>SJYX01013518.1:28532-67964 GCA_006410675.1 Oreotragus oreotragus | reverse complement strand
TACTTTACTAGCATGTGAGATGAATGCAGTTGTGTAGTAGTTTGAGCATTCTTTTGCATTGCCTTTCTTTGGGATTGGAATGAAAACTGACCTCTTCCAGTCCTGTGGCCACTGCTGAATTTTCCAAATTTGCTGGCATATTGAGTGCAGCACTTTAACAGCATCATCTTTGGGTTTTCTTCTCCTTGCCTGCCTGGTTTATGTTCATCCTTTGGCCTCAGTTGAAATGTTCTATCTTTTCTAAGGAGAGTTCCCTGTTCTCCTTTTCTGTAGTAGCCCCTACTAATACTTTCAGAGCACTATGATTTTTGTACAAATTACAGTTAAAATCATTCTGATGTAATTTTTCTGCAGCTAAAACCTTATACATAGCTCAAGTTGAGGTTGAAGATTGTCATTGTCTTTTTTGGTGAATGTCTACCCTTCATTCTAAAACTATTTTCTTCCTATATTTTTAATTTAAAATGTCCTTTGAATGAAAAGATATTGTTAGAAGGTGATATAGTTGACTCTTGAACAAGTTAAAGGCTCCAACTCCCACACAGTCAAAAACCTGTGTGTAACTTTACAATCAACTTGGGAATTGGTGATGGACAGGGAGGCCTGGCATGCTGCAGTTCATGGGATTGGTTCCAGCTCAACAGATTTAACCAACTGTGAACCATCCTTGGTTCCAGCTCAACAGATTTAACCAACTGTGGACCATGTAGTACTGAAGTATACATTTAGTGAAAAACATCCGCATATAAGTGGACCTGTCCAGTTCAAACCCAAGCTGTTCAAGGGTCAAATATAGTAGCTTTTAAAATCTTTTCAGTGCCTTTTCTTGGCTAGTAAAATGTTGGCAATCTATATTAACCCCCATTTAAAAATTATTATGCTCATTCATGAAATAAAAAATTTAGGAAACACAGCTCTAGATGATGTCAGATGCCATAACATCTCTTTCTTCCTTCATTGGAACACACACCACATTTCATTTCCATTGTCTTTTTATTTCTGAATGAAAATCCTCATGAAGGGAGATCCCCCATGGATTGCATTCCCAGAGTCTGACGCAATGTCTGGCATAGAACAGGAACACAATAAAATTTTGTTGAATGACATTGCATTATGCAATAAAAATTTCCCAGAGATTAATATGTACATAATGATACTGGAAGTATTTAAGATTATATTCAGCATGCAAATGCCACAAGATGAAAACCTTCAAAAGTTATTTTTTTTGAGACAAAAACAGCCATTGCCTTTGCATACTCCTAAAGTTATACTAATATTTCCAAATCTGTGACCTCAAAAGATATTGATATTTCTCATAAAGATTCCTATGTAAAAGATTTCTTTTAGATTTTGGTAATAATAAAAAGATTATCTCTTCTCATGGGTCAGTATTATTTAAAATTAGTGAATCAATTAGTTAACTAAATGAATTCCGTTTCCGTTTTTACCTTGGTTTCTAATCAGTAAAGAATAAGTTTCTTGATTTACTTTATTTCCTCTTTCCCATCCTACTTTTTCTGTCCCTTCTCTATTTGTCCTCTGTTTCACTTGCGTTCAGTTCAGTCACCCAGTTGTGTCTGACTTTTTGCAATCCCATGAACTGCAGCATGCCAGGCCTCCCTGTCCATCACCAATTCCCAGAGTTTACCCAAACTCATGTACATTGAGTCAGTGATGCCATCCAACCATCTCATCCACTGTCGTCCCCTTCTCCTCCTGCCCTCAATCTTGTTACTTTGCTTTTATCTTACCTATGTTTCTTTGTATAGTAAGCTAACACTTGGGCTTTCTGGAGGGAAAAAAAAAGAATTAAGGTACTAACTGGTTCAATCACTGATATATTGAGGCTCCAATATACTAAGCTTGTCCAACATACTTCCTTCTAATTTTGTCTGATGTTCTCACAGTAAGAATAAGATCCAGTTTCCCACTAAGCAGTTTACCTGGTAACTAGTTAAATAAATGAATCATAAATGTTTAAAGTCAAACCCCCTCTTGGACAATATACTCTCTATATAATTGTAAAAAGGAAAGTAATTTTGAGCTAAAGGGGAATATATTATCTGCTGCTGCTACTGCTGCTAAGTCGCTTCAGTCGTGTCTGACTCTATGCGACCCCATAGACGGCAGCCCACCAGGCCCCCCTGTCCCTGGGATTCTCCAGGCAAGAACACTGGAGTGGGTTGCCATTTCCTTCTCCAATACATGAAAGTGAAAAGTGCAAGTGAAATAGCTCAGTCGTGTCTGACCCCTAGCGACCCCATGGACTGTAGCCCACCAGGCTCCTCCGTCCATGGGATTTTCCAGGCAAGAGTACTGGAGCAGGGTGCCATTGCCTTCTCCACCGATATTATCTAGCAGGTATATATTATTTATATATAAGCTTAATGTACCAGGATCAGGGTCTTTTCCAATGAGTCAACTCTTCGCATGAGGTGCCCAAGTATTGGAGTTTCCTTCCAATGAACACCTAGGACTGATCTCCTTCAGAATGGACTGGTTGGCTCTCCTTGCAGTCCAAGGGACTCTCAAGAGTCTTCTCCAACACCACAGTTCAAAAGCATCAAGGGATTGGGGGCGGGAGGAGAAGGGGACGACAGAGGATGAGATGGCTGGATGGCATCACTGACTCGATGGACGTGGGTCTGAGTGAACTCCGGGAGTTGGTGATGGACAGGGAGGCCTGGCGTGCTGCGATTCATGGGATAACAAAGAGTCGGACACGACTGAGAGACTGAACTGAACTGGACTGAAAATGGACCAGGACAGGTTTCCCTATGAAATGGTCCTATTAGAATTAGGTCTAGTCAAAAGAGTTTCAAAGGGATTTGAATGAATCTGCATCTTTTTGTTGTTCAGCTGCTCAGTCTTGCCTGGCTCTTTGCAACCTTGTAGACTCTAGGTTTCCCTGTCCTTCACCATTTCCCAGAGTTTGCTCAAACTCATGTCCGTTGAGTTGGTGATGTCATCCAACCATCTTGTCCTCTGTCGTCTGTCATCCCCTTCTCCTCCTGCCTTTAATCTTTCCAGCATTAGGGTCTTTTCTAATGAGTCAGCTCTTCCCATCAGATGGCCAAAGTACTGGAGCTTCAGCTTCAGCATCAGTCCTTTCAATTATTAAAGGGTTGATTTCATTTAGGATTGACTGGTTTGATCTCCTTGCAGTCCAAGGGACTTTAGCTTTATATCTTCAGCTCTAGTTAATCACAAAGGGTACTAGTAAAAGGAATATAAGCTTTTCTGTTGGATCATGTATTGACAAATACATTATGTGACTTTACAAGAGTTTTTCTTTTTTTAAAATCAAACACCCATTTCTGTGAAGTGGGAGTTGGAAGGAGAAGTGAGGATGGAATGAGCTTCTTCCTGTGATGGGTAGGCCACAGGGGTGAGTAATAGGCCCTTCATAGCCACCTCAAAACATTTGCACTTGATTTTTCTAATTTATTGAGCTCATATTCAGCCATTGGTTGTAGGCATCTGTTCATTAGTATATGCCCTTTTAATGATTATGCTGTGATTTGGCTATATTGATTATAAAATATTTGGAATACCACTAATGGTTCAATGTAGGAATTTATTTGAAAAGTGGCTCAACTATTGAGTAGGCAGCATTACATAATGATTATAGTTACAGTGTGTTTGGAATCACATAGTCCTAAGTTCAGGCTCTAATTCTACTAACAGGTGATCTTAAGCAAGTTATTTGACTTCCCAGAGCCTTAATTTTGTTATCTGCAAAATGGGTCTAATGATAATCCTACTTCTTTGGGTGGTTGTGAGAACTGAAAGAGGTGTAGTAAGTAAATAGCTGGCAGACATCAACCACTTAAAAATACTGACTTAAGTACACAAACAACAGAGAAAATCAAGAGTTAAGACTAAACCTCTAAGTGAATAGAAGGAATTTCAGGACATTAGAAATAGAAAACATTTTTTTTTTTTTTGGCTGGGTATAGAAATGTTTCTTCTCTCCACTGTATCTTAGAGATGAAGAAGGAATAAAAACAATTTTAAAGTCATCTGTGTATCTATAACCCATCTATAGATTTCAGATATTTTTCTTAAGACAGTAATCCTGGAGGCGGTTACTACTCAAAGTTTAGCAGTGATATCATGGAAGACAAACGGCTTTTCTATCAAATCACTCCCACCAGTCAGCGGGAATTCCAAGTTGGGTATTATTATTGACCAAGCCATTATTGACAGTCTCTTTGTTTCTTGTTCTAAAATAAATATGAAATAGAAGGAATCACATTGTTTGATATCACATCTATTTGAAATAAATGGTTAACACCAGACGCTAATCAAAATATAACACTTTCAACAAATTTTAACAAGGAAAAATTCATCCAGAATTCATATAACAGCACTACCATATGCTACCTATAAAACACATTATTAGATGAATATTCTAGGTGGAATCTACCTTTAGCTAGGTAGCATGTTTATTTTCCCTCTAAGGATTTTCTAGGAGAGATGACAACACTAGACCTCGTGTATAAGAAACATCAAAATCTAAAAGATTGCAATTTCAAATAATACATAATTCCTAAAGGGCCAAAAATTTTACAGTGTCTAAGAGAAATTATGCTTTTATACAAGAACCTTACTACTAATAAAGAGCTTTCTGATTTTTATGGACTAGGAATATTTTTTTTTCTAAATGTTATTGCTTAACTACTCTCCCATTTCTTGAAAATATGAGCATGCACTTCATTTTAAAGACATTTACCTCACACTGTAAGAAATGGCCAATCAGGTCAGCATTGGCACTCCTAAAGGATGGTAATTGAGATCTAATGCAAGTTTATAACCCAATGCAAATTAAAGGAAGTCATTTTCTCCTACTCTGCAAAGAATCACCAGAATTACATAGGGGAAAACTTACTTGCCCACAAGGTACTTTTCAGACTTGTTTTGAATTTAAAACCATCACACTCCCAAGACAACACCAACAGCCCATTAGGAATTTGGAGTTTATAGCACAGAAATACACAGAAAAGCCAACAGTGCTTAGACATAGTAAAAGATTCTCAACTCATACACAGTAAAAGAAATGAAAATTTATTTTGTACTGATTTTTAAAAGGCTATTATTTTGGAAAAGATTAAAAATTGGATAGCATACTAGTTTGGTGAGAAAAAGAAAAATAAGTCTTCTTATGCAAAGCTGATGGAAGTGTAGCTTGGCAGTATTTACTGAAATTTCAAATGTGCAAACTCTTAGATTCTAATGTGAGAAATGTCTCCTACAGACCTGCCTGCATTCATTCAAAATGACATGTGCACAAGGTTATTAATTACAGCACTATTTCTAAGAACAAAAAACACTGGAAGCAATCTAAATCTTCATCAATGGAGAATATGCATCTTCCACATATTGAAATATTAGGCAATGAATAAGATGGGGAAATATATGCTGATAAAAAACAGTATCTAAGACTTATTTATAAGTAAAAAAAAAAATAAAGTTGCAGAAAGAATATGTACTTCCATATTGCTTGCATTTATTAACTTAAAAGATAAACAATGATTGCCCATTTGGAGGGAAATTGGCTGGCTGGAGGAGAGGGCTAGAAAGGAGTCATTTGCATACTATTTTATACCTCTTAAATTTTGAACTATATGAATATATTACCTACTCAGGAAAGTAAGTGAGAAACTTCAAATACATAATCCGAATGCAGTGCGTGGCCCACCTCACACTAGAGAGAGTCATGCTGTGTGGCAGTGAGCTGATGACTGACCCATGTTACTGTCATCAGGGTGCACTTAAGAGAAGGTCAAAAACCCATCACAGCCACCTACACTTCCCTCCAGCTTCAGCTAAGCCTTTTGGCATTCTTTTCCATTTTTTCACATTCCTCCTTTGGCAGCCTGAATTAACTAATGGCAGTGCTACAACTGCATGATGCCATTAATGGACATCCCCACACGTAAGATCCTGTTCCCTGGATGCCACCTCTGAGAATTCTGCCTAAATCCATCACTTACTGATAGGAACCTGCTTTAGAATACACCCTCAGTATTCATGCCACTAATGCAGAGAGAAATATGTAATAACACAGTTTTAACATAGCCATGAGGATGACTCTCTATGGGAGCCAGAAATGCTGAGCAGGTCCATGGTGCCAACAACGGCTTCCTATACTCTAAGCTGATATGTACCTCTGATGTTAAGAGATCATAATATTTTACTTACTTCTTTTGTTTAAGTGGATATGCTTGATTGCTGCTTCCATAAGGCATGTGCACAGTAGGGCATTTCCTTCATTCCTAACTTGAGTTTCAGATCAGGGCTGAGCTACTTTATATTTCAGGTATCTTTTGTTTGGGCCATTGCTGAGTGAAGTTTTAAAGTTAAAAAAAAAAAAAACAATTAAAATAAAAACAAAAGAACCAAGTGGTATGAGGTTACCAGCTTTCAACATTCACACCTTATGAAGGCATCCTAAGGTATGAATGTTGACTGTTACATTAGTTTTCATTTTTCACCATTATGTTTGGTATTTAAGAACATGTATTTGTNTAAAGTTAAAAAAAAAAAAAACAATTAAAATAAAAACAAAAGAACCAAGTGGTATGAGGTTACCAGCTTTCAACATTCACACCTTATGAAGGCATCAGAAGGTATGAATGTTGACTGTTACATTAGTTTTCATTTTTCACCATTATGTTTGGTATTTAAGAACATGTATTTGTTGTTTAAAACCTTCATGCCAGTGTATAATTACCACCCTATCACAAAGCCAGTACTCTAGGAAACATCCCAAATAGAGTATACTAAAAACACACAGTATGTGTGCATGCACACGCACACACACACACACACACAATGTTAATAAAACTACTGAGAATTCTTATTTATCAATATTCTAATTTTTTAAGCACCCAAATTAGGATAATCCCTTTATTAAAAAGATGTGCTTATCTCTACATGCATTTGTATTGATATATTTCCTCCTGCTGCTGCTACTGCTGCTAAGTTGCTTCAGTCGTGTCCGACTCTGTGCGACCCCATAGACGGCAGCCCACCAGGCTCCTCCACCCATGGGATTTTCCAGGCAAGAGTACTGGAGTGGGTTGCCATTGCCTTCTCTGATATTTTCTCCTACAGTACTCAAAAACAATTATTCAATAAGTCCTAGTATCAAAAAATAAGAGACAATCCCATAAATATAAATGAACATGCCAAGATATAAAACAACCTTGCTCACTAACTTTAAGGGTATATTATAAAAGCAATTTATCATTGCAGCAGTTTACGTAATTCTAATAACTCTTACTGCCTTTTGCTTAGTGATTAGTGTTGTACATACACGGGAAAAAAGGACACAGTAGAGGTACAAGTAACCAAAAGAAGAAAATGACCCTTAACTTTGCTGGGCGTGAAAACCCTCTTTCCACTTCTTTTCGTTCAGACTAAGTCTTGCTGTGCCTGTCCTTTAGCATAGTGTCACAGAAAAAACACACGTCATCTAGCTGTTCTATCATAACTCTATCAGACTCGTGACTCTTTCCTCACATTTACTAAGATTTGACACCTGGATTATGGCTCCTCTTTGCTCTGTGTCCCAGAATCATCCTGAGTGACTTCAGATATTCCATATCCAGCTGTGAAAGTGACTCATCTAATATCCTGCGTTCTCATTTTTTTTGAAACTCCTGAACTCTCATTAAGTAACCCAATCTCATGGAACTTCATCTCTCAAATCTTATACTCCAGGACTACTCTTTGACCAAACCTCCTAGTCTTTCAGCTCTTTCACTCTCTTATCCTCAAGAGCCTTTCCTTTAACTGTCAGTCCCTGGACCATTACACCCCGTCCATTCTGTCCTTTCCTGCCCAGCTGAGAGCCATAGTCCACTGTGATGACCATTCTGTCATCACTAATCACAATAATTCTGCCCTCTCATCCATTTTATCAAAACCTCAAGTCTTCAGTCAATGAAAATTTTTGGATGCTCAGAGACACATTGTTGAAAATCACCTAACTTTGCAGCTTGCTGTCACTATGAATTCATGGTCCCTCTTCTGAGGGAAGCCTCGAGTGTTTAGTCTTTTGTCTAATTTGTCTCTGTTGTCTATTCAGACATTCTCAAATTCTGCAACCGCTTTCGATTCAATTAAAAAATATAGAAATTCTCTCAAATTACCCTCAATTCATGAAACCTCTTCTTCCTGTCCAGTAATAAGATATAACCCAGAGACTGAGCATGGCTATTGTGGTCTACATACACTAGAGTGATACAACAAAAATAAACATGTAGTTGACTCTACCCTTCCCCACATTAATCCTTTTGGGAGACCTCCTGTTATTTATTGAATAATGTCCAAGATCTTGACAGGGTACTCATTGCCTCCTGGCTACCTACTACCTCTTCTAGCTTTATTTCTCCTATTTAGCCTTGGACTTTCTACCATGCTGTGCTTAGTTGCTCAGGCATGTCTGACTCTTTGCGACCCAATGGACTATAGCCCTTCAGGCTCCTCTGTCCATGGGGATTCTCCAGGCAAGAATACTGGAGTGAATGGCCGTGCCCTCCTCCAGAGGATCTTCCCAACCCAGGGGTCAAACCCAGGTCTCCTGCATGTAGGCAGATTCTTTACCATCTGAGCCACTACGAAAGCCTTTTCTACCATCAGTTCAGTTCAGTTCAGTCGCTCAGTCATGTCCTACTCTTTATGACCCCATGAATCACAGCATGCCAGGCCTCCCTGTCTACCATAACACTCTATATATTCCTGTTTTACCCTGGTGTTTTCTCTTTTTAGTTCCTTAGCTTCTCTCTATAGTTCCTTTAGTTCCTCTCCTTTAGTTCCTTCATCCTCCCGACTGTTTCCCCCTAAAATCGATACTTGGATCATGGCAAATAAAATGGCTACCATAAGAAGAGTATAGTTATATTACAGATGTAGCTGAAGAAAGGATAAAGAACAATAATATTGGAATTGAAATCTTATACTTCCTTGTAGATCTTGTGGTAAGCATCATAGTGTTGATAAAGTAGTAACTACTCTATTTTTTTTCACTGATTCTCAATCCTTCTTCTTCTTCTTCTTTTTTTTTTTTTACATTGTTACTTCCCTATCCTAGAACTCACTTATTGCCTTTAATGCCAATTCCAACGTTCTCTGCCTGGTTTTTAAGACCATCCTGTATCTGGCTTTATTGCTTCACCCTTATTTATAATAATGCTTTCCTCGGGCCTGCCCATCTCTTTGCTGTCCTTATTCAGTTTCATGCTTCTTTCGTCAAGTTCTCCATCCTACTGATATTTATCTCAAATATCACACTCCGTTTCTGTCCCCTCTACCATTCCCAGTTTTCCATTCTGGTTCTTTTTCTTTTTTTTCCAGGATCATTCAAACTTTTAAATCCACCCCACATCCTCTTAGCATTTCCATGAGTACCTTATGCATTCTTATCTTTTTATCCTTAATAGAGAATAATAATAGTTCTCAACTCACTGGGTTACCGTGAGAATTAGAAGTGTTAGTATAGGTGATGTACCTGCCAGAGTTCATGCTCATAAATGTGTATCACAAACTTCGTCAAATGTTCTCATCCTAAATCTTTGTTCTACACAGCCATTGCACATCACGAACACTTGAAAGATTTCTAATTTTCTTACAGTTATAGAACTTCTGTCTAAAGCTTGAATCTGAGTTCCTTGAGAACCAAATCCCTGTCATATACTATGGTCTTACCACTACATCACCCAACAAGATAGAAAGTAGTAAGGAAGTAGTCACTTAACTTGTGGATGATTTCTTGGTAAATTTTATCCCATAAAATCAGTGATTAATTACTAATGGATTAGTAGCATAACTTGAAACATCATCATCAGCATAGCCTAAAACAAGTTCTCCAGAAGTTATTTTTTTCTGGATATAAAATATACACTGATGGTAGCATTCAGTTCAGTTCAGTCGCTTAGTCGTGTCCGACTCTTTGCGACCCCATGAATCGCAGCACGCCAAACCTCCCTACCCATCACCAACTCCCGGAGTTCACTCAGACTCACGTTCATTGTCAATGATGCCATCCAGCCATCTCATCCTTGGTCGTCCCCTTCTTCTCCTGCCTCCAATCCCTCCCAGCATCAAAGTCTTTTCTGATGCATCAACTCTTCGCATGAGGTGGCCAAAGTATTGGAGTTTCAGCTTTAGCATCATTCTCTCCAAAGAAATCCCAGGACTGATCTCTTTCAGAATGGACTGGTTGGATCTCCTTGCAGTCCAAGGGACTCTCAAGAATCTTCTCCAACACCACAGTTCAAAAGCATCAATTCTTCACTGCTCATCCTTCTTCACAGTCCAACTCTCACATCCATACATGACTACTGGAAAAACCATAGCCTTGACTAGATGGACCTTAGTCGGCAAAGTAATGTCTCTGCTTTTGAATATGCTGTTTAGGTTGGTCGTAATTGTGAAGTCAAGTGGGCCTTAGAAAGCATCACTATGAACAAAGCTAGTGGAGGTGACGGAATTCCAGTTGAGCTATTTCAAATTCTGAAAGATGATGCTGTGAAAGTGCTGTACTCAATATGCCAGCAAATTTAGAAAACTCAGCAGTGGCCACAGGACTGGAAAAGGTCAGTTTTCATTCCAGTCCCAAAGAAAGGCAATGCCAAAGAATGCTCAAACTACTGCACAGTTGCATTCATCTCACACGCTAGTAAAGTAATGCTCAAAATTCTCCAAGCCAGGCTTCAGCAATATGTGAACCGTGGACTTCCTGATGTTCAAACTGGTTTTAGAAAGGGCAGAGGAACCAGAGATCAAATTGCCAACATCCGCTGGATCATGGAAAAAGCAAGAGAGTTCCAGAAAAACATCTATTTCTGCTTTATTGATTATGCCAAAGCCTTTGACTGTGTGCATCACAATAAACTGTGGAAAATTATGAAAGAGATGGGAATACCAGACTACTTGACCTGCCTCTTGAGAAATCTGTATGCAGTTCAGGAAGCAACAGTTAGAACTGGACATGGANCAAAGAAAGGCAATGCCAAAGAATGCTCAAACTACTGCACAGTTGCATTCATCTCACACGCTAGTAAAGTAATGCTCAAAATTCTCCAAGCCAGGCTTCAGCAATATGTGAACCGTGGACTTCCTGATGTTCAAACTGGTTTTAGAAAGGGCAGAGGAACCAGAGATCAAATTGCCAACATCCGCTGGATCATGGAAAAAGCAAGAGAGTTCCAGAAAAACATCTATTTCTGCTTTATTGATTATGCCAAAGCCTTTGACTGTGTGCATCACAATAAACTGTGGAAAATTATGAAAGAGATGGGAATACCAGACTACTTGACCTGCCTCTTGAGAAATCTGTATGCAGTTCAGGAAGCAACAGTTAGAACTGGACATGGAACAACAGACTGGTTCCAAATAGGAAAAGGAGTCCGTCAAGGCTGTATATTGTCACCCTGCGTATTTAACTTCTATGCAGAGTACATCATGAGAAACGCTGGACTGGAAGAAACACAAGCTGGAATCAAGATGGCCGGGAGAAATATCAATAATCTCAGATATGCAGATGACACCACCCTTATGGCAGAAAGTGAAGAGGAACTAAAAAGCCCCTTGATGAAAGTGAAAGAGGAGAGTAAAAAAGTTGGCTTAAAGCTCAACATTCAGAAAATGAAGATCATGGCATCCGGTCCCATCACTTCATGGGAAATAGATGGAGAAACAGTGGAAACAGTGTCAGACTTTATTTTTTTGGTCTCCAAAATCACTGCAGATGGTGACTGCAGCCATGAAATTAAAAAAAAAAGCATTCAAGTATGTATGAATCCAATGTTCTTGGTATTCATAACAATTCATTCAAAATAGGGAAACCACACTGAGACCATGTAATGAAAATTTGTTTCCTTTTCTGTATTACACCCTGCCTGTCTACATCCTATTCTCTGATAGAAACAGAATCATCTCTCAGGTGGAAATAAAGTTCTTCTCTATTTTAGTGACTCTCAAATGAGGTAACAGAATAGGTGAACTAGGTGATTAAATAAAAGTTTTGTTTCCTGATTTTCTTCTAGATAATCTGAATCAAAAGAGTAACCACAACCTTACTCTGGGCTACATTCCTGTGAACAAATTTAAGTGAATCTCATATGTTTGGTACATGCAGAGTCTATTTAAACATCACACTGTGTTGTGTATGAAGTCTGGAAAGGAGTAGGGGAAAGAAAATATTGCTGTTTTCAACTGTATCTAGCTTGGGAAGCCTTGCAAAAAATTTAGAAAGTCAGATAGTGAGAGAAATATTGGGCAATATTACCCAATATTTGGATAAGAATAATTTGTTTTTAATGTGTGTGAACCTCAACATGGAATCATCAAGTTGAATTACAATTTAGGGTTGTGCAAGGTTTCAGTGAGTGAGTTGGTTGAGTTTTTATTTACAACAGTGTAAACAGAATTAACTGCATTTGAAAATACACTAACATTTACTGAAATGTGAAACAAACCCCTAACAACAACTCATAAACTATGAAAATGATTCCTGTTCACTAAAGAGATCTTGCTCAGCTTCCTATGGATTGATAATTATTTTTTGTGAGATATCACTAATGGGATAAATTTAGAGAAACATTCTAACCAACCACTGACTGGTGTTTAGTATCAACCTATTTTATTAGTGTTAATAGAAAAGTAGTCATTAAGTTCATTTGCTTTTTAAGTGAATATGAGAAGATTGTTTTAAATGTTAATTTCCAAAGAATAAAATTTCAAGACAGTAATATTTACCTTTTTAATTGATGCTTTATAATAGCTTTAGAATGTTTAGATATTATTTCTCTTAATTCCCTTTTAAAAAGCACACATGGGTTAACATCAATTGTAGGTAATTGTGAAAAAGAAAGATTGTCTACGCTAGCAGTTCTCAACTGTTTTCAACTATTCTAGGAACTTAAAAATACCCCTGCCCCAAGCACAGTCATGGTCTGAACCCCAGACAGTTGTATCTCAGGCTCTCTGAGAGTGAGTTTGGGTACCCCATATAAGTATATTTAATATCACTTCTAGATGATTGAAATTATGTCAGGAATTTCCAAAGTTTATAATATTTTTATATGAAATATGATTCTTCTTTCATTCACAGATGTGATACAGATTATACTGTAGTCTTATTTATAGAAAAGTTCTCCCAGTCACCTCTCTCCCTGACACTCTACCATAATGGGAAAACCTCCTTGAGGGCAGGGTCTAAGTTTTAAATATATTTATATCCCCTGCATCTAGTGCTATGTTAGGCTGAAACAGCCAGTGAGTGTTAGGGGTATTAACATATCTTTTTCTTACAATGACAAATATTGCTCTTGTAGAGATTATTTTTATTTAATTAGTGCTTGCTGCTGCTGCTGCTGCTAAGTCGCTTCAGTCGTGTCCGACTCTGTGCAACCCCACAGACGGCAGCCCACCAGGCTCCCCTATCCCTGGGATTCTCCAGGCAAGAACACTGGAGTGGGTTGCCATTTCCTTCTCCAATTAGTGCTTGCTTATAGAGATATATCTAATTTTGTCATTTTACTTTGGCGATTAACAGAGGCATTTGTTTTGTATTTTCCTGCTTTCTAAGTTTGCTAGCACTTAAAACATATTCTTATCATTAATTAATTATATGATACCCCCAGATGGAACAAAGATGGCAACAATCATGATAGAAACTGAAATGTTCAATTCTGATCTTACCATACAGAGTTCAAATCACTTTATATGTAAGAACTAAGAACAAATTGAACTGCTTCTAGCATAACAATTTGAGCATTTAAGTGAAAGTTTGTATTTTTTTGTCAGAAGCAGTTAATAGTTCAAAATAGTGTTTGATTTAGATTACTTCTTCTAAAAAGGTATAGAATAAAGTAAAAAGCCGTGAATTATTTTGGTCCCTTGCTTTGATTAAATATAGTTTTTAACAGAAACTATGAAATTTTAATGTAATTAAAGGAAAAAAGGATATAGGTTAAAATGATAATAAACTACTGAACTGGACAAAATCCTTTGGGGTGTTAAAGTTTTAAGTTGAATACGTACTGTACAAAGAAATGAAGAACTTAAGAAATACAATGACAACTTGAACACATATTTCGAGCTCATCATGTTTTCCAACAAGCAGTCTGTGTGAAAGCATCTTGTGATTGGTCTTTAGTTCTTATCATTCCTGCTTAACAGTGTTTTAAGAGGTTCAGAAAGTTGCTCAAAGTCACAGAGCAAGTGAGTACCAGAAGCAGCATTAAACAGATAATCTGACTCCAAATACAGTACTCTGACAGCTCTGGACCCTCGTGGCCACTTAAGGTTATGTGAGCTAGATATCTGCAAGTCCTTACTGCCTGGACAATGGCAGGCATTTGCAAACCTACCAGTGTGTGGCATAAATCTCTGCTGCTTGAGTGATCCCTGGACCAGAGACATGGACATCATTTGGAACTCATTTGAAATGAGGAATCTGGATGCTCCATCACAGACCCCCACATATCAGATGAAAGGCAAGAAAGTAAAGATATTCAGGTATGAAATTAGGACACAGGAATTTTATCTCAGCCCTGCCACAAACTAGCTTGAGCACTTGTAAGCTTTTTTTTTTTTTTTAAACTTTTTAGAGCATCATTTTTTTTTTTTTTTTAATCTGTGAAATGGGGATGATGATATCTGTTTTGAGGGCTATTGTGATACTTATCTAAATACATAGGCCTGGACCCCAGCAGGAGTTTAAGGAATGAATACTGAATCCCTTTGCAGATCCACAGATGGGTAAAAAGACAGCTAGCTCCAGGGCACTCCATGAATTTGGTGAACTCTCGATATCCTGATTATGTTGACTAGTAACTGTCTGTGTTAGAATCCATTTAAATTAAGCTTTCTGGGATGTCCACATTTTCATGCCCTAGAGATTTGCTACAGAATTATTCTCAGAGCAGTTATAGGTGAGGCGGCCCTATAATGAGATATCTTTGCTACTTCATTAAATAAACCCCTTTGGATGGGCTCCAAAATGGACCTGCCTCATATCAAATTCCATTACACTGGAAGTAATCTCATAAGAAGGCCCTGGTGTGGGTTCAATCGTCCTGGATACTTAATGTTTACCATAAAGGAAATGTGTTCTAGAACAGTGATTCTCAAAAACTGGTTCTCAGACCAGTACTTTATTGATCTAAGGGGCAATTAAAAAAAAAAAAAAAGACAATTTAGTCAACTTTTCATGAAGTTGAATTATAATCTATTTTTAAAATACCCTTCATTCTGAGAGTATGCCCTTTCTATTTTCTTTTTTGGTGTTAAACTGCTCCATCTTTTAATGAAATAATGAAATTTTAATGAAATAAGATAACAATAGCTATTTTTGTGATATTCTTGCACAGTACAAATACAAGGTCAATCCTCTCGCCTCTCCAACTTAAAAAAAAAAAATTAAGGTCCTTGAAATCTCAAATTCCACAAAATTGTTAGAGAAAAATGCTTAAAAGGAAATTTTTTTCCTATGAAATACAGTGCAGTTCAGTCGCTCAGTCATGTCCAACTTCTGTGACCCCGTAAACTGCAGCATGCCATGTTTCCCTGTCCATCACCAACTCCCGGAGTTTGCTCAGACTCATATCCATTGAGTTGGTGATGCCGTCCAACCATCTCATCTTCTGTCGTCCCCTTCTCCTCCTGCCTTCAATCTTTCCCAACATCAGGGTCTTTTCCAATGAGTCAGTTCTTCACATCAGGTGGCCACAGTATTGGAGTGGGTAGCCTATCCCTTTTCCAGCAGGTCTTTCCAACCCAGGAATCGAACCAAGGTCTCCTGCATTGCAGGCAGATTCTTTACCAACTGAGCTACTCAGAGAAGCCCGCCTATGAAATTAGCAGGGTGCATAAAGCATTTTAAGCTGGAGACCAAACTGTAAAGTTTTCATTTTAGGGCAAATTTGTGCAGGGTCAGCATCTCAGAGAATGCGATTCTCATCTCATCTCCTTGAATTGCTATGTGTACCAGGACCATTTGGGATCTCTTAAAATCCAGATCCTGATTCTGCAGGTCTGGCAAAAAGTTCTGTATTGCTCACAAACCCTCACTGAGGGTGGCAAGGGCATAGCGGTTGAGGTGGTGAGCTCTGAACCAGATCACCTTGGTTTAATCCCTGGCACTACTACTTCTAGCTGTTGATCCTTGAGCAGGTGATTTAACCTTTCTATCCCTTAGTTTTCTCATTAGCATAGAAGAATAATAGTTTCATCTCATATGCTTATTGTGAGAATAAAATGTAACATTGAATGTAAATATTCCCAGGATGTAAAATATAATACCTGACACATAGAAAGAGCTCCATAAATGTGAGTTATTACTCTAACTTCACAGAACAGTGACTGGAGCAACAGGATATTAAGAAGAAAAGCACCTTAAGGAGTTCCTGCATGATGAAATCGGGATTGAAAATTCCATTTGGTGAGGGAGGTTGTGCTCTATGTTCTTTGGCTGGTTCAGTGGGATTGTCTGAAGCTGCATCTCTTGAAGGGTGTGTATAGGTCTGTTCTACTTCAAAAGGTGGAAGCTTCTGAGTTATTTGCATGCCATAAAATTACCGAAGGTGAAGGTGAAGTCGCTCAGTCGTGTCCGACTCTTTGCGACCCCGTGGACTGTAACCTACTAGGCTTCTCCATCCACGGGATTCTCCAGGCAAGAATACTGGAGTGGATTGCCATTTATTATTAGACTTCATAATCTGAGTGCTTTTCTTATAAATGACAAAAATGTGATTAGTACATTCCCAGACCTTTAAGTTTTCCTATTAGCAAAACCCTTAAGGTGTTTGCTAATAAAAAGTTCAACTAGAATGTTTATGAATTAATCTCTTCTAACTTTTTATTGACAGCCAAGAAGTTCACTGGATGATTATACAGCATCATCAACTCAATGGACATGAATTTTAGCAAACTCCAGGAGATAGTGAAGGAAAGGAAAGCCTGGCATGCTGCAGGCTGTGTGCTGTGCTTAGTGCCACAGTCTATGGGGTCACAAAGAGTCACACATGACTTAGCAACTAAACAACAAGCAATTTATTGGAAACAGTGTGTATTGCCTAATGTGCCTCATTGGCCTATGAGGCCAATGTCTTTATTTTTTTAATAGAATCTGTAACATTTTAATAGAGGGGGAATTTATACAGTTGTTCTTTAAAAATTATAGGTAATAGCATCTAGGCATAGAAACTGTGATTTCACATGAATGTATGTTTTTTTTAATCTTTCAGTTTATACCTTTTGCCCATCTGGTATGTTTTCTGCTGTGATTTCAAACACAGGAGCAAATGATGACTGATTTTAGCAAAGACTGAGAGCTAGTTACAGAATTAGTTTCATCAAGCACATTTAAATAAATGCCTCCTATGTTCTGAAATCCTGAAAGATTAAAGTTGGCTGCTTTTGGGAAGCTAAATTGTTATCTTCTGAATCACTGAATATCATTTTATCTTATTCATTATAAAATACCATGAGTTTATTTGTCTAGTTACCATGTTATAAAAACAAAAAGAGTTAAGATTTTGTCAAGAGCACAGGGAAACTAACATAGAAATAGAACATTCCTAATGGATTTATTAGATGAGTTGGAAATTACTGTGTCTATTAATAGCCACAAGTTTCTAGTGCCTTTCCCCAATTTTTACTTTTTCTTTTCATGATCTTACCTTAAACCACAAGCAGCCTTCTATGTATTTCTACAGCCTGACTCTGTACCTGTACCACTCAGATGCCAATCATTTTGTATACCTCACAGTGCCCTCCTCCTCCCCATATAATAATCACAGGAGAGTTGCTAGTTATCCTTCAACAGCCATGTCCAGTCTCCCCTTCTTTATCAGTAATAGGGCCCCTGAATGTTAGGGCCATTGGGAATCAAAACCTTAGTTTTCAGCATTTCTTGTAGGTCTTTGCAGCCACATGACCAAATTTGTATCAATATAAAAAAATGGAAATGGTGTGTGCAACTTCCCTTGAAGTGTGCTTAGAAGGACACAGTGTGACTCTTTCCTTCCTTTTGCCCTTTCCTGGCTGGTTAGAAGGTGGGCATGATAAAACCAATAGGAGCTGTCATTTTGGATCCTGAGGTCACAGCCACATCTTTAGGAACAAAATAGAATCTGGTACCTGATGATCATACTGTATCAGTCCTTGACTACCTAACATTTATGTGAAAATAAACAACAACTCTCTTGCTTTTGACACAGGTATTTTGGGTTTTTGTTATTTGCAGCCAAACCTAATTCTGACTTCCCACAGTGAAATATTCATTGATGCATCTATCTTTTAGGTGTGATCCTTATCATTATGCCTTGGTCTCTGTCATTCATCCTATCTTAGTCATGGTAGGACCTAAGGAAAAGCAACAGATGCATTAAGTAATACCTGAGAATACTCAGTATGGAAGCAATTAAATTCAATAGAAGTTAAATTCAGGAGAGGAGAGTTAAAAAGGTTAAATATCTTTTCTATTCCTAGTAACTTTGGTTTATTAAGAGACGTTCTAGGTAAGATTTCAAAAGTTAACTCCCAGGATAATTAGACAAAAGCTAGGCCAGATGTCTAAGCTAAGTTTTGGTCTCAAAATAATTACCTTTGTTAATTACCAGTAATTAATGTCAGCATCCAACACTTTCCTAAAAACCCTTGAGAGAGGGGGAGGTGTGGGGGGGGGAGAGAGAGGGAAAGAGAGACAGAGAATGTGCACAGCAGAGTCAAAACGCTTAAGCATATTCCAGTACAGTTACACATCTTGGGGTCATTAAGACCGGATTCAAATTTTACAATTTTGAACACTGGGACTTATGGAAAAAATGGATATTTTCTTCTAGTTAATGCAAATACCTTTTGCTTCTCTAACTAGACTTAATTTGAAGTTTATGTTCTTTCTTATTGTATGCCTTTTATCCCCCATTGCCAAAAGGATTCTTTTCCTTTATCTGGAAAGGATAAAATTACACCTTTAACCCTGTAATAATAGAATTACACCTTTAACCCTGTCCTTTCCCCCCCAAAATTTTCAGCTGAAAATAGTCCTATGGTGCTTCCTGGAGTCTACACTTAGCTTCCTTTCCACAGTCAGTAGCTTCTGGTCTTTAGCTCAGAGAACAGCAGAAGGTTTTCAGGGCTTTGAAAATAATTTGGGGCACTTTTTACACAGTTCAGAAGTTTACAAAGTGCACTGCTCTTCGCTTGAGTAAATGACCCTTAGGAAGGACAGAAGTTTCTACAGGTGCATCTGTTCGTAGGCTGCCTCATCACTTCATGTCTCTTTGGGCCTTCTTTTTTTGTGCCTAGGGTTTGTTAGTCAATATTTAGGGGCACATTTTCTTGTATTGTTCATTAATAACTCATTGTAGAGGTAGTCATTTTTAACCTGTGACTAAGACTGGAAGTAACACTTTACTCTTTAAATCTTCATCACAAAATCTCACATTTGACTCCTGCACACAGCCCTGGTTCCATGGTGGAAGAGTCATGCCTTAATACCATTTCCATTTAACTATTTACTGGTTTGTCTCCCTCACAGACTGTTAGAGGGAAGCTACCACGTCTGAACTCATTTTTTATATCTCCAGTGGCCACCAGGCATATATAAAATGCATTGAAAATTTTTTTGTAATTAATAAAATATGCAGTCACCAATATTGCCAAGCCAATGGGAGTTGTAGCTGCACACTTTGGTCCTTTTATAAGTTCAGTGAGTCACGAGATGGTGTATTTCTTCCTGTGACCTTTTGTTGTGTTTTATTCTTATATCTATTTTAGCCCATGGGCTAAATCTTTATGCCAAAATATTGATCAACTTACCTGCTTACAGAGAGAAAAATAATTATTCATAAAGCTCACTAGGAGGGGAAGGGAAGTGAAGTTTGATGGTAAGGTGAAATGGTGTTATTTTGTTTTCAATCAGTATTATGCATAAATTATCAGCCCATGCTAAAAGTAAGATGGTTGTATTTAATCATGAAGGCTACATATCAAAAGGGGATAATATGTATACTCATTAACTGCCTATTTCTAGGGAATCTATATTCTACCCACTACTACTGTATTGAAACTTTTAAGGCTTTTATAGGTGTACATTGAAATTGCAAAACCAACTGCATTTTAATATATGTTACTATTCACTGCAGTGTTTGTTAGGGAAAAAGCATGAAATATGCTTTTGGGCTGATTTCTATATGTCGAGTGTACACAGGCATATTAATTGGCAGGCATATTGTATTGGTATAAACTGAGGACTGAAAAGTCCTGATATTCAATATTTTCATACTGTATTTTCATTACAGTATGATCAGAGTGGCTCACAGTAATCACAACTTTCCCTTTCACAGCTTACTGTCACCAATCTATGTTTCCTCTTACCCCATACCTCCAGGGCTGTTCTGAACTGTCCTGCTGCCACAGCATATTTCTTCTGTCTGTAGCAAGAACTGGCATCCTTTAAGGCTACCTGAAGCCATTTGTCAATCTGAGGCAGTACGCTGAAATTAGGTCCACGCAAAGGGTCCACTATTTCAGCAGCTTGGCATGTTGGCCGATTCCCAGCGGACGGGTAGGACTCTACAAACTCATAGCTCACGTTCTCTTCATCAACGTAAACCAACTTCACCTCCACATCCATGACATTCTTTAAGGGTATATGAGGCAGGGGCATGGTGATCAACAGACTGTCAAGTTCTATTATCTTTGCCTCTTTCTTTCCAGCTGGCTTTTCGTCACCTTCTGCCTTCCGTTTAAAGGCCACTTTCTCTAAATCATTGCTTTGTTTCCCTTTGAGACTCTTTGCCATTTTTATTCTTTCAACTGTGATTTCTACCTGTTTGTCTCCACAGCTTTTCTTAATCTCTTGTGGCATTTCCAGGATGCTGGGTGGGTTTGCCAAAGTGGACATTTTGTTGCTGTGTTTATCTTTGGAGCAAGACCCTATTTATTGTATTCTGCAAGCTTCTACTGCTTCCTGAATCCACTGATGGCCCCTTAAAACACCTGTAAGGGGGGGAGAATAAGAGAAATAATTAAAAGAAAATTTTGAAATTCCAGTGGTTTTAGTCAGACTATAGTTAAATTCATTGAAAATGCTGTTTAATTCATTGTAGGTATTCATCACCTTAAACTAAAACTGTATAGACATCATCTGTTGACTGTTTTACTAGAGAAGTATATGTTTCAGTCTCAAAATTCCCCAAGAATTCGTTGAAAACACATTTAGACAATGTCTTTAAAAATAATCATCTATAGCTGAACAACACTGAATGAATATTTTTATGGGGTGCTCAAACTCATTCAATAGGAAAATCTTATACCTAACCACTGAGGAAAAAAAAGACCTAAAAAAACATATATCTTGATCTTAATTTCCTCAGGAAGGCAGGTGGTCTAGAACTCATTATAAAATATACTGCTAACCTGCATAATAGACTTGGGAGTCTAAAGAAACCACAGCTGCCTCCTCTGAAAAGCTTCCAGAAACTGTTATGAACACAGTGTTTCCTCAGTTTATTTCTCCTCTTATTAATGGGAATCTCAAGTTTAAACAGCTTTAAAGGTAACTCTTATTTGGCATGGACTTGAAAGCAGAAGAACATGGCATTCACCCTCTCATCTAAAGGAGCCACAAATTCAACTTGAGTCTACTGTATCCATATTTTGGTAGCAATTATATCAGGTATCATAGTATATGAAGATGAGATATATTCTTAAATTACAGATGTTCAAAAAATCTAACTAACAGTTATTTGATTCAAAGATTTCTGCATACTATTTCTGCTTCTAGATTAGTTTCAAAATATAAAATGTGTTAAACTAGTAATGGTATAGTTTGGTTGGTACCTATTTTTAAGAAAGATTCTTTCACCTATTGTATCCTGTTCTGGAAATAATTCTGTAGGATAAATAGGAATAAGGAACGATTTTTTCAAGGAAACTAAGGGACAGAAATATTAAGTTGCTTTATATGAGCCATGCTGTTGGTCATTGGGGGAACCTGGATCGCTATTTCCTTCCTGGATCGCTACTTCCAGTCACTAACTTCTGATTTGGAGTACTTCCTCTAAGGCATGCTGTTGTTTAGGATACCTAATAGGAGACTTAGAGCACAAAGAGAAGAGAAAAAGTAAGAAAGAAGAGCCAAATATAATAAGATAATAATGAAATAAAAGCTAACATTCTTGCTTCTTTTTAACTACTACAGGGTCATTGCCTGACTCAAAAGAAAGTCTTGACTAGCTTCTCAAATCTTATGATTTTGTTAATCATAAGATGTTGATTGATGTTGATTATTTTGTTTGCTTGAAAGACAGATATGCCCCAGAAAACCTTTAAAATGATCCTAAAGTTTGACAACAGTAATTCTTGGCAAAGTGTAGGAAGATACAAAACTGTATATATGACTGTAACCTTTGAGGCATTTTCCCCCTCCCTCCCACACTGAACTTGGGTCATCAGAAATGGTTCAGGTCAAACGTGGACACATCAAAACATCTACTGTGATGATCCGAATTATCTTATAGGAAAGACTGAATTTCAAGTAATTCCAATACCAGCTATCTTGAATGTCAATTTGCAGAAGTTAAACACTAGAAAAATATTTTCCCAGTGATTTGCACTGATGTATTAGTACATTGTGTCTATGTGGGGGAAAACACCTAAAAGATTAAAAATTTTGCCAGTCTGTGTTATACTCAGTATTGCAGGAGATAGTTATGGCTGAGCATCATTAGACCCATCATCACAGCATAACTGCATTCAGGAAAGGCCCTGTTTTCTTTTCCTCTCTTGATTTCATTGCTGGTATCCAGTATATCTTTTGGACCACTAATGTGGCTACTCAAGGTAGCGAGGGAAAAACTCTTTATCATCACTCTATCTTTATTTGCTCTTTTATGCCACATATGCTTTGGTTTGAGAAAAGTTAGCTTCAGTCCTTGAATTAAGTTCTCCAGTGGATGAAGACTCAAGATACACATCTGTACCAATAAGCTTTTTTCAGTAGTAAAGCTATAGAAATGGAAATAGTAAAACTCCAACGCCATACATGCATTATATGAGTTTTTAAAGGTTTTATAAAACCTTCAGTAAGATTTATATACCACAAAGTGGCTAAGTTCCAAACTCAGCTTGTTTCTTACCAATACTATAGAAATTATATTTGTGTTCCCCTCCTGTGCAGTACTATCTGCAATGCAAAAGAGATGTGATGCTCTTAAAACTTGTTTAAAGCTCAAAATACCTGATTTTAAGGATATCTGATTCATATTCATCCTTACAATCAGCTTCAAATATATAAACAGGAAATATGGGCTATTTCAAATTTTAAGCTATTTAAAGATGTTCATAGTATCTCCTGGGTATCTTTTCTAAACTCTCTCTACTTCAAGCATAGTAGCTAAAATATGTGAGATTATCTGTAGTTGGTTGTGGCTAGTAATTTTTAGTGTCTACAGCAGCATTGCCTATCTCTTCTACATTTATTTCACCTCTTGAATACATAAACTTATCTTTACAACCACTTCTTGTAAAAGGTAATTGTTCTCTCTTCCTCCCTCCTTCCCTCTCTCCCTCCACCTCTTTTCCTTCAGATTCCCCTACTCCAGTCTTCCTGTCAGTTTTCTGCACCCCCAACCCAGCTATGCACCTTTTTACTTTGCAAGAAAGTTTTATTGTTTTTTCAAGAAACAGCCTTCTGAGTATTTCTTCATCAGTCCTTAAATGTCTCTATAAAGATCACAGTTTTGTTCTTCAGTGCAGTTTTTTATAAGAAACAACAACAGAAAGAAAGAAAAGAAAGTGAAGTCACTCAGTCGTGTCCGACTCTTTGTGACCCCATGCACTGTAGCCTACCAGGCTCCTTTGTCCATGGAATTTTCCAGGCAAGAGTACTGGAGTGGGCTGCCATTTCCTTCAGGGGATCTTCCCAACCCAGGAATCGAACCCAGGGTCTCCTGCATTACAGGCAGATGCTTTACCATCTGAGCCACCAAGGAAACTCCAAACAACAACAGAGGAGGAAGAAATGTACATGGCATATACAGCAATCAAGGGAAAATATTTGTGACATTTTCAAACATCTGAAAGAGTAAATATCCCAACTTTGTCCAAGAAACACATAATTCAGGTCCCCACAAAAACCAAGAATAAATATCCTAATGTCTAAAAGTGACCTCTATGTACAGGCTGAAAAAGTATGGCCAAACTCAACCAATATTTTTCAGTGTTATTCTAAATCAGGTGATTTCAGCTTCTGATTTAGAGCTGGTTCTTTATAAAAATTGTTGCATGTCTACAAAAGTGTTATGAAACTGTTCAGTTACAGCTTTTTTTTTTTTTAATATACAACACCATTTAAATAATCTGGAATTTAAGGCCTTTTACCAGCTAGCTCAATGTGTGTTACCAGACTTATTTAGCGCACCTTCTGCAAACTGCTCTGTAGTCAAGCTGAATTTCTTGTTACTACCAAAAAAGATACTTGTTTTCAGTCTGTCTGCTAAGAATTCTCCACTTCCCTGTTCTCATCTCATTCTACCTGTCCAAACCATCTCCCCTTCCTCAGAATAACGACAGCATTTACGTCCTATTTTCCACATTATGGTTATATGTGACCATATAATGACATTTCTTCCACCAAGCCCCCTAAAAACCAAAATGTGTTCATCTTGACATTGGTTCAGTGCTTTTCGTAGAGCAGACATTCAATAGATGTTGATCAGTATGGATTCTGTGAATCAAAGACTAATTTAAAAATTTTAAGGGAAGTAAATTAGATTTGTTTAAAGGTTTGGTTTAACTTTCTAAGAGTTGTTTCTGAGGTGGTTTTCCTAGATTTTGTTTGGTTTCGTTTTAAATTTGGTCCTGGGTAAAGTACATTTTCTTCTTTGATAGTTCAAGTGAATCATCTACCAACTAGATTTAAACTATCAACCTCTTCAGTTTTTTTTTTAGTACTCAATTTGATTAACATGACATTAGTCAGTGTTCCTAAGGCACTGAGTTACATTTTAATCATTACTTCAATACAAATACATTTAGAGAAAACTATTAGATAATCATTATGTATATCAAAGAGGTATTCACTGATAACATTCTGTAAAAATACCCATTCTTTCATTTAGAAGACTGTAAAATTGATTTCCTCGTAGAGGCCATGTCTTAAAAAACTCTAGCAAATATTGATATGAAACAGAGCACTCTTGAAGGTTTTATAATAAATGCAGGTACTAGAAACAAGGGTTAATGTTCAATCATTTCCAGAGGGTAACCGTTAAAAATTTATTCAGTGGATTTTCAACACATTCATTTTTTCTGAGAGCATTTCATTAAGCATTCTGTTTTATATGAGAGACTCTATCACTTCATAGATATAATCAGTGGTTTACATGGCTGTTAGTATGACAAATTATTTATTAGCATTTTGATTGAAATCAGCAGCTTAAACATGAGCAATTCAGAAAAAGAGAATACTTAAAAATTTGCTCTCTGAAACATTCAACATCACAGTTGCTATGGTTTTCTTTCTTTAAAAAAAAAGAAAGGATCTAATTTTAACTTGCTGTTAAATGTAAGAGAGACATTATAAGGAAAAGCATCTTGCTTGTTAGTCCACTAGTACACCTTGATATTTTAAAAAACACACTACAGAATATTTCTTTGATCCAATAATAATTTATTGGACACCTACCAAGAGAAATGTCCCATGCTATGTGTTATAAAGGAAACCAAGGATGACCAAGACAGGATTCTCGGCATTCTAGAATGCATAACTGGGGGTGAGGGTGCAAGATGGGGAGAGGGATGTATAAGTAAATAACATTACATGGAGTAGACATTGTCTAACAAGACTGTGAAGTGCTAAAGGGGCAAGAATGCACCACAGTCCCCCCTTTTTTTAAACTTTTTATTTTTTATTGGAGTCAAGTTCAGTTCATTTGCTCATTTGTGTCTGACTCTTTGCAACCCCATGAACCGCAGCACACCAGGCCTCCCTGTCCATCACCAACTCTCGGAGTCTACCCAAACCCATGTCCATTGAGTTTATGCTACCTAGGTTGGTCATAACTTTCCTTCCAAGGAGTAAGCATCTTTTAATTTCATGCCTGCAGTCACCATCTGCAGTGATTTTGGAGCTCATCCCCGCCCAAAAAAAGTCTGACACTGTTTCCCCATCTATTTGCCATGAAGTGATGGGACCAGATGCCATGATCTTAGTTTTCTGAATGTTGAGCTTTAAGCCAACTTTCTCATTCTCCTCTTTCACTTTCATCAAGAGGCTCTTTAGTTCTTCACTTTCTGCCATAACAGTAGTATCATCTGCATATCTGAGGTTATTGATATTTCTCTGAGCAATTTTGATTCCAGATTGTGCTTCCTCCAGCCCAGCATTTCTCATGATGTACTCTGCATATAAGTTAAATAAGTAGGGTAACAATATACAGCCTTGACATACTCCTTTCCCTATCTGGAACCAGTCTGTTGTTCCATATCCAGTTCAAATGTTGCTTTCTGACCCACACACAGATTTCTCAAGAGGCAGGTCAAGTGGTCTGGTATTCCCATCTCTTTCAGAATTTTCTGTAGTTTATTGTGGTCCACACAGTCAAAGGCTTTGGCATAGTCAATAAAGCAGAAATAGATGTTTTTCTGGAGCTCTCTTGGATCCAGTGGTTGTTGACAATTTGATCTCTGGTTCCTCTGCCTTTTCTAAAAGCAGCTTGAACATCTGGAATTTCACGGTTCATGTATTGCTGAAGCCTGGTTTGGAGAATTTTGAGCATTACTTTACTAGCATGTGAGATGAGTGCAATTGTGNTCAAAGGCTTTGGCATAGTCAATAAAGCAGAAATAGATGTTTTTCTGGAGCTCTCTTGGATCCAGTGGTTGTTGACAATTTGATCTCTGGTTCCTCTGCCTTTTCTAAAAGCAGCTTGAACATCTGGAATTTCACGGTTCATGTATTGCTGAAGCCTGGTTTGGAGAATTTTGAGCATTACTTTACTAGCATGTGAGATGAGTGCAATTGTGCAGTAGTTTGAACATTCTTTGGCATTGCCTTTCTTTGGGATTGGAATGAAAATCTTTTCCAGTCCTGTGGCCACCACTGAGTTTTCCAAATTTGCTGGCATATTGAGTGCAGCACTTTTATGGCATCATCTTTCAGGATTTGGAATAGCTCAACTGGAATTCCATCACCTCCACTAGCTTTGTTTATAGTGATGCTTCCTAAGGCCCACTTCATTTCACATTCCAGGATGTCTGGCTCTAGGGGAGTGATCATCCCATCATGATTATCTGGGTCATAAAGATCTTTTTGGTACAGTTCTTCTGTGTATTCTTGCCACCTCTTCTTAATACCTTCTGCTTCTGTTAGGTCCCCACCATTTTTGTTCTTATTGAGCCCATCTTTGCATGAAATGTTCCCTTGGTATCTCTAATTTCCTTGAAGAGATCTCTAGTCTTTCCCATTCTGTTGTTTTCCTCTATTTCTTTGCATTGATCACTGAGGAAGACTTTCTTATCTCTCCTTGCTATTCTTTGGAACACTGCATTCAAAAGGGTATATCTCTCCTTTTCTCCTTTGCCACTTCTCTTCTTTTCACAGCTATTTGTAAGGCCTCCCCAGACAGCCATTTTGCTTTTTTGCATTTCTTTTTCTTGGGGATGGTCTTGATCCCTGTCTCCTGTACAGTGTCACAAACCTCCACCCATAGTTCATCAGGCACTCTATCAGATCTAGCCCCTTAAATCTATTTTTCACTTCCACTGTATAGTCATAAGGGATTTGATTTAGGTCATACCTGAATGGTCTAGTGGTTTTCTCCACTTTCTTCAGTTTCAGTCTGAATTTGGTAATAAGGAATTCATGATCTGAGCCACAGTCAACTCCCGGTCTTGTTTTTGCTGACTGTATAGAGCTTCTCCATCTTTGGCTGCAAAGACTATAATCAATCTGATTTCGGTGTTGGCCATCTGGTGATGTCCATGTGTGGAGTCTTCTCTTGTGTTGCTGGAAGAGGGTGTTTGCTATGACCAGTGCATCTCCTGGCAGAACTCTATTGCCTTTGTCCTCCTGCTTCATTCTGTACTCCAAGGCCAAATTTGCCTGTTACTCCAGGCGTTTCTTGACTTCCTACTTTTGCATTTCAGTGCACGCTAAGTCACTTCAGTCCTGTCCAATTCTTTGAAATCCTATGAACTAGAGCCCAACAGGCTCCCCCATCCTGGGATTCTCCAGGCAAGAATACTGGAATGGATTGCCATGCTTTCCTCCAGGGAATCTTCCCAACCCAGGGACTGAATCCACATCTCCTGAGTCTCTTGCATTGGCAGGCAGGTTTTGAACCACTAGGGCACCTGGGAAGCTGATTAACAATGTTGTGATAGTTTCAGATGGACAGTGAAGGGACTCAGCCATATATATACGTGTATCCATTTTCCCCAGAACTCCCTTCCCATCCAGGCTGCCACATAACATTGAGAAGAGTCTAATCCTGATGTTTAGTGCCTTCAGAATCTGGAACCTAATAGGTCCTCAGTACAGTTTTGCACTTTGAAAGGAGCGCATAGGTGAGGTGAGTAGTACGGTAGCAATAATGAACATGCTTCTGTGGGAACAGGAAACTGATGCAGTTGAAGAGATTTGGTTTTGAAAGAGGCAGAATGAGAGATGTTCCTATACAGGCAATTTTTCTTCTCTTTTATCCAAGTAATCATAAGGAATCGTTCACCATTATCAGAAGAGAGAATGAATTGGGCTCACGATACGTATTAAGAAACACAAAATAAAACATACTGTGTAGTGTTATCTGAATAATAATAGCAGCCAGCAAGTACTCCCAGTGTACAAGGTTATCTCACTGGATTATTCCATTTGTTTCTCACAACAACTTTTTTGCATAAATATTATTACCCTTATTTTACTAATCGGTAAAGTGATTAAACAACTTGAGGGGTCACCAAGATAATTTAGACCTAAAACTTAAACTTGGGACATTTGATGTCAAATTCCATGACTTTTGAACCACAGGATAATAAATTCCTCTGCATTTCACCACCATTGACTGGGATTTATACTTTCTCTACTTTAAAAAACATTTTTTTCAAAATCTAGTAACAAGGTATTCAATTTTATCACTGTTTTATTGGGTGGACTTTCTATTAAGTGGAAAAAGAATTAATTGGCAATTTATGGCTAACAAGTATATGAAGCAGATTTGTTGAGAAAGGCATTAGACATTTTTAATAAGATCATTAGTTGCAAGAATACGTATGGTCCTGTTTCATTCCAAAAGTCATTAAATTCTGAAAAAATAATGTGGGCACTACACTTCCATATGAGTGGGGGATTCCAGGCTTTAAATTGACAAACCATTTGCTGATCACAGAGTCACCAAATGGTAATAATGGCATCAAAGCAACTGTGCTTCATTGTACCTGGTACACTGTGAACATTTGTTATGTTGCACTGGAGAGCATTAGAAAGGTATCTTCATTGTTCATGGCATTACACCATGGAAAGAGCATTCAGTTTGGAGTTGTACAAAAAGTTTGAATTCTAGATATATTATTTATAAACTGTGTGTTCTAGGAGAAATTATCCAACCTCTCTAAACATTATTTTCTTCCCCCAGAAATGGGAATGATTGGGTTCAGGAGAATCATGTGAGAATCAAGTGAGATAATTGATGTAATGGCACAAAAGAGAAGAAGTGAGCTCATTGCACATGCGGCCTCCTTGAACACACCTCCAGTCTTTCAAAGGTTGAACACTTTTGTCTCCATCCTGTGTCTCCAAACCTCTCAACCACTGCGCTTCTGCAGTCGTCACTTCCTCTCTTGCTTAATCCATTAATGCGCACACAGATCTAGCAACACTTTAAGGAAAAGCAAGCAGACTTTCTTGCCTCCACATCTCCTTCCTCCTGCTATCCCATACTGCTGCTCCCCTCCGTGCAAGAGGACTGAAACGAGTTTTTTATATTGTCTCCACTTTTTCATCACAAATTTTCTTCCCCAATCCCATCTCTGCAGACTCCACTCTTTCCTACTCCATTAAGACTGCCCTGACAAAGGTCATCAGTGACTTTCACGTTGCCGAGTATCTCATCTGCCAGACCTATTGGCAGTATTCTTAACTGGTGACACTCTCATTAGTGGAACATCATCATCTCCCCTTCTATGGCACCTTGCAGTTCTTATTTTCCTATTACTTCACTGACCACTCATTCTTGATCTCCTAGGTTGGCCCTTCCTCTTCGGTTACACCCGACAGCTGGAGCTGCTTTTTTTCTCCATCTGCATTGTCTGGTTAGGTGATCTTGTGCAATCCTGTTGCTTCAAATACCATCATAACTCCCAGTGTTACAACTCTAGCCATTAGAATACTCCCAGGAATTCAAAACTGTATACCTCACCGTGTGACACCTCTACTTGGATTGCCTAATATACATCTTAAAATTTAAAAGCTGAAAACAAGTCTCTTAAATCTCATCTTCAGTTACCCATCATCCAGGCTTCCCCATTCCAGTATAAGCCCCCACATCCATTGGTCAGAACAGAACCTTATGAGTTTTCTTTCCTTCCTTTCTTTTACTTAATTCCATTGTCCAATCCATCATGAGGTCCTACTGACTTTTTCTTTCAAAGGTCCACCTCTGTCCATACCCATGTTGATGCTTTCCAACCCCATAATTTATTGCCTAGATTATTAAAATTTTTCTCTCACACACAGCAGCCAAGTCATCCTTCTAAATGAAAACCAGATCCCACCATATTCTTGCATTAAATCTTTAAGTGGCTGCCCACAATACCTAGAATAGAATAAAAACCTCTTATACCTGAAAATTCATCATGCATTTCCTGCTTTATCTACTCTGTTTCAGCCACTTGGCTTTTATTTTGTTCTGCTCTTTTAACAAGTTCATTCCCACCTTGGAGCCTTTGCACTAGTTGGTCTATGAGCATTTTCTTCATTGTGTTTTTCACATTATTTAGATTATAGCTTAAATGTCTGTTCCTAAAGAAATCTTCTCTAATTAATTAAAAGTAATTCCCCCAGTCATATTGGAGAACCCCATGGACAGAACCTGGCAGTCTACAGTCCATAGGTTTGCAAAGAGTCACACACGATAGAGTGACTTAGCCTAGTCTAGCCCAGTCATATATCTTTGGAAAGTTGTATTTTTCTAAGAATTTGTCCATTTCTTCCACGTTGTCCAATTTATTGGCATATAATTGCTGATAGCAGTCTCTTACAATTCTTTGTATTTCTGTGTTGTCTGTTGTGATCTCTCCATTTTCATTTCTGATTTTATTGATTTGATTTTTCTCCCTTTGTTTCTTGATGAGTCTGGCTAATGGTTTGTCAATTTTATTTATCTTTTCAAAAAACCAGCTTTTGGCTTTGTTGATTTTTGCTATGGTCTCTTTTGTTTCTTTTGCATTTATTTCTGCCCTAATTTTAAAGATTTCTTTCCTTCTACTAACTCTGGGGTTCTCCATTTCTTCCTTTTCTAGTTGCTTTAGGTGTAGAGTTAGGTTATTTATTTGACTTTTTTCTTGTTTCCTGAGGTATGCCTGTATTGCTATGAACTTTCCTCTTAGCACTGCTTTTATAGTGTCCCACAGGTTTTGGGTTGTTGTGTTTTCATTTTCATTCATTTCTATGCACATTTTGATTTCTTTTTTGATTTCTTCTGTGATTTGTTGGTTATTCAGAAGCGTGTTGTTCAGCCTCCATATGTTGGAATTTTTAACAGTTTTTCTCCTGTAATTGAGATCTAATCTTAATGCATTATGGTCAGAAAAGATGCTTGGAATGATTTCGATTTTTTTGAATTTATCAAGGTTAGATTCATGGCCCAGGATGTGATCTATCCTGGAGAAGGTTCTGTGAGCACTTGAGAAAAAGGTGAAATTCATTGTTTTGGGGTGAAATGTCCTATAGATATCAATTAGGTCTAACTGGTCTATTGTATCATTTAAAGTTTGCATTTCTTTATTAATTTTCTGTTTAGTTGATCTGTCCATAGGTGTGAGTGGGGTATTAAAGTCTCCCACTATTATTGTGTTATTGTTAATCTCACCATACCACTTATCACAGATATATTTACTCACATATATTAGTCTATGTATATCACACCAGAATATAAGCTCCCTGAGACAATGAGCCTTGTATGCCTAATTCACTGCCTCATATTCAGAGCCTGACACAGAGTACACAATAAATATTTGTTGACTGGGCAAACATATGATTGTGTCTTACTGTACATTTATTGACAAATTCATAGATATATTCTTTTTTTCCTGCTGTACCATATTACATAAGCTTAGACAGTTAGTTGAAAGTCAGGTAGTGTTAGTGGTAAAGAACCCACCTGCCAGTGCAGAAGACACAAGAGATGCAGGTTTGATCCCTGGGTTGGGAAGATCCTCTGGAGGAAGGTATGGCAGTACCCTTGCCTCCAGTATTCTTGCCTGCAGAATCCCATGGACAGAGGAGCCTGGCAGGCTATAGTCCAAGTGGTCACAAAGAGTTGGACAAAACTGAAGCGACTTACCACACAGGCTCCTAAATATAAGCTAGCTTTTACAAACTGACTTCACTATGGAGAGTTTCTCTACACACTGTGGCATCCTGATTCTGTCTTTCTTTTCTTTTCCTTCTATTTTTATTGTTTTCTTCTCAAAGTCAACAATATTTATGATGTGCCTACCCTGGTCTCTTTTATTTTAGTCTTTGTTAGGGGATAAATAATTTCCCTGGTTCTTTGTTGACATGAAATGTGGCTCATTCAGAACCAAAAGTATCAGAAAAATCAGACCTTTTGGGGGAAGTCATAATGATACAACTTGCTATCTTTACAAGTGTGGTCCATGAGACTACAACTGTAGTTCTCTAAGATCCTTAATCTAACTTGATTGTAAAAATAATAATAATAACTCATTTGGTGTGGGAGGAATATGAGGGTAAGGCAAGTTATGCTTCAACGTACTTCAGAGACCTTTGGCTACATTTCTTCTTGAAGCATAAATGCAATCAGCCTGGCAAATTCATTGGCATCTTGAGAGAAAGTTCTCTTTCTTTGCAAACATAGCACTGTCTGTCTGTAAAAGTAATCCAAGTTTCTCTTTACTTAACAGGCTGAAACTATACAGATGTATAAAGAAAAAAAAATTTTTTCCCCTAACTTTGGCCAACTCTTTAATTCTGTTGCTATAGTGCTTACTTCTCAGACTTTCACATTTTATTTCTTAAAATATAACTCAGAATTGTAGAAGGGTGGAGATGGAGAGGCTTCCCAATATGTCCTTATCTGATGAAAACAATGAAATCTTATGCAGGTGAAATGACCTGCTCATGGTCACGCAGCAAAACAGTGCTTTCAATCATATCTTGCAACTCTCAGGGTTCTTTCTACCTCACTCCACTGCCTCCACCATAATACACAAGGTAAATGGTTATCCCAGTTGCAATTTCTAAATGAAGAAACATACATTGAACAGTTTAGTGCTTTGTTTGCAGAAAGTCACACAATTAATGAACTGTAACCACAAAGATTTCTTATCATTTTACTTACCCTTTAAATTATTAACTGTTCTCAAACATGTTTTAAAGTTACATCCACCTGGAGGTGACAAATGTATTTTTTAAATGAACCCATTAACTTGTTTGGAAATAACTGTAAAGTTATAGATAAGTTGTAAGAATGATCTCAAGAACTCTCAATTGCCCTTAACCCAGATTTAACAATTTTAAACATCTTGCCCACATTTATAATTCCAGTATGTGTGTGTGTATGTATGTAGTGTAGACAGCTATAGAGAAACACATTCATGTATGTAAATTTATAGTACTCATTTTTTTCAGAGTCATTTATGAGTAGGTTGCATGTATCATGTCTCATTACCTTTTGTTACTTCAGTACATATTTCTTAGAATCAAGGATATTTCACTTATGTAACACAATATAGTTATGAAATCCAGGATTGTTAACATTGATCCTATGCTGTTGTCTAATCTATAGTCCCTATTTTGTCAACTGTCTTCTTAACATTCTTTTTAGTACTTTTTCCTCCAGTATAAGATCGAGTCTAGGATAATGTATTGCATATAGTTGTCATGTCTCTTTAGTCTTACTCTGAACCAGTTCCTTTAGCCTTTCTTTGTTGTCCAAAGTGTTGGCATTTTTTAAAAGTAAGAACCAGCAGTTCAGTAGACTCTGCCCTGATTCGGTAGATACTTCCGCATATTTAGAATTGGGTTAAGCATCCCCAGTAAGATTATATCACAAACTGATGTGTCTTCTTTCTCAGTGTCCCACATTTGGAAGCACACAATGCACTTGTCTTTCTTTGGTGATGCAAATTTTTCTTAAGCTTTAAAAATTAATCTATTTATTACTTCTGGCTGCACTTGGTCTTCATGGCTGAGCATGGGCTTTCTCTAGTTGTGGAGAGTGGGAATTAATCTTCGTTGTGGTGCACACGCGTCTGATTATGGACCTTGTTTTATTGCAGACCGTGGTCTGTAGGATGTGCGAGTTTCAGCAGCTGTGGCATGAGGGCTCTAGAGTGCAGGGTCAGTAGATGAGGGGCAGGCACGGGCTTAGTTTTCCAACGGGATGTGGGATCTTCCCAGACTAGGGATTAAAACTGCATCTCCTGCATCGGCAGGTGGATGGCTTCTTAACCACTGGACCACCAGGGAAGTCCCGGGATGAAAATTTTAATCACCTGGTCAAGTTGTCATCTAGTTTCTCCAGAGAAAGATTTCACTGTTACAACTTACAAGCAGTCTGTGTGGAGACACTTAAAACCTGCAGTTTTTCTGTCCTCTCTTGATATAGCATCCATCGATGATTCTTGTGCGCAAGAATCTTAGCTGTGACGATGGCTACACGGTGATTTTTCCCTCCACGATTCACTGTATTAGAATGCTCAGACAGAGGGCTGGTCACTACTGAAGTATCTGATACAAACATGTGTAGCCTGTGCTTTTTGACTTTATGTGCTTTTTTAAAAAAGTAAATCCTATAGTTTCAGGAAACAATAATTAAGTAAAACTGTACTAAAACATTTAAATAATAGACTGCATTATTTTAAAACAAATGTTTTTAAACATGAAAAATGATTTTTTTTAGCAATGGAGGGGAATCATAGGATACATCTATTCCAATTTCTATGTTTTAGAGATGAGGGCCAGAGAGGGCACAGCTTTGTTTAGTGGTAACAGCAGGACTTGAAATTGATCTAAAGGGTCTGATTCTAGGTTCCGTCACAGCAACATTATGTTTAATTTTTATATCCTGCTGGACTATAGTTGATTTACAATGTTGTGCTGATTTCAGGTGTACCTCACATTACTTTAAACATAATCAAAACTTGTTTGTTAAAAACACAGTGTACTCAGCTGGAAGCAAAAACTCGTGGCGTAAAGTAGACAATGTAAGAGTGGGATACACTAATGATATCTAAAAATCTACCTTAAGAATTCCATTCATTCAGCAATCATTCATGATTGACTAAGCAACCACCCTGTGTCATGACTTGTGTCAGCATTGGGATGCAATGCTGAAGCAGAGATCGCCTCCATCTCAAGGAGTTTACGGTTTAATGGGAGACCATACATTAATATGTATCAGAATCTTCTGAGGCCTCTTAGGTTCCAGGTCCAACAAATTTTGATTTACTGGGTCAGGAGTAATCTTGGGAATCTTCATGTCTGATAAGCAGAGGAGGGCTGTACTAGAAATACAAAATGTCCAAAGTGTTAACGTGGTTACAGTGTATGCACCACCTCCTGACTCTCCCACTCCAACTCCCTACCACTCCAAATTAAACGTGTTAAGATAAACAATGCCAAAATATTAAATAATTTTTAAAAATGTTCAACAAGTATCAGTGTTATGATCATTACTTTTTGAAATATTAAAACATGCTAGATTTTCCTAGAAAATTATTTTCTTTTGGTAATGCTACTTTGCTGGTGCTGTAAGCATGTCCAAGTTCAGTCTACTCCAGTGGAGTCTGATACAAGTGGTTGGGCGACCATGCTGGCATTGAGCCAGTGCATTTATATGCTGGATGTGGATGCAGTAAAATTGGTACTTGGGCTGGCAGTGATGAAGCAGTCTGACAGGAAGACAGTCTGCACTAGGTGCTGATACTTAAGAAGCACTTGAAGGTCTAAATGCTTACATTCCTGAAAGAGAGGCTTATATGGATGGATTATTTTTAGGCATTCTTTACATCCATTAGTCAACAAACACTTCTTGAATTCCTACTAGGTGAAAATACTAGGCTCTTTCCTCAGTTCAGTTCAGTTCAGTTGAGTTGCTCAGTCGTGTCCAACTCTCTTTGCGACCCCATGAATCGCAGCACGCCAGGCCTCCCTGTCCATCACCAACTCCCAGAGTTTACTCAAACTCATGTCCATTGAGTCGGTGATGCCATCCAGCCATCTCATCCTCTGTCGTCCCCTTCTCCTCCTGCCCCCAATCCCTCCCAGCGTCAGGGCCTGTGTTTTAGACTTGAGATCTGAGCGCAAATCCTAAATCTTTCTTTTTTTGCTGAAGAAACTTTCAATAAGTTACTTTACTTTGATGGATCTTGTTTTTTCATCCAATTCATTCCTTATAGGGATGACTGAAGGATTAACAAAGCAATGTTTTTTAGAAACTGTTTAATCATCTGGCATATAATCTGTTATCTACAAACAGTAGCTATTATAGTTTTAAATATAGTACATATATATTATATCATGAACAAATTATAAACACATTTATAAAACATACTAATAATGTTTAATAGTTGATGCTTTGCTTTGCTTTACATTGTGAAACTTTATTTACAGATGCACACACACATCATTTTTCTTCTTTAGTTTCAACAAGTTGGCAACTAATAACGTTTTAAATATAGTACATATATGTTATATCATGAATAAATTATAAACATATTTATAAAACATACTAATAATGTTTAATAGCTGATGCTTTGCTTTGCTTTACATTGTGAAACTTTATTTACAGATGCACACACACATCATTTTTCTTCTTTAGTTTCAACAAGTTGGCAACTAATATTTACATAAAAATTGAATCTCAGGATATTTATTCCCTGTGGATTTTGTGTCCTGGAGAGCAACTGGTAAAATGAGAGAACATCCATCACAAGCAGGATAGCTAATCTACTTTCATTGTAATCATATATAACCAGTCAAATAGTGCATGATCCATAAAATGGGTGCACCAAGGGTAATGCATGAATAATTAATAGCTGCCACTCTTACCTCACAAGGAGAACCTGAGGCATGAATATGAGACTGCTCCTAAGTCATTTTCCCTGAGGTTGAACTGGATATTTATTTTCACCTAAGATCATCATAAATCTCTGTAAACTGTATTCTGGAGTAGGGTGGAAACAGGTGCAGAGTGAACACAGAAATCTCCTAATCTCAAAAGATGTTATATAATAGAACAATGGCTATTGTCAATTTAATATTTTCTAATACATTTACAGTGCTTTTTAGCTTAGTAATCCCTAAATTGTCTTTTCCTTTAGAGACTGAAAAGTAAAAGATTATTTTTAACACTTGAGAAACTATTGCATTAGATTTTTTGTATGATTGGCCTAAGGATTAATGGTACAATGTTATATGTACTTTCCATAGAACCTGGCATAGAAGAGAGAGAGGGAGGTTAGAAAACGAACTGTTTATCTGCCTTTCTATGCATGCCAATCCATTTTACATCATAAATATATCTGAGCCAACTAGTAGAGTTTATCTGATTCTTTGTAAGAGTTCTAGTTTGATACTTTACTAAAGATAAGTATGAAGTGGCTTCCCTTGTGGCTCAGCGGTAAAGAATCTGCCTGCAAGCAAGAGATGTGGGTTTGATCCCTGGGCCAGGAAGATCCTCTGGAGAAGGAAATGGCAACCTGCTCCAGTATTCTTGCCTGGGAAATCCCATGGATGGAGGAGCCTGGAGGGCTGCAGTTCATGGGGCCACAGGAGTAGAACATGACTGAACGGCTAAACAAGTATGAAGTACTTTCCGATGGAACTACTTAGATCTTGTATACCTCTGGAGAAGGAAATGGCAACCTGCTCCAGTATTCTTGCCTGGGAAATCCCATGGATGGAGGAGCCTGGAGGGCTGCAGTTCATGGGGCCACAGGAGTAGAACATGACTGAACGGCTAAACAAGTATGAAGTACTTTCCGATGGAACTACTTAGATCTTGTATATATTCGTTTAAGCTATTTTTGCACAAATGACTCATTTAATTTGACTTCATTGTTCTCCTTCTTGAAGCCAGTACGCTCAGTTTACAAACTTGTGATCTACTCACTGTCGGTGCTTCCCCGTGAAACATACAAAGCAACAAGCATCATGTATTCCCCTCAGAACCCCTCTGCCTCTGGCTCAAGTTGCCCAGGCACATATCCTCTCTTACCTCTGTCCCTGGGTTTGAAGCACTTAGCCTCATTTCCAGGCATAGGCAGCTTCCCTCTACCCTCCTCTGGGATATATAAAGAGGGTAAATGAGCAAAGAGAACCCCCTGGGCCTCTCTTCTCATCTACTTAGACTGTCCCTTCTTCACCCATCAAAAATAAGTAAAGAAAAAGAAGAATGTAATTTCTTACTTGTATAGTTTTTGGTATTATTACTTGAAGGTTTCTTCTGAATTTTTTTATAGTATAAATTATGATACTTATTTTGCAGAAATGTATTTGTCTATGAGAAATTAATTTTGGAATTAATATAGAGAAGATATCAAATAGTTTAGAGATACATTTTTAAATTTGTTCAATCATATTTCAATTACATTTAATGAGGACTTACAGGTTTACGGTTAGAACTGGACATGGAACAACAGACTGGTTCCAAATAGGAAAAGGAGTACATCAAGGCTGTATATTGTCTCCCTGCTTATTTAACTTATATACAGAGTACATCATGAGAAACGCTGGACTGGAGGAAGCACAAGCTGGAATCAAGTTTGCAGGAACAATATCAATAATCTCAGATATGCAGATGATACCACCCTTATGGCAGAAAGTGAAGAAGAACTAAAGAGCCTCTTGATGAAAGTAACAGAGGAGAAGGAAAAAGTTGGCTTTAAGCTCAACATTCAGAAAACTAAGATCATGGCATCCGGTCTCATCACTTCATGGTAAATTATTGGGGAAACAGTGGCTGACTTTATTTTTCTGGGCTCCAAAATCACTGCAGATGGTGATTGCAGCCATGAAATTAAAAGACACTTACTCCTTGGAAGGAAGGTTGACAAGCCTAGATAGCATATTCAAAAGCAGAGACATTACTTTATCAATAAAGGTCTGTCAGGTCAAGGCTATGGTTTTTTCTGTGGTCATGTATGGATGTGAGAGTTGGACTA
>SJYX01013518.1:0-23809 GCA_006410675.1 Oreotragus oreotragus | reverse complement strand
AATGATGCTAAAGCTGAAACTCCAGTACTTTGGCCACCTCATGCGAAGAGTTGACTCATCAAAAAAGACTCTGATGCTGGGAGGGATTGGGGGCAGGAGGAGAAGGGGACGACCGAGGATGAGATGGCTGGATGGCATCACGGACTCGATGGACGTGAGTCTGAGTGAACTCCGGGAGATGGTGATGGATAGGGAGGCCTGGCGTGCTGCGATTCATGGGGTCGCAAAGAGTCAGACACGACTGAGCAACTGAACTGAACTGTGATATTTGAAAACTGATTGTATGTTAATCATTGACTAATATTTTCCTAGTTGATCCTAGAAAAAGAGAACCATGAAATAAAAAACCTTCTTTGAGGAAAGTTCTGATGTATGTTAAACTTAAGAAAAAAGTGATACTTTAAAATTACTATTTTGACAACTTGAACCTAGACAAAATATATCATTCAAGTTATTCTGTTACATAATAACTTCTGCATTATGGGTGGGACTTGTCGGTAGCAGACAGAATTTCTGTTGAGACCAAGTGAAAAAGGAGGATTAAATACCAAATCATCAGTTTGAATGTACTGGAGAGATGGGAGGCAATGAACAATAGATGCGGTACAATGTCTTCATCAAAATGAACTGACTTTTACAGCCATTTTTATCTGGAGGACATTTGCCAATTTGGTATGGGGAAGGGAGAGACAAGATACTAAAGACCTAAGTAGAAGGCCTCTCAAAAGCAATGCAAAGTTTTGACAGTCTTGTGAGAACTGCAGGAGAAATGGGCTTAAAGAAACATCAGATATACAGCTGGAAACTCTTGGGAACCACAGTGACCTAGGTATAAACTATTTTCAGGNGAAGGGAGAGACAAGATACTAAAGACCTAAGTAGAAGGCCTCTCAAAAGCAATGCAAAGTTTTGACAGTCTTGTGAGAACTGCAGGAGAAATGGGCTTAAAGAAACATCAGATATACAGCTGGAAACTCTTGGGAACCACAGTGACCTAGGTATAAACTATTTTCAGGCCTGCAGCCCAGCCTCAACATATAGCAGTTCCTGATTAAATTAAGATGAAAAAGTGTGTTGTCTGCTTAGTGAAGGTAGGGAGGAATCCATTATAGAGGATGATACATCATGTGAATCTTTTACAGCCTCCTATACAAAATATTCAACATTGAATACAAAATTACCAAGTATGTCCCCCAAACGCCAATAAAAAAAATAAAAAATCACAAGAAAAAATAGACAATAGAAACACACCTGCAGGTGTGTTTCAGCTTTCTTTATAGTCCAACTCTCACATCCATACATGACCACTGGAAAAACCATAGCCTTGACCAGACAGACCTTTATTGAAAAGTAATGTCTCTGCTTTTTAATATGCTGTCTAGGCTTGTCATAACCTTCCTTCCAAGGAGTAAGTGTCTTGTAATTTCATGGCTGCAATCACCATCTGCAGTGATTTTGGATATAAGAGTTAGCTAGGAATTTAAAATATCTCTAATATGTTCAAGGCAATAGAGGTAAGACTTTCCTAAATACATGCTCTCTTCTCCCCCACCTACAATCTCTGCATTGTTTGAAAATACAAGTTATAGTCATGGAAATAATCTGACTGTAAATCAGAAGATGTTTTTCTATAGAACTCTCCAGGAGGGCAAAATCACACAAATGAAATGNTAAAAAAATAAAAAATCACAAGAAAAAATAGACAATAGAAACACACCTGCAGGTGTGTTTCAGCTTTCTTTATAGTCCAACTCTCACATCCATACATGACCACTGGAAAAACCATAGCCTTGACCAGACAGACCTTTATTGAAAAGTAATGTCTCTGCTTTTTAATATGCTGTCTAGGCTTGTCATAACCTTCCTTCCAAGGAGTAAGTGTCTTGTAATTTCATGGCTGCAATCACCATCTGCAGTGATTTTGGATATAAGAGTTAGCTAGGAATTTAAAATATCTCTAATATGTTCAAGGCAATAGAGGTAAGACTTTCCTAAATACATGCTCTCTTCTCCCCTACCTACAATCTCTGCATTGTTTGAAAATACAAGTTATAGTCATGGAAATAATCTGACTGTAAATCAGAAGATGTTTTTCTATAGAACTCTCCAGGAGGGCAAAATCACACAAATGAAATGTGGTTCATGTGAATGGCTTGTAAATTATTGGTCTGTGTGTATGGTGTGTAGAGTGAAGAGAGAGAAGAAATTCTCCGCCTGTGTTTCTGAAGACCCTGAGGAGCCTGAACAAGTGGTACTGGGCATGAAAAAGTTGCTTGCTCTCATTGTCAAAAATTGTTAAAGTTTAGTTGTGGCAAGGGGAAAAAAAATCCCTCCAGGCTTGATTCTTTTTATGACTTAATCTCCCTGCAGCTGTAGATATATTAATTAATAAAGATGATGACCTGATGATTAGATCAGTGGCCTCAGGATCAACCATACTTCAGTCACACTCAATGCTAAGAAAAAGGTGGAAAGAAGGCTGTATCAATAGAGGCCAGGGAGGACCAGAATGGCAGTGATACAAGGTCCCTTCCCATTTTGATTGCTACGAAGATGAGTTTCTTCCTCTGTCCTCTTAAGGGTAACTACCTGAGTTGGAGAAATAGGCATAAAAAAGAACCCAAGCTTCAATTTTATTAAATATTTACTCAAAGAGGCTATTTTAAATCATTACTAAGTTATCTCTGATTGGTATGTACAAATAGTCCCTCTCTGCATTCTCACATTCTAACTTTAAAAGAGCTCACTCCAGAATTCTGCTACAAAAATTCATGGAATCAACTTTCCTCAGCCTTCACTTTAAAACGTCTATACTAGCATAGGGCAACATCTCCTGATATGCACGTTCCAAAGTGAAGAGGCATTTTCAAGCCAGGAAGAAGAGATGAGGCAGCCTCCTGAGGGACATTTTAAAACTACATTTTTCTCCCTGCCCGTAACCCAGCTCCATCTCATTATTCTTGAGAGTATATTGCAGATACGAAAGATTTGGAAGAATGAAAAATACTGAGAATTAGGGAGATGGAGTGATTAGTGGAAAACACTGGTAGTCACCTACTGTTGGAAGATAAGAGCAAAACCAGATGACCAGTTTCATGTGGGTACTGGTTGAACAAACTCTGTAACACAGGCAGAGTAACATGCAGGCCCGTGAAAGGCAGAATCTCTGGGAGAAAAATGGGAAGAAATGGCAACTGCGTGAGAAGATAGAGCGTCTATGAATTGTAGATCATACTTCCTTTTCTGTATTCATGGAATTGATCAATTAAAGCATGGGCAACATTTGAAGGAAAACTGCACATAGTCAGGTTGTACTGTTTAGATGAATAGATGCTGTGATTTGTAACGTATATCAAGTCTTGCCCCTCAGTCTGGTAATAGTTCTCCTGTCCAACATGATGTTTTCTCTTCACTGTGAACTACATTCGTGATATAAAATATGGGGGGATTAACTGAGATCTGAACTTTTAATAGTCTTTAATTAAGCTTTGTCCCCAGTACTTCAGGAGACTGAGATGCCATCTATGCCTACATTATCCTCATCATCTGAGTAGGAATCGCATAGATGCTCAAAACATACACCTCCCTAAAGTAGAAGAGACATGTTACATTTGGGAATGTATGCTGAGGGCTAATTGTGGAGGCCATGGTCGTATTGCATTCTTTTTTTCCTACAACTTAATTCTAGGTTTCCAAATGTCTATTGAACAGAGGTGTGAAGTGGTAGTCATAGTTTTGCTCCTTACACCTTCGTTCAAACTTAACAAACTTGAGCTGATTTCTAACAAGTTAAATGCACAGCATTTTTGGAAGAGGATGGTGACAATACAATGTCTTCTCAAACTATAACTTAGGTGATCTTTAGAGACAGCATTGAATTTTTCTGCTTGAGTTATGCTGGCTAATAGGAATTTAAGTGATAACTGGTAGGAGAGCACTGAAGCATTCATGCATGTGAAATCAGATGAACACCCAGAATTGGAATTTCCTAAGGAAAGTTATTCTAGCGGAGAAAAACAGGCTCAGGTTGAGTGCCAATAACTTTTAAACTAACATGTGCAACTATCATTCTAATAAGTAACAGCTAAAGGTGCCTGAAGAAAAGCAAGACCAATATTTTCAATTACATTTTAAAAACACAGCTTAAACAGAGTTATAGACAAGTCCCCTTCCTATGTTAAAGGGAATTTAATGTCTCAACTTTGACTCCATGTATTAATGCCTACTCTTGAAAAGCACACATACAACTTAAGTAAATCTTAATAAATTGTATTATTTATATTACTCTTATTTATCAATAATATTTAATTTATTAATGATCTACTCATATAATTTATTATAGTTTAATAAATATTATTTAAGTAAACAGAATGACTAATTCATCTACAAAAAGAAACTGAAATCAAGAACTTCTGGCTTCTACTGGTAATTTTTATTTCTACTCAGCGATAATACTAGTCTGAAATATTCCCCTTTAAATTATCTACTCAACACCATATCAATTCTCCACCTGTCATGCAGTTCTAGATTGCAGTGTGACTTCAGCTTCAACTTCTACTCATTAACGTTAAAGGATACATTCTCATGCTTATCCTGCATAAAATCAGCTCAGTTACCTTTCAAAGTTGCCTAAAATTTGTGAAATATTAGTGATTCAAATATATGAATCCTCAAAATTTCATAATAGACATACTTAGGTATATATAGATCTATATCAAATCTTATAATATGTAAATGAACTTACCCCTTCAGGTTTTCTAAAATGTAGAGGTAAAGCTGACTCTTTGCCATCATAGTTATTTTTCCCAGCCCATGGAGTATTTGGAATGATTTTGATTATCAGTAATGGCCATTGTGCTCTCAGTTTCCTAATTTACAAAATAAGGTTAATGGCAATATCTAGCTCAGGGTTGCTGTAGAGAGTAATAGAAGGTTTCCTGGTAAATAGTAAGTGCTTAAAAAATGCTGTTATACTCTTGCTCTCATCATTTTTATTGTTATTATTGCTCACTGATTAAAAAAAAATTATACAGGAAAATGGTCTTTCTATTGGACCCCTCACTTAAGCTTCTTCACCTTGTATATTTTGAAATCTAGCCAGAGCTGTGATAAGTTATAGTCTCTACTTCAGTGATCTTTAAACTAGACTGCTATAGTATTTTATTTTATTAACATCCCTGAAAAAAACTCAGCAAGGCTCTTCATAGGAGCAAAATGTTACAATTTGACTGTCACTTTCCAGGAAGATGACTCAATATATTTTATACTAGTTGAGAGATAATAATCTGGGCTCCCTGATGTAAAGGGACTTAAAAGTCCTTGAGCATTTGGTGTTTGTATAGCTTTTATTACCATAACCCTCCATGGTTTGGCTACCTAGTCATCTATTTTCAACTGATACATCACATAAAACAAAGAAAAAGAAATTGCAGTCAAATTCTATGTGAAGATTTGAGGTTCTAGTCATTGTGTGTCTTAATTAGAAAAAACTGTCCTGCTGTTAGGAAGAAACTATGGATTTATGCCTGGAGACTTTTTAAGGTCCTGTATATAACAAATTATTATTCATGTTCACTTGTTGTTTTCCTTTAGGTTGTAATTAATTTCCAACATACTGGTTTCACTACTCAAAAGGTGAACAACTTCATGAATTTAGAGCAGATACTGTAACAAGTAGTTATTTTCCATTTCAAACTGTGGCAAAGAAAAAGAAGAGGGCATTTTTCCTGAATGGCCTTTAAAATTATTTCTCTTTGGAAATATCTTTGCCAATGACCAGACTGGAAGTTTTAGCTATTTGGTTATAATAACACTGATGAGTAACAGATTGAACAAGGTTGAAAAGGTACTTCACTGAAAAGTCCACTTTGGGAACAAAGAAAAATCTCAGTTCTATCTTGATTACGCACTTGTGCTACATGCCATGACAATTTACCAGTTTAGGTGCTGAACTGGTACAGCCAGTTGAAAAAGAGGCTGAAAAATTAAAAACCACTTTGAAATACTACAAAACACAGTCTTGCCTCCAGTCATATCCCTGTCTCCCATATCAGAATCAATTTCATTCCTTACTCAAATCAGGACAATGAAGAAAAACTATATGCTGTATGCAGTTAGGTGATTAGAAGGAATCTGGCCTCTCTCTTACTTCCAGAGCTTTTTTTTTTTTTTCTCTTCTACCTTTACAGTTCCCTTTACAAAAAAATTCTTGAGCTTTTGTTGTGCATGAAGGGAAAAAACCTGTAAAATATTATTATTGAGTCCTAATTTATTTTTCCATTTGGAGGAAAACAGTCCATCCAATCTGCAATAATATTTAAATAATAGCATCTCTATGGCACCCAAGGTTTTACTGGTGAAATCTGAAAAGATACAAAGCCCCTTTGTGTGTATAACAATATTATTAGCACATTAAACTTAATCGTAGGGGATTAAAAAGTAGTTCTCATAACAAATAAGTTTTTATGCATTTATTTAATACTAGTGGCTTATTAAACATGGCAAATATTTTGTTGGTGTTCCAAAAAGATATCCTTATTGATACTTATATTTTATAGACAAGTACTGTGAAAAGCAAACTTTAAACAAGGTTGACACTGTTTTTCAATGCTCATGCTGAATCACCTTTGAATGGCAGATTCTTAAGATATTCACTCATTCAACCATTCATTCCCTCACTCATACACCAGCTATCTCAGAGCACACATTTCATGCCAGGTATGAAACCTATATGCAGGTCAGGAAGCAACAGTTTGAACTGGACATAGAACAACAGACTGGTTCCAAATAGGAAAAGGAGTACGTCAAGGCTGGATGTTGTCACGCTGCTCATTTAACCTATGTGCAGAGCACATCATGAGAAATGACATGCTGGATGAAGCACAAGCTGGAATCAAGATTGCCAGGAAAACTATCAATGACCTCAGATATGCAGATGACACCAGAAAGCAAAGAAAAACTAAAGAGCCTATCGATGAAAATGAAAGAGGAGAGTGGAAAAGTTGGCTTAAAACTTGACATTCAGAAAACTAAGATCATGGCATCCAGTCCCATCACTTCATGGCAAATAGATGGGGAAACAATGGAAACAATGACAGACTATNAAAACGAAGATCATGGCATCTGGTCCCATCACTTCATGGGAAATAGATGGGGAAACAGTGGAAACAGTGTCAGACTTTATTTTGGGGGGCTCCAAAATCACTGCAGATGGTGACTGCAGCCATGACATTAAAAGCTGCTTACTCCTTGGAAGGAAAGTTATGACCAACCTAGATAGCATATTGAAAAAGCAGAGACATTACTTTGCCAACAAAGGTCCGTCTAGTCAAGGCTATGGTTTTTCCTGTGGTCATGTATGGATGTGAGAGTTGGACTGTGAAGAAAGCTGAGCACTGAAGAATTGATGCTTTTGAACTGTGGTATTGGAGAAGACTCTAACTTAGAGTCCCTTGGAATGCAAGGAGATCCAACCGGTCCATTCTGAAGATCAGCCCTGGGATTTCTTTGGAAGGAATGATGCTAAAGCTGAAACTCCAGTACTTTGGCTACCTCATGCGAAGAGTTGACTCATTGGAAAAGACTCTGATGCTGGAAAGGATTGTGGGCAGGAGGAGAAGGGGGCGACTGAGGATGGGATGGGTGGATGGCATCGCTGGCTCGATGACTGTGAGTCTGAGTGAACTCGGGAGTTGGTGATGGACAGGGAGGTCTGGTGTGCTGCGATTCATGGGGTTGCAAAGAGTCGGACATGAATGAGTGACTGAAATGAACTGAACTGAACTGATGATGTTAGAGTACCTAGATGAAGACATAGTCTGTGTCTTAGAGAATGAGAGACTTCAGATTGTCTCTCTACCTAAAACCATACTCAGTGATATTAGGCACCTCCATTTCCTCAGTAATATCATGAGTTAGGGAGACAACAGCTTATAATATAATCTGAACTCTGAAATCATGATCTTCTTTCACTTGATAAGAGATAAATAACCTCATATCATACACTTTATTAAGGAATACAGGTTAAGACAAAGCAAAATAAAAATTGTCTGTTATTCATAAACTAAGTAAGATCTTGGTCTGTAGGGTGTGCCGTGTAGAGTACAGAGACCCAGTTTGGAATTCCTTGCCTTTAACTGCCTGCAGGAAATGATTTCTTGGCTACTTATTATGGTTATCAGTAGAATACGTTCCTCATTCCTAGGGTGAGAAGGATGAAAGGCGCTCCTACTTTCCCCAACTTCCTCAAGCTTCCTCCTGAAGGACCCCTTCCTCCCAGGCCAGCCTGGGAAGCTGAAAAGTTTTAACTGCGCAGAGTTAAATCTTCTCCTACCTAGGCAGTTGTGGCTCAACCCCGCACGGGCGGTAGGAAGCTCTGGACTCCTCCCAGCTGCCGCATCTGGCCACACCCGAGTCCAAACGTCTGGATTTGAGGCCACGCTGGTCAGTGTGCTCGAGGAAGCCCAGGTTTGACACGTCACATTCCGTGTGGCCACGCCCCTCTGCTCGTAGCCCCGCCCCTGCACGTGGCCCCGCCCACACGCCCTGCCCTTGTTACCTACGTGGCTGCTGTCATTGTTTTCCAACTATAAAAAAAAAAGTTTGTATCTCCTCCCTTCAGATTCGAAAAGTAATGTGATCGTTAAAAAATACTTTGGAAAATACAAAAATATGTGTGTAAAATAATCTATCGTCTTAAGAGAAATACTAAGACCATTTCAGTATATTTCTTTGCACTCTCCTTACCATGAATAGATAATAAATAGATTGAGCTTCTTCTTTGCCTTTTATAACATACATATAAGTGCACAGGTAAGAAATGCATAGTAAATATACTTCATAAGATTTTGTATATCTTTGCTTTTTTAAAACTTTTTTACTGTAAAATGTACATATATAGGAGTTAAAGTTCTGTTGTGTATATTAAAAAGTGAAAAATTTTTGAAGGTCACAGATTTTCACAGAATGTTCTACTTCCTACATTTGAAGGAACCTGTGTACCCCTAAGGACTGCATCCATTTCCTCAGCAATATTATAGATTTTATGACAAACATTACCTTGCTTTTCTTTATAGTTTCAGTTCAGTTCAGTCGTTCAGTGGTGTCCGACTCTTTGCGACCCCATGAATTGCAGCAGGACAGGCCTCCCTGTCCATCACCAACTCCCAGAGTTCACTCAGACTCACGTCCATCAGGTCAGTGACGCCCTCCAGCCATCTCATCCTCGGTCATCCCTTTCTCCTCCTGCCCCCAATCCCTCCCAGCGTCAGAGGCTTTTCCAATGAGTCAACTCTTGGCATGAGGTGGCCAAAGTATTGGAGTTTCAGCTTTAGCATCATTCCTTCCAAAGAAATCCCAGGGCTGATCTCCTTCAGAATGGACTGGTTGGATCTCCTTGCAGTCCAAGGGACTCTCAAAAGTCTTCTCCAACACCACAGTTCGAAAGCATCAATTCTTCGGTGCTCAGCTTTCTTCACAGTCCAACTCTCACATCCATACATGACCAAAGGAAAAACCATAGCCTTGTTTAGACGGACCTTTGTTGGCAAAGTAATGTCTCTACTTTTGAATATGCTATCCAGGTTGGTCATAACTTTCCTTCCAAGGAGTAAGAGTCTTTTAATTTCATGGCTGCAGTCACCATCTGCAGTGATTTTTGGAGCCCCCCAAAATAAAGTCTGACACTGTTTCCACTGTTTCCCCTGTTTCCCCATCTATTTCCCATGAAGTGATGGGACCAGATGCCATGATCTTCGTTTTCTGAATATTGAGCTTTAAGCCAACTTTTTCACTCTCTACTTTCACTTTCATCATCATTTTTAACTCAAGTATGGTACATGTTACAGAAAAGTCAATCAACTGTAGGGGGTTCAATGAATTATCACAAAGTAAACCCACCAGAATAACTGCCACCCAAGTGAAAAAAAAATAAAACATTAGCATCCTAGAAGATCCTCCTAATAACTATCCCTTTTCTGTTCCCCAGAGGTAATGATTATCTTGCCTCTAGCACCATAGTTTAGTTTTGCCTATTTTTGTACTTTATAAAAATAATCCACTCATTATTTTACTGTTCAATACTGCTATTGATTATAGTTATCTTTTACAAAGTACACTCCATATACTAACCATATTTATGGCAAGTCTATATCCTGTCTTCTTCACTTACTACTCTACAGAGTCATTTTTGCATGTCATAAACATTGTGCTAAACCAAAATGGGTTTTGCCTTATAGTCTACTGGGTGGATATAATGGATATAGCATGATTTTATTGTAAGTATAGGGTTTTTTTTTTTTAAGAAGAGGAGGCAATATCTCCTAAGCATATATATTCGCTTGCATGTTCTTTTGTGTACATCTGTGGATGATCTCTTTAGGATTATTCCTAAAATGGAATTTCTAAGTCAAAGAGCATTAACTTTTTAAAAGTCCAGTGTCCTGCTGCAAATTATGTCAATTTATACTCTTGCTAGTGATGTGTGATAGTATCCCATTATATTAAGTCTCCCAAATAATTAAGAAAAATCTGTTAATCTGATAGGTGAGAAATATTTCCTCCTTGATGTTTACATTTACAGTCCTTTGATTACAAGAGACGCTGAGTACATGTTTATTATTAATTCATGTGTCTCTTACTACAATTTATATATACAATTTTTTTCCCATCACCTCAAGTTTTGACATTGGTTTCTCCATTAGTGGGCTTCCCTGGTAGCTCAGATAGTAAAGAATCTGCCTGCAATGCAGCAGACCTAGGTTTAATCCCTGAGTCAGGAAGATCACCTGGAGAAAGAGTTGGCAACCCACTCCAGTATTCTTGCCTTAAGCAGACTGTTGTGCTTGAGTCTCAGGTTAACATGAATGAATTGTAGTCCTTAAATCAATGATTGGTCTAATCTCAGGACTATCATGGAAATTCCTTCAGGGTTCTTTAATATCCTTTGAATCCCCCACCCTTTCCTATAGATGACAGGATTGTAACAGATGATTGCAATTTCATTACCTCATTGCAGTAACTACATGAAATCAGATTTCACTACTGTCACATTACAGCTCAGAGAATGAGGTTGAGTCCGTATGTGACTTGCTCAGGTTAACGAAAGGACATTTGAACCTGTATATTCCCACATAGTTCCTCTACTTTGGCTAGTTTTGAGCTAAAAGTTTTCCCTTTATCATCACAAATCAAGTAGTTGAGATTCTATTAGGCATGGTATCTGTATATGACCAACCTAGATAGCATATTCAAAAGCAAAGACATTACTTTGCCAATAAAGGTCCGTCTAGTCAAGGCTATGGTTTTTACAGTGGCCATGTATGGATGTGAGAGTTGGACTGTGAAGAAGGCTGAGTGCCAAAGAATTGATGCTTTTGAACTGTGGTGTTGGAGAAGACTCTTAAGAGTCCCTTGGACTGCAAGGAGATCCAACAAGTCCATTCTAAATGAGATCAGTCCTGGGTGTTCTTTGGAAGGAGTGATGCTAAAGCTGAAACTCCAATACTTTGGCCACCTTATGTGAAGATTTGACTCATTGGAAAAGACTCTGATGCTGGGAGGGATTGGGAGCAGGAGAAGAAGGGGATGACAGAGAATGAGATGGCTGGATGGCATCACCAACTCAATGGACGTGAGTTTGACTGAACTCCAGGAGTTGGTGATGGACAGGGAGGCCTGGCGTGCTGCAGTTCATGGGGTCACAAGGAGTCAGACATGACTGAGCGACTGAACTGAACTGAACTGTAAATTTGAGACTCAAGGGAAGAGTTGCAAAACTGGGTTAAGGAGGTTGTAGTTGCTGAATAATGCAGAACACATGGGATCACCTCTTATGCTCCATAATGATAGAGAAATGAGCCCCCAAGGAAATGATGCCATTGTGCATGGCCATGCAGGTTGTAGACAGTATAACTCCAGAGGGGGCACCAGCCACATCCACTATGACTTGAATAGCATTCCTTGGAACCTGCTAATCACACCTGAATCTTTAGTAACTTCTCAATTTTTAATTTTTGTAATAACAAGTGGTTTGCAAGCATAGGTCAGTGTAAACTAGAAATAAGAGTAAATGATGCTGGATTAGAACTTTGCTCTTAGTTGTCAAAACAATTGATATGAAAACTTGATGTATCAAAGGTCATTCTTTGTTCCAGAAAACATAATACTAAGGGCAAAACATTTAAAGCACGTTTGTCCCTGTAGAAATATAATTAAAACACTCTGTGGGTATATAGAAAGATTTCTGAAGCATCAAAACAGAGTAGGACATTTTCTTACAAATATCAGGTAATTGCAATACAAATTCTGTAATAGCAGTTACTTGGTCAGCCAGCATATAGGAAAATACTCATGTGGATGAGAAAGTGACCACACACTTAGCAATGAGCGTTTTAACAGTAGAGGCATATTAGAGGCCATCTTGTTTTGCAATTACCCATTGTGGTTGCTTAGTCAAAATCATTCAGCATGAAGTTAGGAGAAAGGATTAGATTAGAGATTACAGATGACCCTAATTGAAGCCACCAGGTTAGGCTTTCTTGGGTTGCTGAAGAGAGGAGTCAGGATTATTCAGGCTTCATAGTAACCGGCTTTGCCCTTACTCCACCACAATTGTTAAATATATAACACACCTTAGTATTTTATACCCTTCTGTCAATCGTTATTAAGTTATTTCTTTTTAGGGAAGCAGTGTATCATATAATCTTAGAAAGTCCAGAAGACTGGACTTGAGCTCTTCCACTTGCAAACCAGTGGAGTTTCCTCATTTATAGCATTTAAGTTTTGAATTGATTGATTGATAAGACAATTTTTCTGCTCTAAATCTGTATATACATATATGTGTGTGTGTGTGTGTATACATGGGTAGCCTTTCCCTTCTCCAGGGGATCTTCCTAACCCAGGGATTGAACCCAGGACTTCTGCATTGCAGGCGGATTCTTTACAAGCTGAGCCACAAATGAAGTCTGTATATATACACACATATACTTTCAAGTGAAGATTTTCTTGAATTATGATTTTCTTTAGTATGAGTTTTTAAAAAGAAAAATCAGGAAGGTTTTCACATGAGCTTAATGTAGAAAACCCAACACAGACATACAACATATATTTGGGCTAAGTTTTGATAGTATCCTTAGTTCTGGCTTCAGATATTCTTTATAAAATAACTATTGTATTTGCAATAGTAAGTAAAATAATGTCTTTTCAGAGCAAAAGAGATGAAAGGGCTCTCTTGCACATCCTAGGTAATTTCATAATCAGAGTTTTAAAAATTCTTTATCAGGATCGGCAGGACTTTTGGTACAGAAAACATAAGAAATGTGTTTCTTTTCTGTTCTTTGGAATAGGCTTAGCAATTACCTCCTTAAGAGTAAAAGCAATTATCTGCTTGCCCATGCAAACACAGGTTGTTTAAGGTTTGTCCTTGCCTTGAAGTTACAGAAAAAGCAAATTGACAGGTGGGTTTGATATTGTTGAGCAAATTCAGGGGCCACCCCTGAGGATGCAGGCTGAGGCTTTGTTATCACATGTGGGGCCTTTACTGGTGTGTGGGTGTCCTCTGGACCCTCTGAACACAGCTGTACAAATTCCAGGTATAGCTCTGCTTGGTCAAATAGCTATTAGTTTCGCTTTGGAAGTGGGTGAAGTTTAACTTTATATCTTTGCCTTTTCAATATCACTGTCCCACCCTGCCCTGGAACTCACAGCATCATCTGGGACTAAGATTTAGAAACTATACTCATTAGAACAGCTAATTCAGGATTTGAATTTTTTTAAAAGAAAATCCAGGATGCAAACAAAATAAAAATGTACATGTTTACAGAGCATTGGTTTCTAACTATTATTTAAAATTTACATGGTCTCTTTTCTCCTCCTCAACATAATCTGAGATAAACTTCTTAAATTTCCATTCTGAATTGGATTTGGATGGGTAGGACTTTCAAATCTGGGGGAATTATACCAGACTCTTCCTTCCAGTGCTATTTCTAGGTCTGCCTTTTATGCCTCAATGAACACATCCTCTGGCCTCAGGCCACTTCTCTGAAGGCAGCCTGGGCTTATTGCTCCTATGCTGTCCCTGTCAGGTTTTTTCTCCTGTGTTTTAGATCCTGGGCAGTGCTGTGCATGTAAGCTAGCTCTGAGGAAAGCAAACAAACAAACACCGATTAATAGCATTTGTCAATTTCCATGTATAAATATTCCTACCATGGCCACTTTCAAGCTACCAACCGGAGGCATTGGGAAGAGAAGTGCTCAGCTGACCCCCAGACACTGGCCAGAGCTCGCTGCGATACCCTGCATATGTCTATCTTTGCAGACAGTATCTGAGTCTCAGTCCTAGATGTCTGTATGGCTTTTGCACTGGATCCATTTCTGTCTTTTTTAATTTTTATGAATTATGTGTATTAGTAGACATGCTCTTTTTGCTTGGCTAGTTTGTTCCAAGCCAGTTTTTCTGTGTGGTTTACATAGTCGCAGTGTCCCTCTGATCACTGCCTTTGCCATGTACCTGACTACTTCGTGTCACTCCAGTCACACAGTGTAAACCTGTTATACCTTCTTGTTCCAAAGTACATGCTAAATTTCTGTAGCTTGCTTTCAAGACAGATAGCAGGCAGGTTCTGAGCTTCATGGATGATGAGGCCTTTCTCTGCTCAAAGGGGCATTTCCATTAATTTCTTTGATGGCTGTATCCTTCAGGAGCCTGGAGGCAAGAGGATATGATCTTGAGCATCGTATGTCTGAGATTTTACAGTATGAAAATTATGGTACACCTTAGGAAGACATAACAGATGTTGTATAGATGGATGTTTCACCTGCTGGGTAGTATAGTGAAAGTTCATGGGGAAACCAGACTTGGACCCACAAAGGTAGCTGTCTTTAAGCATAAAAAATTTGAATATGTTCAGATGTAAAGGTATCATTTTATATTGATTGTTTTCTGATGTGCCTTTACACTGATAAATAGCTATGCCACACAAGCTCATCACTGGTTTGTAAAGGCTCTTGTACAATCCTGAAGAGAAACCATCAGAGTCTCTAGGGACTTCCCTGCTTCCTTGGATGTGTAGACACCTCTAGTGCTAACTCTTTTCCAGGTCCTCTTGCTACACCTCTATACCTACATCTTTATTCCTGGTTTAGCCTCTGGTTTGCTGAGCATTATATTGTGTGCAATTCAATTAAATGGATATTTATGTGACCTTTCGATTCTCAGAGAAGACCCATAACCACCTCCCACCTAACCAAGATTAGCTACTTTCGTTATGGCGTTCTGAAGAAAATGACCTTGCTTTTTTTATTGTAAAGTAACAGCCGGGGCCAACGAGGCAAACCGGAGTGATGGTGCACATGCCGTTCAAACATTGGAGGCAAAATACACCATGAGCCCACCCAGAGCGGCCAAACGGTGGAGACCTGAAAGGACGTGAGCGAGAGGAGGAGCCCAGGTCCTGTACATATACTTAAGTGACAAACGTGGTCAGAAGCTTGAAGGACACACTTGATGATTGCTTGTGTAGTAGCGCACGTCCTTCATATGTCACAATTTGGGGCTTTTGCAGCAGAAGTCTTTTAGTGATTGATGACGAATGGGTCTGGGCAGCATCCCTTTCATCTCCACCCCCCTCCCCCCCACCACTAAATCCAATATCCGTTGATTTTGATTGTGATTAGAGAACCTTGGACATTTTGTTGCTAATGAATCTCCCCTCTCCTACCCTCTTCCTGATCCTACTTGCACTGCTGTGGAATTTTTTTTTTTTTTTAAGTGAAGCAAAAACAAAAATAAACTCCTTTCCTTGGCCCTCCAAACAAATATTCTGTGAGATAACTGTGCCTGCAACAAGTGTTAATCCCAGGATCGTATTTTTATATCGTATTCACATATTTGTTTTTTTAATTGGTGTTAGATGACATGATTAATAAAAGAGGCAAGATATTTTCAGAATTTGAATTTTAGTTTTTTTTTTTTTCCTTTCGAAATGTCCTTTAATTTTTTTCCCCCTAATTATTCTAAACAAAATGAAGAGTATCTTATTGCTCTGGTCCTTGTAGTAAGTCCACTATCAGGAATTTGAGGAACAGCTGCAGCAAAGGAAGCATTTAAGTGTATCAGGACTTCATGTCTTATGGTTTGGGTGTTGAGGCGTTGGGTTTTTCTCTTAATGCTCTGTGACATTTCTAAATCTCTACAGTTACTCTGTGAGGGTAAATAAATTCCTCAACCCTTGAGTCTCTGAGTTCAAGGCAGGGTTGTTGGTATGGATGTGTCCTGTGGGGCTTGGCCTTACCAAAGCAAAAAAGGGTGTGAGAAATGTGGAAGTATGTCTGCTTGTAAAACACACACACAGACACACCCACCCACACACACATGCTCATAAAAGACTTTTTGTATTACTGCTCCCCACTTAACCATCCTTGAATTCTTGAATTTCCTTTGGGGTAAAAGAGGATTTTGAAACCATAAAGTGTTTTGAAAAAATGAATTCTACAAAACATTCTTTCTCTTTTCCTTTTTCTCCCCCCCGCCACTCCACAGACAATGTCCTCTGTTCAGTTCCTAACGCAAGCTACAATAAATGGTGATACACATTCAGAAGGAAAAAAAAAAAGACCTTTAGAACAGAAGGCTTGTAACTAACAAAAACAACAACAACAAAACCAGGACCCTGTCCAACCTCACTATCACATTATTGTATATCCTTGTTCAACTCTGAACCTCTGTTTCCTCAATGGAAAATGAGGAGATTGGGTCTGGTCTTAGACCTGAATAGCTTTTCTGCCTCATCTCTGAGTAGATAACTTTTATGGTGAGCCCTTTCAGGTAAGAAGATGAAATGGTGGTGAGTTTCAGGGTGGGGAGTGGAGAGGGATGTGGCTGGCAGGAAATAGAAGTGATTTTTGAGATGATCTCTTCCTGGCTTCAGCCCTCATAGCTGGGGTTACTAGATTTAGCAAATAAAATTAGAGGCTGCCCAGTTAAATTTGAATTTCATTGATTAAAGAATAATTTTTAGTATATTACAAATAATGCATGGGGCAGTACACTTCAAATTATTCATTGTGTAACTGAAATTCAAATTAAACTTGCATCCTGTATTCTGTCTGGCAACTCTACATAACAGTAAATAACAGCTTATTCTGTCTCAACAAGTTGGGGTGGACAAGTAGGGCATTGTAGCAAAAAATAGAACCTTAATTTGTAAAGACAGAAACCAGGTAGTTATTTGATACCTATGCAGCATGGGGTAGGGAAGGTGTCATTTTTTTTTTCTTTTTTCACCCAGGTTGTAATACCACTTCTATAATAAAAACATTTTTTTTAATATGTGACATTTTATTACTGACATAAGTTGCCAGGCTAATCCCTGAAAAGACTAAAGACTCTACATGGAGTTATAGATAAGAAAGGTCTGTTACCAGAAGGAGAGAGAGATGAAAGAAAAGCTATTAGACATTTTACTTAAAGCAGAAAATACTAAAATTGTGTCTGGCTTAGGAATTGAGTTGAATAACTTTGTTTAGTTTGTATATTAAAATGGAGAAAAAAACTTAAAAGAGTTTAAATTTTTAGTAACTGTAACATTTAACTAATGGGCTCTCCCTGTACTTTCTTAATCTTCAGCCACTTGGGAAAGATGATGGTTGTGCGTTTGTGTGGAAGACTATTGTACTGCTCTGTTTTACTGACTGTTGTCTATTTAGTAGCTAGAGTCTATCAACTAGGTAACATGAGCTACACGTTGGCTATTGTGACTGCTGACATTTCCGTCATCAATTCACTGGTTGATAGGCCTTACTACAGATGGAAGACAAGAGAAATCCAGCTTCTGACCTGCCTGAGTTCAACAATCTTAAACCACATCCAAGTTTCATATATACTCCGTCTCTACCACCTGCTGCGAGATTATCATATGTTTCAATTCTCTGTTTGAACATGAATAAACTTGTTCATCTATGGAGAACATAAATTGATCCTTCTCATTCATATTTTTGGGGAAATTAATCATGTATAAGGTATAAACACTTGTACAACAAATACTCGCTAAGGAGTGACTTAATTTTTCATTCATTTAAAACTGTTTATATAGCACTGACTCTGGTCTTGCCCTGCCGCTAGTTGGATTAAAAAATAAGAGAAAATCATGATGCCATTTGTGTGCCAGTAAAGAGCTAAGCAGAAGGATAGTGAGGAACCACTGTGGGGCCCAACTAACCCATATCAGAGAGTTGTAGAGGAAAAGATTTCTGCAGGCGATAAGCTTCAAAGAAAGAAAGACTGGGGAAACAGGAGGAGGAACTGCACAGAGGAAGAGGGCATGCTGAGTAGGGAGATACAAGCACTGTGAACAGAGGGATGTGCATGTACTAAGGCTTGAAAGGAAAGAGAACATGATGCATGCGGGGCATTTCAAGGAATTCTGTGGATTGGCATGGCGGGTGAAGGAGCGGGCAGTGACAGATGAGGTGTGGGACTGAGCAGGGGCAGGACTGTTTTGTTTTCTTTCTTTTGTTCTGTTGTGCCATATGGCATCTTAGTTCCTTGACCAGGGATCGAACCTCGGCCCCCTGCGGTGTAAGCATGAACTCTTACTCAATGGACTGGCAGGGAAGTCCCAAGATTGTGATGGTCTTCATGTTCTGCTTGGGTTTTAAATTCCTGAGGATTGCGGAAAGGGATTGAAGTGTTTATAAAGGAGATTTGTGTTTTAAACAGTCTGGCTGCAGTGTGCAGTATGTAAGAAGGACCACACAGGAGGCAGAGAGACAAGCCAGGAGCTGTAGCAATAATCTAGAAGAGATTTTCCTTAGGTACCCTCTCTCCCAGTCTCAAATTGGCAATTTCAAGCATCCTGCCTCTCCTCACACCTCCTACCTCATCTCCTGATTTGTCATTCTCAGCACAAGACCTCTCCTCTCATTCAGAAAGAGCGAGGTTTTAGATCTTCGTTATTGCTGAGTTATTTCTCCTCCCAAGACTGGCCTGTTCCACCTGTGCCCTGGATCCCAGCTGTCTGGCCTCCCCAGAGAACTTGCCTTACACTTGGGCCCCCTCGCTCCTGCTTTTGCTGCATCCCACTTCTGCTTACGGCTTCCTTCCCACCAGCACTAACCCCAGCATGATGCTGGTGTGCATTAGGCGAGCAGCAGTGGGCTTGGAGAGAAACACAGAATCAAGGTTTATGGAGAAGAAAGCATTACATGGATTTTATATTTAAGTGAAATGAAGTTGGAAAAATTTGTATATATATACATATCAGAAAAAATTTATTATGTGTGTGTATGTATATCTATATTTTAATTTGTCCATACATACATATGTTTCTGGCTTGAGAAAATAGGAAAGTTTGAGGGTGCCACTTACTAAGCCAGAGAAATTTACACAGAATCAGAAGAGGGCAGACGAGTTTGCAGCAGACAACTCATACCTAACGAGTTATGTTTTGACCATATGAATTTTAGAACTCTATTGCATGTCTCAGTGGAAATACCTAGTGAGTAGTTGTGTATATGGGTCTAAGTTTCGGTGGAGAAAGCTGAGTTATACTTCTGGAAGTTATCAGCATAAAAATGGTAAGTGAGTCTATGCAGATATAGATTAAATCATCAAGGGAACATATTTATTATAAGAGAAGAAAGCTAAGAGCGGAGCCTTGATACCTGCCTGAAAGGGATAGGCAGAACACCTTGGTTAGAGTGGCTTCCCTGGTGGCTCAGATGGTAAAGAAGCTGCCTGAAATGCAGGATACCTGGGTTTGATCCTTGGGTCAAGAGAAGAAATGGCAACCCACTCCAGTATTCTTGCCTAGAAAATTCAATGGACAGAGGAGCTTGGTGGGCTCAGTCAGTCCATGGGTTCGCAAAGAATTGGATATGACAGCAATTAACACAACTTGGTTGGAGAGTGAGAAAGAGCACTGAACGCTGGATGAATAAAATCAGAACAGTGTAGTGTCACAAAAGATGCAGAAAGGAAGAATTTTAGGAAAGAAAGACAAATCCAAAGTATCACACAGACCCAAAAGATCAAGTAAGAGTAGGATGAAGACACATTTATTGAATCAATAAGAAGAGATCATTGACAGCTTGATAGGGCAGTTTTGGTAGGATTTTGAGGATGGAGTGAAATGGAGGGAATTGGGAAATGAATGTGAGGTGAGTAAATGGAAGTGACTAAGAAAGGTCAAGGGAGAAGGCAATGGCACCCCACTCCAGTACTGTTGCTTTGAAAATCCTATGGACAGAGAAGCCTGGTAGGCTGCAGTCCATGGGGTCACTAAGAGTTGGACACGACTGAGTGACTTCACTTTCACTTTTCCCTTTCATGCATTGGAGAAGGAAATAGCAACCCACTCCAGTGTTCTTGCCTGGAGAATCTCAGAGACCGGGGAGCCTAGTGGGCTGCCATCTATGGGAATGCACAGAGTCGGACATGACTGAAGCGACTTAGCAGCAGCAGCAGCAAGAAAGGTCAAGAACATTTATTTTAACATGGAGGAGACTTAGGAGGGTCCTTGCTGGTGGAAAAGAAGCTGTAAGCAAAGAGGGATGCTGCAAAAGTAGGAAAGAGGGCTTGGTGTGAAGGCCAGTCCTCTGAAGAGGTTAGATATCTGGGGTCCAGGACACAGGTTGGGCCAGCCAGGTCTGGGAGGAGGGATTAAAGGCTCTGAATAGGAAGAAAAATCTTGTGATGAGAAAAACAAATCAGAAAGGAGGTAGGTGTGAGGAGTAGGGAGGATGTTTGAAATTGCTAATTTGAGCCTGGGAGACAGGGTGAGAAGGGAAACACAGAGGGTTTGCTAGGCAATTGTGAGTGCCCAGTGGATGTGGAGGTCATAAATTGAAATTGAAATCGATCCGAGCCATTGTGTGATTTTCCCCATCAGAGCTGAGAAGCATGTAGAGGCTGAGAAAGCAGACAGTGAAATTTATTTAAGTCTGGGGTATGCCAGGCAGTGTGACGAATGTCAAAAGGCCCCTAGCCAGAGAGACAGAATTGAGGACCATAGAGATGGGGAATTTCCCATCTTCAAATGAAGAGTTGAGAATTGAAGGACATAGAGAACTTTACATCTTCAAATAAAAGGCCCAAGCATAAATCTTGATTTGCAAAGACAAATGCATACTAAGACTTTCTTATGAAATTTGTAAAACTAGAAAGAAATTAATTAAAATTGTCTCAATTAGCCATTTTGAAACACTGCATAACTGTAGAAAAATGCTGGAATATTACATGAAAATGAAAATTGCCATAATGTAAGTAGAAATTTATTGTACATAAACATATTTTAAGAGGATATAGATGTAGCCCTTAACAAAAGGGCACATATTCAAGCAATAGGAAATAGATTTGAAAATTGCTAGAATTTTTGAAAGCAAAGAGATGTTAATTATTCATATATCATTTGTAAAGTCTCAAATCAGTGATGAACTTTATGAGCATAAATACAGAATTGGACAAAAAATAGGTTCACAGATGGTACATGAAAAATAAGTAAGCACATTGACAGTATTAAAATATATGATATTAGCAATCTACCTCTAAAGCAGTTTTTGCTAATGTCAAAAATATGCATATTCCAAGTTAGAAGCAAGTGATTTGGGAAATAATATAGGTGAGATAGGGAGAAACACTTAGATCCTTTAGAGTCAATAATGCTATCAAATTTCTTGGTACAAGAATAGTTTTGCATCTTACTTGGAGTGTGTAATTATTTTTATTATAATACATTTTAAATGTTAATCAAAAAATACTAGAGACTCTTAAATTTAGTAGGATCACCAGGACAGGTCACTCAGATTATGGTGGGTTGCTTTTTATTGTTTCACCTAATTGTTCTGCATATTGTAGTTAAAGTTGCTTTTCATACATTTAAAATATCTACTGGACAAAAATGTGAAAAAAGACCTTGGCATTCATTGAATCTATAAATGTAACAAGGAGTCAGACATGACTGAGCGACTGAACTGAACTGAACTGTAAATTTGAGACTCAAGGGAAGAGTTGCAAAACTGGGTTAAGGAGGTTGTAGTTGCTGAATAATGCAGAACACATGGGATCACCTCTTATGCTCCATAATGATAGAGAAATGAGCCCCCAAGGAAATGATGCCATTGTGCATGGCCATGCAGGTTGTAGACAGTATAACTCCAGAGGGGGCACCAGCCACATCCACTATGACTTGAATAGCATTCCTTGGAACCTGCTAATCACACCTGAATCTTTAGTAACTTCTCAATTTTTAATTTTTGTAATAACAAGTGGTTTGCAAGCATAGGTCAGTGTAAACTAGAAATAAGAGTAAATGATGCTGGATTAGAACTTTGCTCTTAGTTGTCAAAACAATTGATATGAAAATTTGATGTATCAAAGGTCATTCTTTGTTCCAGAAAACATAATACTAAGGGCAAAACATTTAAAGCACGTTTGTCCCTGTAGAAATATAATTAAAACACTCTGTGGGTATATAGAAAGATTTCTGAAGCATCAAAACAGAGTAGGACATTTTCTTACAAATATCAGGTAATTGCAATACAAATTCTGTAATAGCAGTTACTTGGTCAGCCAGCATATAGGAAAATACTCATGTGGATGAGAAAGTGACCACACACTTAGCAATGAGCGTTTTAACAGTAGAGGCATATTAGAGGCCATCTTGTTTTGCAATTACCCATTGTGGTTGCTTAGTCAAAATCATTCAGCATGAAGTTAGGAGAAAGGATTAGATTAGAGATTACAGATGACCCTAATTGAAGCCACCAGGTTAGGCTTTCTTGGGTTGCTGAAGAGAGGAGTCAGGATTATTCAGGCTTCATAGTAACCGGCTTTGCCCTTACTCCACCACAATTGTTAAATATATAACACACCTTAGTATTTTATACCCTTCTGTCAATCGTTATTAAGTTATTTCTTTTTAGGGAAGCAGTGTATCATATAATCTTAGAAAGTCCAGAAGACTGGACTTGAGCTCTTCCACTTGCAAACCAGTGGAGTTTCCTCATTTATAGCATTTAAGTTTTGAATTGATTGATTGATAAGACAATTTTTCTGCTCTAAATCTGTATATACATATATGTGTGTGTGTGTGTGTATACATGGGTAGCCTTTCCCTTCTCCAGGGGATCTTCCTAACCCAGGGATTGAACCCAGGACTTCTGCATTGCAGGCGGATTCTTTACAAGCTGAGCCACAAATGAAGTCTGTATATATACACACATATACTTTCAAGTGAAGATTTTCTTGAATTATGATTTTCTTTAGTATGAGTTTTTAAAAAGAAAAATCAGGAAGGTTTTCACATGAGCTTAATGTAGAAAACCCAACACAGACATACAACATATATTTGGGCTAAGTTTTGATAGTATCCTTAGTTCTGGCTTCAGATATTCTTTATAAAATAACTATTGTATTTGCAATAGTAAGTAAAATAATGTCTTTTCAGAGCAAAAGAGATGAAAGGGCTCTCTTGCACATCCTAGGTAATTTCATAATCAGAGTTTTAAAAATTCTTTATCAGGATCGGCAGGACTTTTGGTACAGAAAACATAAGAAATGTGTTTCTTTTCTGTTCTTTGGAATAGGCTTAGCAATTACCTCCTTAAGAGTAAAAGCAATTATCTGCTTGCCCATGCAAACACAGGTTGTTTAAGGTTTGTCCTTGCCTTGAAGTTACAGAAAAAGCAAATTGACAGGTGGGTTTGATATTGTTGAGCAAATTCAGGGGCCACCCCTGAGGATGCAGGCTGAGGCTTTGTTATCACATGTGGGGCCTTTACTGGTGTGTGGGTGTCCTCTGGACCCTCTGAACAC
>SJYX01013517.1:241334-279529 GCA_006410675.1 Oreotragus oreotragus | reverse complement strand
CACCCAGGGATCAAACCCAAGTCTTCGGTGTCTCCTGCATTGGCAGGTGGGATCTTTACCACTAGCGCCATCTGAGAAGCCCAGTAGAACCATGAGCAGAATCCAAACCGAAGAAGCCATGTAGTAAGCTGGAAATGTAGCCCAGTAAAGCCTCAAAAAAGGAATTATGTGGAAGTACTCAGAAACGCATGAATTCAAAGTCCTTTTCCCCCTTAGTGCCTTTTCTCACAACCTGTAGGTGGAGAGAGAGGAGTAAGCAGACCTCTCAGGATACCAGAGCTTCAGGAGGCTACCAGCTACTTTCCTGAGCAAAAGTTACAGAGAAGAGCCCTGGTGCCTCTCAGGGGAAAACAGAGTCAGTAAGGAGGCAAAGAAGAACCCTCTCCACCATTCTGAAAGGAAAGTCAACTTCCAGTCTTTCATAGCAATATCCCACAAGAAGGCTACAGAGGAAACGAAGGCTGCTACCAACATGCCTTCCTTTCTAGAATTCTGAGCTTCTGAACCATCAGCTCATTTGCCACTTATTCTTCACTTCATGGTTACGTTCTGGTTGCAAAAATCCACTGCAGTCCTCCCTGAATTAATCAAGCGTGACAATAGCACAACTCTAACTCTCTCCATCATGAGAAACGGGTTTCCTTGGAGTTTGACACATCAGTCTTTCATCATTTTTTAATTACTGCTTTCATCATTTTTTAAATTAATTACAAACACTGGCCATTCTTTTCTTTTCTGTCCTCTTTAGGTGATTTTGGGTGGCTCTCCTATCTTAAAGTTTTCTCCCCAACATACGATTACATATGGTACGGATAACGTATAGACAGCTCAGCTAGAGCCATGCATCTGAAAACAGAATCTGGCACTTCCCTGGTGGTCCAGCAATTAAGAATCCACCTCCCAATGCTGGGGACACAGGTTCGAGTCCTGGTCTGGGAAGATTCCACATGCCCCAGGGCAACTAAGCCTATGCACCACAACTAGTGAGCATGCACCCCTAAAGCCTGTGCTCCACAAGAGACGCCATGGCAGTGAGAAGCCCCACACACCCCAGCTAGAGCCCAGCCCTCACTCACTGCCACCAGAGAAAGCTCACATGCAGCAACAAAGATCCAGTGCAGCCAAAAATAAATAAAATAAAACCTTAAAAATAAATACAATTTTTAAAAATCTGACATTTCTTCTACCCAGACAATTTGATTATGGATCCCTACTTCAGGTACTTATTTAAATTTTGGCCCCATTCTTAATTATTGAGGAATATTATCTGATTCTGGGGCACTGTAAAGGTGATCTGGGTCATCTTTTGAATTCCCAAAATTAAAATAAAACATTCAAGTCACCACTTGAACAATAAAAAAATACATCTTCTAGAAATTTTTATTTTTTTTTCTTTCTATAATAATTTATAGAAGCTCACAGATTTTCTTTCCTGAATTTCATTCACACTTTGTTTTAATCCCCCTTTTTACCTTAGGTTTTAAAAATGTCTGAAACACTGTGGTATACTAGATTTAACTCCTAATTTTGTAAGGCCTAAACTGGAGTCAAAAGAAATTAAGACTGATATTTTAGGTAAAGAGATGTTTAATAGCACATTTTAGGTAATTAAACCATGGGATATAGTTAGGAATGTTTTAAACAGCACACTAGGAAAATGTTTTTTTATATTTCTTATGTATGTAGGAAGCATAGAGCAGATGAGTATTTCATGTCCTGGTCATGAATGTTCCTCCTGGGAGGAGAGGAGCTATTTAATGACTTGTCAAACTAAAAAAGCCCTTAAATATCCTTTAATATGGTACCATCGTTTTTCAAAGAAAGACACTGAGGCTCATTTCCAGTGTTAGCAGAGGAGAAAGGAAAGACAACTAGAAAAAACAAATCTGACTTCAAACGCAGACTCTACTTCTTACTAGTCTCGGGGATTTGAGCAGCCCCAGGCCTGCTATATCTCAACGTCCTTGTGTGAGAACTGGAGATACTAACCTCAGTATCCCTCTTGCTCTGAGGCTTGCCATTAAAGGTAAGGTTCCATGAGTCCTCATCTATTTAACAGCGATCAAAGAATTGCAGTAGCGCAGGCAAGATGCTAGTGCTGAGAATTTGGTGATGAACAGGGCCCAGGTTCCGTCCTCGGGAACTCACGTGCTGGTGAGGAAGATGAGGCACACATACACATGATGCGGCTCAGGGTTTGGAAGCCATTAAACACAACAACCAGAGAAGGTGATGGCGCCCCACTCCAGCACTCTTGCCTAGAAAATCACAGGGACGGAGGAGCCTGGTGGGCTGCAGTCCATGGGGTCGCGAAGAGTCGGACACGGCTGAGCAACTTCACTTTTACTTTTCACTTTCACACATTGGAGAAGGAAATGGCAACCCACTCCTGTATTCTCACCTGGAGAATCCCAGGGACGGGGGAGCCTGGTAGGCTGCCGTCTATGGGGTCGCACAGACCAGACACGACTGAAGCGACTTAGCAGCAGCAGCAGCAGCAAACACAACAACATCATTGTAATTAAAATTTGTGTGCAGTTTCTAGACAGCATAAATGTATTCTAAAGGTTCTTTATTGTTGTGTCGTCGCTAAGTCATGTCTTTCCCTTGTGACCCCACGGACTGCAGCCTGCCAGCCTCTTCTGTCTGTCGGATTTCCCAGGTGAGAATACTAGAATGGGTTTTCCTTTTCCAAGGGATCTTCCTGATCCAGGGATCGAACTAGCCTTTCCTGTGTCTCCTGCATTGGCAGGTAAATTATTACCAGTGAGCCACCAGGGAAACACTAATGAATAAAATAATTAGTTTTTGTTTCAGGGTCACAAGGTATGAAGTGATGGGACTTGAACAGGTTGGTGGTTCTCAGCCTTGGCTGCACGTTAGAATCTTCTAGGAGGTTAGAAACAAACAAGCAAAACTGATGACTAATGTCCGGACCCCAGAGCAGATACAAGAAATCAGATTTTCTGGTTGTGTGGCATTAGCACATTATAAAAGCTCACAGGTGACTTGATTCTGCAGCTGAGCTGAGAATCGCTGGCCTGTATAATCTCTAAGCTCTAGTTAGTGTTTTGTGATCTTAATCTCTAAGCTCTAGCGTTTTGTGATCTGACTACAGATTCTATTCGTCCCATGTCATTCTCTTCCAGGAAACTAGATTTGGTCTTAGACCTTAGAGTTTCTCTAATGACCTCCGAAAAGTCATTAAGAAAAGACTGTACACAAACTCCAGTGGAGAGGCAATAACAGAGTATGATTAGAAGCAGGGAGCCTGGGGGTGTCTAAGCACCACAATAAGCACTAACCAAATGACTAACAGTTGGACAAATAAGGAGAACTTTACAAACGTTATCTTGTCACAGTCACTTGATTATGCAAAGACCACTGAATCTAACCCAGGCTCATGAATAAAGTTCACCTAGGTTCCACATGTATAAAAGTCATATTCAGAATACATTCAGGACTGAACTATGTCAAGTGTCTTTAACATGCAATACTCTGTTTCAATTTTAAAGGACTAAGAAAAAAACTATTTAGGTTTCTGACTTTTCTTAATATTCTTCTCTGGTTCACTCCCTTGGTCAGGAAGATCCCCTGGAGTAGGAAATGGCAACCCACTCCAGTATTTCTTGCCTGGAAAATTCCATGGACAGAGGAGCCTGGGGGGCTACAGTTCATTACTCTTACAAGGTAGTAGCTATATATCAATGGAGGAAAGTAAGTTCCCTAAAGAGTTCAAGAATAAAGTAGATAGCCTTACACAGAGGGGGTATTCAGGATCTTCACTATATTGTAAGACTACTAAACAATAAATAATACCATCACCCAATTTTCCACCTTAGCATTCCACAGTGCTTTGTAATTTGGAAAGGATATACATCTGACACATACCAACCCTGCTTCTCCCCTAGTTTTCCTGCATCTTAGCACCATTCCCTACTGAATTGTTTAGCCAGGAATCAATCATCCAGACATCTTACATGCTTTTGACTCATATCTGTCTATTATCAGGCTCAGCTCATTCTACCTCCATCTATTCTTTTCAAATCCATGACCACTGCCATAACGTTTCGTGTCAACATTATCTATACCTTCGGCCGGTGGTTCTCCAACTTCCTGGTTTCAGGAATCCTTTTACACTCCTAAAAATTATTGAGTATCTCAAAGAGCTTTTGTTTACGTGGCCTGTATCTTTCAGTATTTACTATGTTTAGAAGTTATGACAAAATGTTTCAAATATTCATTAAAAACAAGCCCATCATATATTAAACAAACAGGTGTTTTAATGAAACATAACTGTTTACCAAAACAAAAATGAGTGAAAAGTAGTTTATATGCTTTCAAATTTCTGTTATGTCTGCCTTAACAGAAATCAGCTGGATTCTCAAATCTGCTTCTTCATTTGCTGCTGCTGCTGCTAAGTCACTTCAGTCATGTCCGACTCTGTGTGACCCCATAGACGGCAGCCCACCAGGCTCCCCCATCCCTGGGATTCTCCAGGCAAGAATACTGGAGTGGGTTGCCATTTCCTTCTCCAATGCATGAAAGAGAAAAGTGAAAGTGAAGTCGCTCAGTCTGTCCGACTGTTAGCGACCCCATGGACTGCAGCCCACCAGGCTACTCCATCCATTGGATTTTCCAGGCAAGAGTACTGGGGTGGGGTGCCATTGCCTTCCCCGGCTTCTTCATTTAATCCCCTGCAAATGTTGTGGCTTAAGCATATAAAGATAACCTGGCCTTACACAGATAAGTGGTTTAAAAAAAATTTTTAATAGCCTTTTCAGATGATAGTGGATATATTATATAACCTCTGGAAAATCACACTGGACACTTAAGACAATGAGCTTAAAAAGATGAATAATTAGTATCAGGAAATATCATTAATAAACCCAGTTTTAACCTTGTGGACCCACTAAAAGGTCCCCAAGGAACTTCCAGGGCCTGTGTACCCCACTTTGAGAACTGTGGTCCGCAGCTGCTTCCCTGGCCTCCTTATGATTCCTTAACTTTCCCTCTGGCTCCCCTATGATCCACTCTTCTCTCCAAAGCCAGAGTGCCCATTTAAATATACAGGCCACATTATATCACCCCCTACTTCTGACTCTCTTTGGATTCTAGATTAAAATCTCTCTGCAAGCTTCCAAAGCCTGGCACAACGCTGCCCTGCCAAGCTTTCCAGTGTCACCTGGACCACTTGCTCCCATCACTCCAGCGACACTTCTTCTAAAGCACCGAATTCCTCCTCACCTCAGTCTCATGCAAGCTGTTCTCTTCTTCCTTGAACATCTTCCACCCTTCTCTGCCCGCCTCATCCTTCAGAACTCAGCTTAAATGATTCTTCCTCAGAGAGATCTTTCCTAGCCAAATGCTAGACATAGTACTTTCACTTTACAAATCAGCACACTGAGGCTCAAAGATGTTAAGAAATTTGCCTAATGTTCTCACAAATAGTATTTCCAGAATTTGGATTCCGATCCCACACCAACATCCATGTACTTAATCACTCTGCTACACAGTCAACACTCACTGTAAAAAAAAAAAAATTATTAAAAAAAATTTTTTTAACACTAAATCCTACAGGGCTCTCCTGCGTTTGTTATTAACCTCTTTGCATTTGAAAACATCTGAAGCAATGGTTTATGTTTACAGTGAAGAGTCTTCCCCTCTGGACCTGAGTCTCCCAGTGAGTCCTTAGGTGCCCCAGGTGGCAGCCTTTGACATCTCCAAGGCTCCCACAAGCAGAGAGGAACAGCCCAGCCAGGAGCCTGGGAACTGCCATGACAACAAAGCCACAGAACTGCTTCTTCAGTACCTGGAGACCTTCACCAGCCTCCCGCTTTACTCCTCCTCCTCACAAGAGATGCTCCCGGGGGCTCTAGGTATACCCAGAGCAAAGCAAAATGACACTCCGTATTTCCTTGAACTCTTTACCTGATTCCCCCCAACTGGAGTGTCCCAGCTTTGAATCTCACTGAATTCTTCAGATTCTGCCTCCTAGCTCAAGGTGGTGGGAGATAAAGACAGAGGATCTGCAAGGTGGGGGCTGGTGGTCCTGGAGCAGTTTAGCCACTCTCTGACTCCAGGAACCTGAACAAGTCTGTCTACTACTCTGAAGCTTAGTTTTATTTCAAAGACGGCATCATGCCAGTAGACTGGTATGAAGAATTAAAGGGGCAGAAGTTGTGAAGAAATTCTGTAAATCCTGAAGTTATTTTGTCAAGGAAGTTATTATTATATACGGTTAACTTATAGATATTTTGCATTCTAAGGCTCCTCCCTCTCATGGATGCTTAGAAAGTGACCTTGGGATCAGAGCCCTTTAGATGTGCTTCATTTCTCTTTGGATAACAAGTAAAGTCCTGTAGCTTGATAGTAGGCCATCAGACAGAATTCAAAATGTCGTATGTTAACTTGGCCTCTATGTCTAATCAGGCTATTTATGAGAGTTCTCACAAAATCTGTAATAATTCAGATGGAAGTCATAGTGAATACACATTATGACAAAGTACTCAAAAAAAAGAGATGAAAAAAAAGTAATCACTATTAACAAATGTCCCAAACTAAATCAACACAGTAATATCTATGCAAAAATATGCTCTCAACAGGAATAAAAGCTATGTAGTTTTTTACTAGTAGGTCCAGTACTTTCCTTAAACTACACTTGAATGAGACAAAGCTTTAGTTTCTAAACATCTTCCAAAATATTCCTATTGCTTCCTCAAATACAGACTGCCTCATTTCCTGCAAATTGTTTTTCTAACTCTGTTCAATATCAACTTCATTAAAACTTTAAAGACTTAATCCTGAGTTATGGCTTGATGAGATCTCTGTGGGATGAAAGAAATCAAGAGATCATCAACTATTTTAAAATGTTCTTACAATGGAAACATAATGTTGAAGAGAATGCACTGCTGTAGAGAAAAGAAGATTAAAACACACACATACACAAAACATCATTTTAAACCCTAGGGTGGGTTTCTAAAAAGGAAATCTTGTTTTTTTTCAAACAAGCATCAGCCAAATATCATTTAATTAGGCTGATTTTGTAGTTCGGACATGAGTCATACTTTTAAAGGAGAAAATACAATAAAACTACTTGCTATAATGTAAAGTATCAGTGGTCATGTGAATGTATTCTTGATCTATACATTGACCAGAATGATTTCAATTTATAAAAATGTAATATATATTCTTTAAGTCACATGATTAAGCATTTCCCCCTTTTTTGTCAGTTTTCTTCTTGAAGTTTTAATTTTGTGATATTTCCTTCATCAGTGTCAAAGGATATGTTTGATAGTAAAATACTGAAAGAGTATGCTATTAAATAGTATACATCCACCAAAACAAGTTGGAAAAATACTAAAATATTTTGAGTAACCATAATTTTTATATCAGAAACAAGTAAAAACAAGAACTGAGAAAAATAAGACAAATGAAAATCAACAAAATTTAGTAAAATTATAATCACTTCTTTGATTTTATCCAGTCATTATAAACATACTACATCATTCTTTAAAACAAAAGTAATATAAAATCCAAAGCTTAAGCTATGAAAGCTATTTAATGTTTTTCAGGTGAGGAATTTTATTGATTACTGATTTTTTTTAATGCCCCAGTTTAAGTGAAAGAATTAAATTATAGAAAAATAATAAAAACACTGATTAAAATACAGATTTAAGCTTATCTAGTTACTCTGTGTTTTACAGACTTTCCTTAGAAAACTCAAAGAGTGATACTAATGACCTCCAAGGTTTCTGGGCACTCCAACATTTGAAGATTCTATAAACACTTATCCCTTCTTGATGGGGAATGCTATCTATTACACGCAGCAACTCCTGAGTGAAAAACATAAATAATTCTAGAGTTAATCATTTCTTCAGGTGTTTCTATTGAAGAGTAAAGCAAACGCCGGAATTGAGTAAGCCATGTAATTCACATGGCAAAATAAGTGGTATCAACATTTAAGCAAATATTCGAGCAGCTCATACAGGTATTTCACATATAAATAATAACTCAAGTACTATAAGGACTATAAGAATGTTCTTTTCTTATGTTCTAAAGGCTTTTCTATGGTTCAGTGACCTAAGCCAATGGGCCAGTGTTCAAGCTCTCCAGCATTTCACTTCCAAAGACCCACAGTGCACACAGGGCTGTGGGACTGACTATTCCTGCCCCATCTGTATGTCTCCACTGTGGGATTTACTTCTATATGCACAGTGCTGTAGGACGGTCATTTTAGAACCCCAATTGCTTGACTTAGCTTATGTCTCCTTCTGCCAGTTATCTCCTCTATAAGACCACATTATTGTCCTAATTATAAAATAATAATAAGAATCCTTAATGGTAAAAATAAATAATCTATAAAATTATTCACATTCTTTGACAGAGGACACACAGTACATCACACTACTTTTTTTGTGCTGTGTTGTAAAATACACAGGCAAGAAAAATCAACTGGGTCAAGTTCTAGCCCCAGTCTTACCATAATCTAAGCTGTGCAATCTTGTATAAACCACCAACTTGTTCTGGCTCAAGGGTTTCTTACCTAAGGCAGCAGTTTGCCACACAGTCCCAGGGTAAGCCACCACGTGTGCTCCAGGGATGCATTCACAATGCACCTGAGGCACCCTACGGTCCTGGAACTCTGCGATGGGAGAGATGGCCCTGCCAACTCTCATGTTTTCATAATGCAATATCATGATTTTAAAATCTGAGACCATTACCATGTAATTTCAGTATTCCCTCTGCATTTAGGAGGTTTCAACATCATATGTACTGGGACTTGGTGAGCTAATATAAGGATTAAGAGACTCTCGGTGTGTTAGCCCTGAAATCAGAAATACAACTGTGGCCTTTCCCATCCAATACCTGACTTAGTTCACTGTCTCAGGCTCTCTCCCCTGGCAAGTCTTGCCCATGAAACTTGTATCTCAGTGACAGAAATTCAGAGTGGAGATTATCATGATGAGTTATTCCATTTCACCACTTTACCATTTGTGACTCAGTTTGTATTTCACAGGAAATGGCTGAGAAAGCCATTTAGTGAGTTTAAAGGATAAATCAAATAGTAAGTGAACACAACATCAAAGAGCTTATAAAATAGATTTGGTGAAATAGTTTTTTCCTTTTGATGTTTACCAACTTCCTCCCAATCCAGCTGAAGAATTCTCTCTGGAGAATTGAGATGAGGAAGGTGCTGTCTCTCTATAAATAGGCTCCTCTCAAGCTATGTGAATCATGGTCACTGACAGCAAATCGACAGATTAGTTATTTGGCTTTGTTAGTAACGGTAACAGATACTATCATCTTCCCCAAAAGTTTTGTTGCACCCTATGCTCCCATTCTTCTAAGCTAAGCTTCATAACAAACTCAGCTCCACAGTGGACAGATACATGCATGTTGCCCTTGCACTCAGCATCTCTTAACAGGTCCTGTCATCTCTTTGTCAGATTATTACTGTGACACGTAAGCTAAAAGAAGCCACCAGTCATGATCCTCTTTGCCAAAATGTACACTAAGTAGATGAGAAAGAGGAAAAGATTAAATGAACAATGAAAAAACAATAAACTCAGCAATTTCCTCAAAGTCTCTATTTTCTAATGAGATGCCAAGGAAAAGGCCACAGGAAGCAGTTTCCTTATGTAAACTCAAGCCCTGCAAATCACTGGTCTCCAAGTCAACTTCAACAAATATCAGGGGAGTTTATACTATCCATTCACAAAAACAATCCACCTAACATTTAGATTACCCTTGTTCGTTACTAAGAAGGCTGACTAGAATCTATTCACAAAAACTAGAGTGCAAGAACATAGTTCAGAGACTAAGATATCAAAGTCATATGGAATTAAAAGCTTTGAAGTTCTCTGTAGACCACATAAGCCCCAAGAGAAGATGGCCCCCAAATGATCCTTGCACGACAATATGAAGAATTTCATTTCCCCTAATATGAGGTATTTACTGTACAGAGGTAACTCTAGTATTTTGTACATATCTTCCCTTTATACAATAAACAGGCCATGCTAACTGGATATAAAATGACAGATTTGAGTAGCTTCTGCCTTAAGATCGTAATTATTTTTGTTTACTTCTGAAATTTACTATTTCATCAACATCACAGGGTAAGAAAAAGAGCCCACTATGGAATGAATAACATCATGAAAACTCAACGGAAAAATGAGATGGATCAGCTTCTTTACAAGTCTTGATCACAAATTTCTAAACTAATTCTGAGCCCCACTTGTCCAGACTTTTCAAGTGTTTTCTTTACGCAATGACCCCAGCCCATATGCTTCATTCCTGAAAGCCAGGAGAACATCACAATCAGAATTGCAAAGATGAGAACCTAAACTAGTCAACTGGTCACCAAGCAAGCTTTCCTTCTAGACTGTATTTGCTTTCAGTTGTCCACAGCAAAGGTTAATCATCTGCAGATTGCAAATGACCCTGTGGGCCACACCCAGGGAAGCACAGACCTTGGAAATTCTGCTTTCTTTCTCTCAAGATAGCCTGGCTTAAAATGGGGATAATCACTCTGAAATTTTGAGGTATCCAATTTCCCTTTGTAAACAGAGATACAGCAAAGACTAACCATTTGAGTTTAAAGCCAAAGAAAAGAATCAGCTTCAGAAAGGCCAGGCTAAGATCTCTGATAAGTCTAAAGTTTCCTTTACACTCACTGAGACCAAACTGCAGATACTGTGTTGTTCCCTGAATGTCCCAAAAGTGTGAGTGCGCAAAGATGGGAGTAACAAGACAGAAAAGTTAATGAGCAGAGCCATTTGGAACAAGGAGAGAAGCAGCTGGAAGAGAATAAGGAAAGGAGGTCTGGGTGAAAAGAAGTGAAAGGGCATGGGTGAAAACGGGGAAGTGAGAAATGGATCAGAATCGTAAGGAAGATTCCACATCATGTGTTGCCAAAGAAAGAGTTAGAAAAAGACAATAAATTTAAGTTCATCTTGTGCCTACTGTCTACTATGTGTTAAGACTGCACTGTGTCATGAGAGATATAGGAAGGAAGGTTTATTTACATTTAGGTTCTCAGGAGGTAGATTAAACACTGGATGGATGGATGGACAGATGAAGGGATGTATGAAAAACAGAGATGGAGAATGAGGTGGCCACTGCCCTCAAGGACTCTACAGGCTCTACGGGACAGAGAGCATGTAAACATGTAACTCTCATCCCAATCAAACCGTGGTTTCATCGAGGTATAAAGTGTTTTCCTGAATATGGGACAAGAAGCTATTAGCTAACAGAGGGTGACTGAAAAATCTAACTGAAAATTGTGGGAGAACGAGGGCCAGAATGGAAGAGGAGGATCCTGGTTCTCTTCCATGAATGCCCCTAGATGCTTTGCCGAAGGGGAGGGGGGTGTTAGCCACTAGGGAGCCCACCGTCAGGGCTTCTACTGACCTGGTCTCCTCCTCACTGGCCTCTTGCGGCCGCTGCAGAAGCGCACTTTGCTGAATACCCCGAGGACGTGCCTCTCGCACAGGGAGCGCCCGTCTTTGCTGGGGCTGGAACGGCGCTTGGAGGCCGACACCCGGTCGCTGTTGGACTCCCTCGCCTGTCGCTTCTGCCGGATCAAGGAGCTGGCTATCGCTGCAGCCATAGCTGCTCAGCGCGGGCCCCAGGCCCCGGGCTCCACTGCGCCCTCGGGATCACGCTCCGCCGGGGCGAGGGCAGGACCTCGGCGGCCTGGAGGGACAGGGCAGGCGCGAGGAGGCAGTGCTAATATTTGAGAAGGCTGCAGTACCAAAAACCCGGCGCCCACAAGGTTAGTCAAGAGTCTGGGCAGTGGCGACAAAATGTGTGAAAATCCAGATGTAAACTTCCCCAACCTCTGGCGGCGGGGGCGGGGCGGTCCCAGGCCTTCCAGTTAACTAGACTCTTGCATCCCAAACTTGCACCCCCAGGCGATCCGCGTCCAGGGGGGCAGTGGGGACTTTGGTCACACTGCGTTCGGAGTACCAAGTGGAAAGGGAAGAATGATGTCCAAAACAACAAGCCGTGCCCCTGTCGGAGAGGCGCAAGCGTTGCAAGGTGTCCAAAGTGTATCTACACACACATACATAGAAAACCCGTTTACAAAGCAAGAGTCTGGACCGCGGCGGGTAGCGTGCCCCCGGTAGAAAATGCTAAAAAGTGAATAAAACGTTCCTTTAGAAAACAAGCCACCAACCGCAAGAGAGGAGAGGAAGGCAGCAATTTAACTCCCTGCGGCCCGCAGTTCTGGAGATTAGGAGGTCCGTCCCGGCTGGGTGAGGTCTACCGAATGCATCGCCCCGGCTGCGGTTCTCCGGGGGCCCGCCGCCCGAGTTCTGGAATTCCGAGAGGCGCGAAGTGGGAGCGGTTAGCTGGACTCGGGGTAGGGGCGCCTGGCGGGGCAGATGTTTCCAGCTGCGGCGAGCGCGACTCCCCGCCAGCAGCGCTGCAAAGAGAGCGGGAGGCGAGGGAGGAGGAGGGCAAGAAGAAGGGGAGGGAAGGAAAGGAGGAGGGAGGGAGGGAGATCCTCCAGGGCCAGGCACCCTCCGGGAGAAACCCGCGAGAGGCGAGCGCCGCGGAGACGCGGGGTCCCAAAGAGCGGGCGCTCTTTCTCTTTCCGCTTTTTTTCTGGCACAAGACGGGCACAGTTGGTGATTATTTAGGGAATCCTAAATCTGGAATGACTCAGTAGTTTAAATAAGCCCCCTCAAAAGGCAGCGATGCCGAAGGTGTCCTCTCCAGCTCGGCGCCCACACGCCTTTAACTGGAGCTCCCCGCCATGGTCCGCCCGGGGCCGCCGCACCGAGCCTCTCTCCGCACAGGCTCAGAGACAGCGAGGGAAGGAGGGGGCGCCCTGGCGGGCTCGGGATCAGGTCATCGCCGCGCTGCCCCGGCCCCCCAGGCTCGCGCGGCTCGGCAGTTGATAGCTCACAGGCAGCAGATCAGATGGGGATTATCCGCTGGACGCGAGGCCGATCACTCCGTCCCGCGCGGCCCATCCCGGCCGAGGAAGGAAGTGACCAGCGCGCTGCGAACACCCGCGCGGCGGCTCGGGTGGGGCGGGGGCTGGCTGCGGGCGACTTCGGCTCCAGGAGGCTGCGGCTCCGCTTCGGAGCTGCCCACCATGGTCTGGCGCCCGAGGCGAAAGCGGGGCCCCTGGGCCGCCGGGCTTGGGGGCGTCGGGAGGCGGCCGAGCGCACCACCGGAGCCCTGGGGGCCGGACGCAGACTCTGGGGCCGGGGCCAGGAAGCAGGTGCGGTTTGCTGTCTACTCGCCCAACTCGCTGCGCGGGTGGCCGCTCAGAGCCGCGGGCTAGCGGGGTGCCTCCGCCGCCGCCTCCCTGGGCCCCAAAGGGGGCGCTCCGGGCGGAGTCCCATTCGGGGGCTGAGGCTCCGGGCACGCCGAGCCGCACCGGCTCCTGGGCGCCGCCGCCGCCGCCTAGCCGGTTCGCTCGGCTGGAGCGCTAGCTCCGCAGGAAACTCCAGGCAGGGACGACCGCCACCGAGACGGAGGGTGGGACGAAGGGCGGGAGGCCGCCAAAGCACCTTTGGCACTGCTCGCCCACCCGCCGCGAGCTCGGGAGAGCCCAGGTGGGGCCAGGCTCCCGGAGCGCAGGGAAGCGCAGCGCGCTCGGAGCCTCCTCCCCTCCCTCGCGCCCTCGGCTCCCAGACTCTTCCCCCTCCCTCCCGTCACCCCTCTCCCCCTTCTCCGTCTTCTGTCTCTCCCCTTTTCTCCTCTCTACGCAATCCTACGTGATTGAGGTTTGGATGAGAAATTCTCAGAGGCAGAGCGAAACAACTGCAGCTCGGATCGGCTCAGTCCCATCCCTCCCCCGAGAGAAAACACCACCGACCGGTTAGAGGACCCCGGTGCATAAAGAGAGGTTGGGGTGGGGGAATCGAGAGAAAGCGGTCTGAAGTCTCTCCAATAAGCTGCAGCACGAAGAATTCTGTTTTGAAAGGAAGGAAGGGGACACTAGTGAAAGTAATGATGGCCCCTTGGGCCCACCTTCAGCTCATTTTGGAAAAGGAAAAAGTGTTTCCACATTCCAGGAACCCAGATTTCTGGGTTCGATCCTTCGGAAAGCTGCAAAACAGACTCAATCTCTAAAATGAGGGACCAGGTGAGCACTCTGCACAGAGGAGAGGATGCAGGTGGAGAGGGTGACTGTGGGTAAGGGCAGTCAATAGCCAGCTCTGGAGGGCAATCAGGTCTCCAGGAGTGCTTGTGGTGACCGCTGGACACTACTGAAAACTCAGCTGAGGAAAAAATGTCACCAAAGCTAAAATGCAGCATGAAAATTTTTGTAAACATAAAGGAGTAGCCATGCTAAGGTGTGGAAGCGGCTGTTGTGATACTATCATTCTTCAACCAGTCTTCAAATATCCTTAGTCCCTCCCCTTTACAGACATTCCCATAAGCCACCAAGGTAGTGCCAAAAGATTTAATGGGTGATTTCCAAGCAGAAACAGGTGCATGCTGGAAATACCCTAATAGTAGGCAAGGGACATGAATGTCAAGGAAACTACTGAGAATGGATGTGGGTCCTGCAGAGGGTCCAGGAATCCTCCAGATTCCTAGCAGAATGAGAACCGAGGCCTATGAGGTTGTTTAGCGCAAGCACTGTTAAAACAGCCCCACTGCATCTGGGGGCCCGGACCTTTCATGCTGCCGCTGGGTATACCAAAGGCAGATGGGTTTATGGGGCAGACATCTGGAGGAGGATTAAATAGGCAAGGCGCCATGAGAAGGGGGAATCCCAACTGTCAATGGGGAGCACACATCCCCTGCAGCAGTTCAGGGTGCCTGCATAAAGGGAGTGAACTTGGGATTCTGACAATATATAACAGACAGGGGAGATACACACATGCACATACACAGACCTCTTCTCCAAAAGTGAAGCCAGCCAAATACATTTTCAAAAATACATCTGAATGTGGTAAGGGAAATTACTGAAAATCAGTTGGTAACACTGTCAATTAGAGAAATGTTCACATTTCATGGATAAAATTATGTATTTTCCTTCCTTGGCTGCCACAAGACTTGTCTCCTTCTTGAGGAAGGCAGGCACAAATAGTACTGGCTGGCTCTGGGGGCTCCTTGCCTCTTGCAGTTCAACACTCAAAACAGAAAAAGGTCAGCTAAGGTGAGGAATCCAGACAAATGGGCAAGAGAGGAGTATATAGTGAGGACTTGAAGAAATCACTGCTAAACTATTTTTCTTATCCTCAAAATGGGGACAATCAGCCCCTTCTACCTCCCAGAACTGAATATGTATGTGCAAGCATTCTGAAAAGTCGAAAATGCCCATGAGTAAAAGAGATGATGCCAGTGTTTATTTTTTAAGAGAAAGCATGATACTCTTCTGAGATGCTCTTTTTAAATGTAGATTCCTGATGGTTTCTCAGAATGTGAATATCTATGAGTAGAGCCCAGGAATTTTAACAAGTTCTTCAGGTGTCAGAGTTTGAGAGATATATAGATATAGATATACAGAGATATAGTTTTCAATAACACAAAATCCTAGAAGAGAGAAATAAACTCAGACTCTCAAAAAATTAATACACTTCACCAGAACTGCAGTCTTATGCCCACCAAAAAAGGCCTGGAAAGGGAATGTGTGTTCTCTAATCTTTGAGTGTTTTGATTTTTTTTTTCCTGTGGGTTTATGACATACAAAGATGTTTCGATGCAGAAGGTAACCAGTGTAGCAGCACACGATAGAAAAGGGTGATGAGAGAAGAGAAGAAAATGCAGACAACACTTGCTGTTTGAAGTTTTCCCTGTCTTGACAGCATCGTTAGGCATTTATAGAACAAAATGAAAACAATAAATGCTAGCTTCCTGAAAGTGACACTCCATGTCTTTAGATCTTTACTAAAAGAATGTGGTGTTTTTGATTCAATTAAACAACAAAGACTTTAGTTTTTCCCTTGACTACTGCAGCTATTGTCAGGGTACATTTTAGCTGTTGAGCACTTTTAAGTTATCATCAGCATCATTTTCTTCACTTCTCCAATGAGAAGACGTTAGTATAGGAAAATTTGAGAAGTTACGTAGGACCTATGTACAAGGCTCTTAAGATCAGAAGCAATACCCTAGTTAATCTTTTTTATATTCAGAAATTTATTACTTTCCTACCTGGGCCACTAAGTCTCAAAAGTTTTCTTTCATGGTTAATAAGACATTTCTGATATCTTTGCATTTGGGGGGTGAGGGGAGAGTCAGGAGGAAATTAAATCAACCCACTGATGATTTAATTAAAACAATCAGGTCATTTTGAAGGACAATATCTCAGGGATAACAATACCTCGACTTTTATACTTTTTAAAAACAACTTGAGAATTTCCATTTACAGTTCTGAAAACATCATAGTTGGAAGCAGCTGAATTACTTGGAGAAAGTTGCCAGATACACATTGAAAGGATACTTATATTTATGTTTCTGACCTACCTTCAAACAAATAAAACATAGTCTTAATCATCTCTATATTTTAAAATCATCTCCGTATTTTAAAGGAAAAAAAAAAAGAATGTTGAATAGTCTGTCCCTTATTCATAGGCCAAGTCTTTCAACTCCTAAATCAAACTATTAGGACGACTGCATTCATTCACCTGAAAGCTTGAACTGGGCACACGTTGCATCCAAGGCCTGTTTCAGTTACCAAGAGGAACTCTATACATCTCTCTATTCTCCCTGCCCTCACAAGCTTATAGTCCATGGCATCATGATCTTATTTGGTTCCTGTCTTAATCACCTACTTGCTGTATGCTACTGCACAAGCTATTCAATCTCCAAACCACATCTGCAAAATACATCAATGATAATGACACAAGTAGTTCCTCATGTAACTGGGCTGCTGCAGGCTCAAAGAAGAGGTGATAATAATGTAAAGTATTAGAATGAGCATGCCATCATTAAAATATCCATTTAAAGCAAGGCCCTGCTATAAAATCCAGACTTGCCAAAACAGGAAAACATACCTTGTGATTCAAACATATCATTCACTCTTGGATATAATGTATTTAACAAAGGCTGGAAATCCACTTGAAATGAACGATTACCTTTGACATTGTAGTGGCAAATAAAATTTTCATTAGTGGAATATTGTCAATGTCCTTGTCTATTGGAAACACAAAAGAGTCTAGCTCTGCTCATATATCATCCTGATCTGAGATCAGGCCCCTGACTCAAAGCTTGGGGAATATGAGCTCACCAGCCTCTGAAACTGCATGCTTGACAGGTAGAAGACCTTTTCTCCATGAATGCTGTCCCACACAATGGCTGTACTTCAATTTCCTTTTTGCTGCCAGATTATCAGTTAAAATAGGCTGGTTACAGCAGCACAAATGATTTCTTTCTAATAATTTGTGATTTCCTTTATGGTGCCTTATTCAACAGTTTAACAATTACTACATGTGATATGTTTGTCTGGTTTTAGTCATCTCTCAAAATAAGAAAGACTTAATACTCCTTCATGACACAGATTAAAGTTAGTATCCTTATTGCTCAAGTAAAGAAATTATCAATGTTTTAAAGAATATCTGTTTTAATAAGAAATATAAGCTATAATTATGGTGAGCCAGGGCTAAACTCCCTGCAGAATTCTGAGTGGCTTGCAATTATTGATACACTGAATCCTCCCTATAAGGTATGTTTTGTCATTATTCTCATTTTATAAATGAAGAAACTGACACACAGAGAGGTTAAGTTGGTTAGTCAGCCACCCAGTTAAGAACTGGCAGAATTCAAATTTAACTAATTTAATTATTTCCAGAGCTCCTTTTTTTACCCTCTATGTTACAGTGTATGTCAACAGAAGCATGATGCCATAAATAACCATGTAATTCAATTAATAAAATAAGAATATAATCATCATTTGCATTGACAGTCTTTTTACTGTTTAGAAATCATCTTCCCATGTATTATCTTATTAAGGCTTTCAACAATCTTGGAAGGGAAATTAAGGAGATAATAATAACCCAATTTACAAATGAGACTATAATAAGTGATGTAATCTCCCAAGACCCCACAACAGATGAGTGAAGATACATGAGTTTAATCTACGCCTTCTGACTTCAGTGTTTCTCGTGGCCCAACTGAGCTCACATAAAGAAAAAATTGCACTGGTGACTCAGTCGCTAAAAAATCCACCTGCAAGGCAGGAGACTGCTTGCAGTGCAGGAGACCCTGGTTCAATCCCTGGGTCGGTAACACACCCTGAAGAAGACAGTGGCCACCCACTCCAGTATTCTTGCCTGGGAAATCCCATGGACAGAGGAGCCTGGTGTGCCTCAGTCCATAGGGTCACAAAAGAGTCAGACAGCCCTAAGTGACTAAACCTGCACAAAGAAGAAAAGATGAGAATGTAATATGTCCTTTCATGCTCTGACTTCAGTCCTCCCTGAGAAGGATTTCACACCTTGTAAATGACCTTGAAGAGATCATTCTGTGTGGGAAAGGAGTGCGGGCCTTAAGTGTCCCAAATCTTCTCCCTCCACGGCTTTTACCTCTCTCTGTGTGTGGGGGCTAAGGTGGTTGTCTCCTCACTCCCGGCATAAGGGGGTATCTTTGGTTCTGAGACTGTGGCCTCCAAACACTCACCTCCTTAGTTCAGTAATTTAAGCTGAGCTTCATGAGAAAACTACAGAAAAACTAATTCAAAACAAATTAGAGAAATTTATAAGTTATAAATTTATAAAGTTACACTTCTTCCCTTCTCATTCCTAAAAAAAAAAAATGTACATTGGTTTGGCTTGAAACACATATCTGGCTCTTGGTCATTTTCCTTCCTAGCTGGATTGAGGATCTTTAAAAACGGCCCCCAGTTGATTCTCCATCATTTTTGCCCTTTCCTAATTTCCAGGGCCACTGCTTCAGTGATACCCCTTCCTTCTAGATGAGGAATGTAGCTTCAAAATCCTCATAAGAACGTAAAACCCATAATGACAAGAAGTTTGTCTTTTTTATTTATTTTCTATCTCCAGTTCCTAAAATGTTAGTATATAGCACACACTCAATAAATACTTTAATGAATTAATTAATGAATTTATCCAACCATCCACTAATCTTTTTAAGTCAAAATGAAACATTTATTCTTATACAAAGAAACAAACTCAGCTAATTCAAGGGTAGCCTCCACATTTCCAACTTGATCATTTTGCTTTATAAATACTCTTTAAAATCTGTCTAAATCCCATGTATTTATTAAAATTGTATATCTTAGAGGCCACATGGTATCCAGATTTCTGCACTGAAATTTATACACCCCCTATATTTAGGTGTATAATTTCAGCTCTTATCTTTCTCTCTCTCTTTTCTCTCAATCCCACCACCCCCTCTCATACACACACACACACACACACATTCAGAGAAGAAAAGGAATATAACAATAATGAAAAGAGTGCACAGAATTGATAAAATGTCAATTTTTAAAGGCTCAGAATATGATCAAAATGACCTTAAAATGGTTTGATAATCCTAAAATTCATGCTGTCACCCATCTGTACTGAGCTGCTTTCTCCATGGACCTAGTTGCTCCATTTCTAAATTTAGATTCCAAATTTTCAGGGAATGGATCTTGTTGAAAGAGCAGTCTCTTCCAGCATCCAGCACATGACTGACAGTCAAATTATATTATTAAAATTGTCATAAATTCATATTTTGTCCCATGTGCATGTAGCACTTGGCTCTGTGAAAATAACCATTGATCCTATTTGATATTTAATAAGATCTTATTGGATATATATTTGATATTTAATATTGGAAATACCTGAAATATCCAAACTGGCTAGAGAAAATTTTCAGGGGATCAAATGGAAGTTTAAACAAGGTGACCAGTAAGGTCATTTGTAGTCCAAACTGTTTAGAATTCTCCAAAATTAAAATGTAAATTAGAGGGCTTCCCTCGTGGCTCAGTGATAAAGAATCTGTCAATGCAGAAGACACAGTTTCAATCCCTGGTCTGGGAGTATCCCATATGCCGCAGAGCAGCTAAGCCTGTATGTCACAACTACTGAGCCTCTGCTCTTACCGACCAGGAAATGAAACTACTAAGCCTTCGTGCAGCAACTACCGTGACTTCTGTGCGCTAGAGACTGTGCTCCACAACAAGAGAAGCCACCACAGGAAGAAGCAGGCACACTGTCACTAGGGAGCAGCCCCAACACGCTGCAGCTAGAGAAAAGTCCACACAGCGATGAAGATCCAGCACAGCCAGAGGAAAGCAATCAAACATTTTAAAGAAATGTAAATCAGAAAGAATAGGTGATTTAGAATAATCTTTCCTTGCATAAAGTTACTTTGTCTGAGCCTAACTTTGTTTGCCAGTAAAATGACTTAGATTAAATAAAGTAATATGTTGAAAAGATAGCATTGGTTTCTGAAATAAGGAACTGTATGAATGAGTGAAAAAATCAGTGAATGAATGGGTAGATGAGTAGATGGATGGAGAGATGAAAAGTAGCATCATTCATCTACAAACCTCTAAATTCACATTGTTAGGCTAAACAAAATAGCTCGAAATAAGAATATCTGGCAAGCTTGCTTTTGGAATACTGTTTAGAGAATTCCACGGTAGTAAATAAAAGCACTTAATAAATTTCTAAGTCATTCACTTACCAATTATTTTCACATAAAATTATATTCTCCTGTGATTAATTCTGCCCACTAATTCACCATATGCAACATGAAATCAAGAGGATATTGGTATAGATGGCTGTTTGTTTATGCAATCAAGGCCAAGATGCATAGATGGATAGATATAGATAGATATAGTTATAAACATGCACTTTAGTGGTCAGATATCCAGAAAAGAATAAGATGACTGTATAAGCATGTTTATTTAAATGGCATTTGAAGCAAGAAAGGGCAATGATATTTTTGTAATGTTTTGGATAGGATATTACTTTTTAAATATACAGTATTAGCTAGAAGGGATTTCATGAGGTCACCAATCCATTCTAGACAATATATACATATTGTAATCACTAGAGACCACAGAAAAGAAATTTCTTTAAAAAGTAAGCTAGAAAATTATCTCCAATTAGTTGAGTATGTTAAGAATACAGCAATGGAAAAAAGATCCATTCTCTTCTCTTCATTTTGACAGTTCTTCCTCTCATTCCTAAAAAGGAAAAATACAAGGAAATAGCCATAGCTAGCTTTTAAAAGATAAGTAACCAGAAGCATTTATTATTTTCTGAGGAAAAAAGCTAGGGAAAGAATGTTGACTTTATGTTAAAAGTAGAAACAGAATGAGGAGAATCATGATTTACATTTTTTTGTACCCATGAGGCTCTAGTACCTTACTTTGACAACAGTAGACACTCTGTAAATATATGTTGATTTAATTTGACTTGAAAGTATTAAATGTTCAGAATAAGTAAGAACAGTCTTGACTTTTACCTTAAGCATATTCTTATTAATAGTGGTATCATCTTTAATCTTTGAAAGCATCAGGTAGGTAAGTAGTAGCTATGAAAAAAAAAGAGACACAAATATGGCCTTAATCTAGTAATGTGTTTTCTCTTATCCTCTTTATGAACCTAACACAGATGTCAGGCTACGTTTGTCTGATGGTGCTACAATGACAAAATCCTAGTGTAAACCCACAACATTCTTGAAAGGAGAAGGGTTATTCCCTTAAGTGAGTTGGAAAGTCATAGTTTCAGGCATCAGATAAGGAGACCTGGATTGGGAAGTGCATTTAACTCAAGGAAGAGGTATACCTTTTCTTTTTTTATCTACATTTTGCGTAATCCATCCACACTTAAAGTTTTTCTGACTGTCAAGTGAAAAAATGTTCTCCACCAAACAGAATGAGGCCAGAAACTAGATAGGAAAACACTCTCACAGAGACTTCCAGTATAGCAGTCTGCAGCTGTAATCTCCAGAGAAGGAACCATATCAGCTTATCCCGACGTTAGTTGTAAACTATCTCAGCGATGTAATCTCTTTCCTTACACACTGGCCTTCAGTACAGCTTTATATTAACCCCAATTTTTATTTCAGTTGGAAAAGGAAATGGCAACCCACTCCAGTTCTCTTGCCTGGAGAATTCCATGAAATGAGGAGCCTGATAGGCTACAGTCCATGGGGTCGCAAAGAGTCGGACACGGCTGAGCGACTTCAGAGTTTTATTTCAGTCAAGGAATCATTGGGTTCTATAATTTCAAGCTTTTTAGTTCAAGTCACATAAAAACATCAACTTAAAATTCTACATTCAAAGTATGTGTTAGAAGTATTTGATTAAAAACTCTCATCAAAGTGGGTTTAGAGGGAACATATTTCAACATTAGAAAGGCCAGTTAAGACAAATCCACTTATATGCAGAGTACATCATGAGAGATGCTGGGCTGGATGAGGCACAAGCTGGAATCAAGATTGCAGGAAGAAATATCAATAACCTCAGATATGCAGACGACACCACCCTTAAGGCAGAAGGTGAAGAAGAACTAAAGAGTCTCTTGATGAAAGTACAAGAGGAGAGTGAAAAACTTGGCTTAAAGTTCAACATACAGAAAACGAAGAGAATGGCATCTGGTCCCATCACTTCATGGCAAATAGACCAGGAAATAATGGAAACAGTGGCAGACTTTATTTTTGGGGGCTCCAAAATCACTGCAGATGGTGACTGCAGCCATGAAATTAAAAGANTGAAGAGGAACTAAAAAGCCTCTTGATGAAAGTGAAAGAGGAGAGTGAAAAAGTTGGCTTAAAGCTCAACATTCAGAAAACAAAGATCATGGCATCTGGTCCCATCACTTCATGGGAAATAGATGGGGAAACAGTGGAAATAGTATCAGACTTTATTTTTTGGGGCTCCAAAATCACTGCAGATGGTGACTGCAGCCATGAAATTAAAAGACGCTTACTCCTTGGAAGGAAAGTTATGACCAACCTAGACAGCATATTCAAAAGCAGAGACATTACTTTGCCAACAAAGGTCCATCTAGTCAAGGCTATGGTTTTCCAGTGGTTATGTATGGATGTGAGAGTTGGACTGTGAAGAAGGCTGAGCACCGAAGAATTGATGCTTTTGAACTGTGGTGTTGGAGAAGACTCTTGAGAGCCCCTTGGACTGCAAAGAGATCCAACCTGTCCATCCTAAAGGAAATCAGTCCTGGGTGTTCATTGGAAGGACTGATGCTGAAGCTGAAACTCCAATACTTTGGCCACCACATGAGAAGAGTTGACTCATTGGAAAAGCCCCTGATGTTGGGAAGGATTAGGGGCAGGAGGAGACGGGGACGACAGAGGATAAGATTGCTGCACGGCATCACTGACTTGATGGACATGAGTTTGAGTGAACTCTGGGAGTTGGTGATGGGTAGGGAGGCCAGGCGTGCTGTGATTCATGGGATCACAAAAAGTCAGACACGACTGAGGGACTGAACTGAATTGAACTGAAGAAAGTGAAAGTGAAGTAGCTCGGTCGTGTCCGACTCTTTGCAACCCCCGTGGACTGTATAACCTACTAGGCTCCTCTCTCCATGGGATTCTCCAGGCAAGGATACTGGAGTGGGTTGCCATTTCCTTGTCCAGGGATCTTCCTGACCCAGGGATCGAACCTGGGTCTCCCGTATTACAGGCAGACGCTTTACTGTCTGAGCCACCAGGGAAGCCCTAAGGTGATCTAAGTTTAGTTCAATTCAGTCGCTCAGTAGTGTCCGACTCTTTATGACCCCATGAATCTCAGCACGTCAGGCCTCGCTGTCCATCACCAACTCCCGGAGTTCACTCAGACTCACATCCATTGAGTCTGTGATGCCATCCAGCCATCTCATCCTCTGTCATCCCCTTCTCTTCCTGCCCCCAATCCCTCCCAGCATCAGAGTCTTTTCCAATGAGTCAACTCTTCGCATGAGGTGGCCAGAGTACTGGAGTTTCAGCTTTAGCATCATTCCTTCCAAAGAAATCCCAGGGTTGATCTCCTTCAGAATGGACTGGTTGGATCTCCTTGCAGTCCAAGGGACTCTCAAGAGTTCTCTAAGGACAGATATAAAAACTGCTGTAAGTCCCACCTTGGGAGAATTCTTTACCCCCTCTCAGTGTCTAGGCTGGGAGCTTTGTACTTTCCTCCTCTTTCAGTTCAGTTCAGTCACTCAGTTGTGTCTGACTCTTTGCAACCCCATGGACTGCAGCACACCAGGCCTCCCTGTCCATCAACAATTCCTGGAGCTTACTCAAACTCATGTCCGTTGAGACAGTGATGCCATCCAACCATCTCATCCTCTGTCGTCCCCTTTATTCAGTTGCTACCATGATTGTCTGTATGTTTATGGATTCCATTCTTCTGCTCCACGGACGAGAACTTATACCTGTCTCAAGGGCAGCCCTGAAATATACACTGGTAAGTTTTTAAGGGCTGGGTTATTTCACATGCTAATGAGTGGGAGGATTATTTCAACTATTTGGGGGAAGGGCTCCCCTGGTGGCTCAGTTGGTAAAGAATCCACCTGCAACATGGGAGACTCTGGTTTGGTCCCTGGGTTGGGAAGATCCCCTGGAGGAGGGAATGGCAACCCACTCCAGTATTCCTGCCTGGAAAATCCCATGAACAGAGGAGCCTGGAGGGCTGCAGTCCATGGGGTCACAAAGAATCGGATACAATTGAGCGACTAAACATGGAGATTTCCTGGAATTGGGCCACCACCCACTTTTTGGTCTTGGGACAGTGCCTTGGAAATGTTGTGGCACCTCTAGGTATGTCATTTAGCTTGCTGATGGAGGATCAGGAGGATCAAGGTCTAGTCTCAGAAGTTGATTTGTCTGCCATCTTTGTAATCAGGCTATGTCATTCTTTCAAAGGTTGTGCCCTGCCCCTTTCCCTCCTTTTTCAGAACCACCATAATGCTGGCAGGAGTTGGGAAGGAAAGGAAGATTGAGTCAAAGTGTTCAAGTAATCATAACAACAGCAGTTAATAAGAATGGAGCCTTTGCTGTATGCTTGGCACTGTGCTAAGAACTTTATTAAGATTGCTCTCTAATCTTCAGAACCCTCCATGGATGGTGGACATAATGAGGAAATCTATACCTGACTGTTTAGAAGAAGTAATAAGCACCAGACTCACTTGCCCAGGACAGCGAACAGACACTTGATTTCAATTTCAATCCCTTCCAGACCTCTGTAACAGTCCATGTGAAATTTCCTGGTTCACCAGAAAGACAGTCTACATGACAAAGACTCTGCTGTTCCCTCCTCCCGAAATAAACTGGCCCACCCTATCCTTTCTTTTACTAACACCTTCTTGTCCGACCCTCCTCCTATTTATAAAATCCTCCCCTTTTATACATCCCCTCAGTGTGCCTCAGCTTCCCCAGTAGCTCAGACAGTTAAGAATCTTCCTGCACTGCAGGAGACCTGTGTCCAATTCCTGGATGAGGAAGATCCTCTGAAGAAGGAAATAGCTACCCACTCCAGTATTCTTGCCTGGAGAATCCCATGATAGAGGATGCTGGCAGGTTACAATCTATGGGGTCTCACAGAATTGGGCATGACTGAACAACTAACACACAATTTCAGACTGCCTTAAAGCTGGGTGAGATGCTGCCTGACTCAGGAGTCATTTAGGATAACCAATTAGGTCTTCAAGTTTATTCAGTTGAATTTTTTATTTTTAACAGCAATAAAACTAGGAGTTGTGGAGTGGCTGGAGATTTTAAGTTTTTTGAATGTGGAAGCAGTTAATGATCTAAGAACAATTTAGGGAAGAGATGCTACTTTCTGACCCTGTGATGTCTAAACTTAGCAGGCAGACCTTAGCAGCAACTCCAAGCCAAATTCTTGCTACAGTAGTTAGCTGAATAACAACCGTGTGTCATGATCTGTGTGGCTCAAAACTAACATTGGCACAAAATAAGGCATATGCTTAGGGGCACACATTAACTGGCTGCTCCATCAAATCTGTTTAGGAAAAGATGGAACATAAATGATTCATGATCTGTCAATGCTTTATTTTCACTATGTACTCTTAAATTGATGGAACAACCACCAAAATTATTATGACTGGTCATAGCGCTGGTCTCTCCAGCAGGGCTAAGTGGTGACACAGAAACCAGGGTGCAGATATGCACAACGATTCCTGCAGAGAAGTGCAATCATTTTCTTGGTCTTTTAACTTTGTTTGCAGCATACGCACAATCATTCTAAAAATATTTTCTCTTGTGTTTGCAGAGCTGAAATGCCACCTTCCAAAGGACCTGTGTGTTGTTCTGCTCCTGGTGGATGGGGAAGGCTGGTACCCTCCAGTCTCCTCGGGAATACAGAGCCCCACACATCCTCAACTGGAAGGGGAGATCCTGACAACGTGTAGAGCATCAGAAAAGAATTTGTCAAAGAGAAAACACTTCCTTCTCTCTGAACCTCTCAGTTCATCATTTATCTCTGCCTGTGATGTGTGAATGGAACCGGTCAAAATGACCTTTGTGTGTTGTTGTCTGGTCGCTGATTCATGCCCAGCTCTCTGTGACCCCATGGACTGCAGCCCACCAGGCTTCTCAGTCCATGGTATTCTTGTCCATTCAAGAGTACTTCAGTGGGCTGCCGTTTCCTTCTCCAGGGGATCTCCCTGACTCAGGGATTGAGCCTGCATCTCCTGCATTAGCAGGCAAACTCTTAAACCCCTAGCAGATTGTATCTCCATACATTTGGCTGTCATGTCTCTGTTGAGTTTCTCTCACGTCTTTGTTTTTGGTAGTCTTGACAGTTTCAAGGAGCAGTGGGCAGGTATGTCATAGAATGTCCCTCAGTTGAGATGTGTCCCATGTTTTTCTCTTGATTCAAGAGATTTTGCGGGGACTGACAAGGTACAGTTTGTTCTTATCATCTGTATCCAGGATACACACCACCAACACGACTCACCACGATCAAGGCTCACCTGGATTGACTGACTGAGATGGAATTGCTCAGATCCCCTGAAGTACAGCTACTGCTGTTTCCCCTTCACCACTGTGTTCCCTGGAAGGCTTTGCATACAGCCCACTCCACCACCTTGACAGAAGTGTATCTACATAAATTATTCAGAATTCTTTTGCACAAGTTCAGTTCAGTTCAGTCACTCAGTCGTGTCTGACTCTTTGTCTTCAAAGCCATGGACTGCAGCACGCAAGGCCTCCCTGTCCATCACCAACTCCCAGAGTTTACACAAACTCATGTCCATTGAGTCGGGGATGCCATCCAGCCGTCTCACCCTCTGTCATCTCCTTCTCCTCCCGCCTTCAAACTTTGCCAGCATCAGGGTCGTTTCAAATGGGTCAGTTCTTCACATCAGGTGGCCAAAGTATTGAACTGTAGCATCAATCCTTCCAATGAATATTCAGGACTGATTTCCTCTGATTGGATCTGGTTGGATTTCCCTGCAGTCCAAGGGACAACGCTCGGTCTTCTTCAACACCACAGTTCAGAAGCATCAATTCTTTGGCTCTCAGCTTTCTTTATAGCCCAACTCTCACATCCATACATGACTACTAGAAAAACCATAGCTTTGACTAGATGGACTTTTGTTGGAGAAGTATTGTCTCTGCTTTTTAATATGCTGTCTAGGTTGGTCATAACTTTTCTTTCAAGGAGGAAGTGACTTAATTTCATAGCTGCAGTCACCATCTGCAGAAATTTTGGAGCCCCCCCAAAATAAAGTCTTTCACTGTTTCTATTGTTTTCCCATCTGTTTGCCATGAAGTGATGGGACTAGATGCCATGATCTTAGTTTTCTGAATGTTGAGTTTTAAGATGACTTTTCCACTCTCCTCTTTCACTTTCCTCAAGGGGTTCTTTAGTTCTTCACTTTCTGCCATGAGTGGTGTCATCTGCATATCTGAGGTTATTGATATTTCCCCCAGCAATCTTGATTCCAGCTTGTGCTTCTTCCAGCCCAGCGTTTCTCATCATGTACTCTGCATATAAGTTAAATAAGCAGGGTGGCAATATGCAGCCTTGATGTACTCCTTTCCCAATTTGGAACCAGGCTGTTGTTTCATGTCCAGTTCTAACTGTTGCTTCCTGACCTGCATACAGATTTCTCAAAAGGCAGGTCAGGTGGTCTGGTATTCCCATCTCTTTCAGAATTTCCCAGTTTGTGTGGGCCACACAGTCAAAGGCTTTGGCATAGTCAATAAAGCAGAAGTAGATGTTTTTCTGGAACTCTCTTGCTTTTTCAATGGTCTAATGGATGTGGCAATTTGATCTCTGGTTCCTCTGCTTTTTCTAAATCTACCTTGAACACCTGGAAGTCCATGGGTCACGTATTGCTGAAGCCTGCCTTGGAGAATTTTGAGCACGACTTTCCTAGCCTGTGAGACGAGTGCAGTGGTGCTGTCAGTAGCTTGAGCATTCTTTGGCATTGCCTTTCCTTAGGATTGGAATGAAACCTTTTCCAGTCCTGTGGCCACTGCTGAGTTTTCAAAATTTGCCGGCATACTGAGTGCAGCATTTTCAGAGAATCATCTTTCAGGATTTGAAATAGCTCAATTGGAATTCCATCACCTCCAGCTTTGTTTGTAGTGATGCTTCCTAAGGCCCATTTGACTTCACATTCCAGGATGTTTGACTCTAGGTGAGTGATCACACCATCGTGATTATCTTGGTCGTGAAGATCTTTTCTGTATGTTCTTCTGTGTATTCTTGTCACCTCTTTTTAATATCTTCTGCTTCTGTTAGGTCCATACCATTCCTGTTGTTTATTGTGCCCATCTTTGCATGAAATGTTCCCTTAGTGTCTAATTTTCTTGGAGATCTCTAGTCTTTCCCATTCTATTGCTTTTCTCTATTTGCATTTACCACTGAGGAAGGCTTTCTTATCTCACCTTGCTATTGTTTGGAACTTTGCATCAAGATGAGTTATCTTTCCTTTTCTCCTTTGCCTTTAGCTTCTCTTCTTTTTTTTTCTTTTAATTTTATTTATTTATTTATTTATTCATTTTTTTGCTTCCATTTTACTTTATTTTACTTTACAGTACTCTATTGGTTTTGGCATACATTGACATGAATCTGCCATGGGTGTGTACACGAACTCCCAAACATGAACCCCCCTCCGACCTCCCACCCAACATCATCCCTCTGGATCATCCCCATACACCAGCCCCAAGCATCCTGCATCCTGCATTGAACATAGACTGGCGATTCATTTCTTACATGATAGTATACATATTTCAATGCTATTCTCCCAAATCATCCTAGCCAGGACATGGAAACAACCTAAATGTCCATCAGCAGATGAATGGATAAGAAAGCTTCTCTTCTTTTCTCAGCTATTTGTAAGGCCTTGTGAGAGGCCAAACCATTTTGCCTTTTTGCATTTCTTTTTCTTGGGGGTGGTCTTGTGTGTGTGTGTGTGTGTGTGTGATAAAGTTTTATTAACTTGTAAAGGAGATAGAGAAAGCTTCTGACATAGGCATCAGAAGGGGCCAGAAAGAGTACCTGCTTGCTACTGTTAGCAATGGAGTGATATACTCTCCAGTGAATCCAAAGAATATCTGGAGGTTGTAAAGACTTCACCAGACCTGCTCCCATAATTTACATTTTAAGATAACAGAATTAGCCAGAAGTTTTAATCCAGAGACTGTCCTCAGGCAGGATACATTATTGTTATATAATCCTTGTAAAGACCAGACCTACTCCCATAAATTTACATTTAAAGATAACAGAGTTAGCCAGGTTTAATCCAGAGACTGTCCTCAGGCAGGATATATTATTGTTATATAATCCTAAGGAATATAGAGGGGAAAAAATGGTTTATCCTTTCTTCCTCCTTGAGAATTCCAGACCCCTCTCTCCTTGGGGACCCCTAGAGTTTTTATCTTCCTGCCTGGGAAATAACTCTCTCATTCCCCCTTTTCTTTTAGGAGAAGTATGTTGCCAAGGGAAAGGGGCATTGTTTTCATTCCATAACTACTTCCTGCTGTTTAGGGGCATAGTCCCTAAATTGTTGAGGCAACATATTCTCCTAACCTTCGTATTGAGGGTCTCTGATCCAGGGGCCCCAAGTAATTGTTGGAGGAGGCTGTGGCACTCATAGGAGCCTGGACAACCAGTTGTAATTTAAAAGCTTTTGGACAGTTAGAAAACCCCATTATACAGTTACAGATGTAAGGCAAAATAGTCATTAAACCAAGTTAAAATCAAAATGAAAAGTCATATTATGTCCATAGTTACATCAGTCCATCTTAAGGTTGTTAGATGTCATCAGTTTAATAAGAGGCATCACATGCAATTGTTGTTGAAGGTATTTGCAGACTTGGAGAAAGTCTTTTCCTTGAAGTGATGTCCACCATGGGAAGCCTTCCACTGATGAAGAGGGGAGCACTCCACAGACCCAGCAGTTAGACTGATTGTGGAATTCAGTGTAGGGGTGAGCCCAGGACAGGGAGGGCATTGTTTTGAGATGGCAGACTTGGGATTTTTGGAGTCAGCAGAAGTAGGCTCACATAGATTATCAGGTCCATCTTTTGGCTCATCCAGACAGTCCCATTATGGAAGCAGATCGGGAAGAAAATGGGCCAGGGGCTTCAGTAAGCACGGAGTAAGTTGCCTCAGTATCTAAAAGGAAATCAACAGATTGGCCCCCCACAGTTATTGATACCCGGGGTTCCTTAGGTGAAATTAGGACAGGAGCTTGTATGGGGACCCCCAGGCACCTTGAGTCCTGATTGTCTTGAGAGTCTGACCCTTGAAACCTACGCCTCTGGGGGCAGTCTCTCTTCCAGTGTGGTCCTTTGCAGACTGGACCTGGAGCCGGGGGTGGCTTAGATCCCTGAGGGCAATTCCACTTGAGATGACCCTCCTTTCCACAGTAATAGCAAGCCCATCCCTTTTCACCTGGGTCCCGGTGGGCATTTTTCTCAGGCTGTTTAAGAATGGTTCTCATAGCCATTTCGAAGGCTTCCGCCTGTTCCTTTGTCTTTTTCTGCCTTTCTTTCTTTTCCTCATATTCCCTACCATAATAGACTGTTTGAGCCAGTTGTAACAGAGTATCTAAAGACTGATTTGGTCCATACGCCAGTTTTAATAGCTTATGGCAGATATCTGGAGCCAACTGAGTGAGAAATCTATCCTTTAAGATCCCTTTTCCCTCTTCACTTTTGGGATCAATCTCAGTGAATCTGCGAAGGGCTTCTCTCAGTCTATCTAGGAATTTACCAGGAGCTTCCTTCTCCTGTTCTATGTTTGCCAATTTGTCCTGGTTTAGAGGCTTAGAATGCACCTGCCTGAGTCCTTCAAGAATACATCTGACATGGAGGCAACCTAGATGTCCATCAGCAGACGAATGGACAAGAAAGCTGTGGTACATATACACAATGGAGTATTACTCTGCCATTAAAAAGAATACATTTGAATCAGTTCTAATGAGGTGAATGAAACTGGAGCCTATTATACAGAGTGAAGTAAGCCAGAAAGAAAAACACCAATACAGTATCAGTTCAGTTCAGTTCAGTCGCTCAGTCATGTCCAACTCTTTGTGACCCCATGAATCGCAGCACTACAGGCCTCCCTGTCCATCACCAACTCCCAGAGTTCACTCAGACTCACATCCATCGAGTCCGTGATGCCATCCAGCCATCTCATCCTCTGTCATCCCATTCTCCTCCTGCCCCCAATCCCTCCCAGCATCAGAGTCTTTTCCAATGAGTCAACTCATGAGGTAGCCAAAGTACTGGAGTTTCAGCTTTAGTGTCATTCCTTCCAGAGAAATCCCAGGACTGATCACCTTCAGAATGGACTGGGTGGATCTCCTTGCAGTCCAAGGGACTCTTTCTTGAGTTGTGGCGGGACCCTCGGTGTTCCTCTCCAGTGGAGACGGATATGTCAGGGAACTTCTTGAGTTGCCTCAAGGGTGTCAAGGACCTTTTCGAGGCTCAAGAGGGAAGGTGGGATTTCTCTTGAGACACCACAGCAGAAAAAGGCTTCATCTCACCTTGAGGGGAGAATCTCCTGGTTTTTCTTGAGTTGCGGCAGGAAACTTGGGCTTCCTCTTGAGTTACAATGGGGAGCTCAGGGAACCGCTCGTGTTGCCTCAGGAAAGTCCAGTCTCCATGCGAGTTGCGAGGGGCCTCTCGGGATTCCTCTCCTGTCATTGTCAGGGCCACGGTCCTCATCTGGAGTTGAGGCCAGAACCTCAGGGTTCCTCGCCAGTGCTGACATGGATCTCAGGGTTCCTCTGGAGGTTGCGCAGGGGAGTCAGGCCTCGTCTCGTGTGGAGACATGCAAGTCCGCTTTCCTCTGGAGCTGGAAAAGCAGCGTCAGGCTTCCTGTCGAGTTGACATAGGGCTCGGTGGCTTTCTCTCGAGGTGCCACAGGGCTGTCACGGCTGTCACAGCTTCCATCATGTTTTGAGTCGATCCTTGGGGGTGACCATTGAGTCAGTGCAGGGGAGTCAGTTGTATCTGGAGTGGATTGGGACATTGAGGTCTTTTGGAATGGTGGCACGACCCCTGGAGCTCCTCTCGAGGTTCAAGTTGAGACCGCCTCCTCTTGAGGTGCAACGGGAATGCTGGGATTCCTTTCCTGACGAAGCAGGGAAATGGACCCCAAAGCATCAATTCTTCGGTGCTCAGCCTTCTTCACAGTCCAACTCTCACATCCATACATGACCACAGGAAAAACCATAGCCTTGACTAGACGGACCTTAGTCGGCAAAGTAATGTCTCTGCTTTTCAATATACTATCTAGGTTGGTCATAACTTTTCTTCCAAGGAGTAAGCATCTTTTAATTTCATGGCTGCAATCACCATCTGCAGTGATTTTGGAGCCAAAAAAAAAATAAAGTCTGACACTGTTTCCACTGTTTCCCCATCTATTTCCCATGAAGCAATGGGACCGATACAATATAATAACGCATTTATATGGAACTCAGAAAAATGGTAACGATAACCCTGTATGTGAGACAGCAAAAGAGACACAGATGTATAGAACAGTCTTTTGGACTCTGTAGGAGAGGGCAAGGGTTGGATGATTTGGGAGAATGGCAATGAAACATGTATATTATCATATGTGAAACGAATCACCAGTCGAGTTTCAATGCATGATAAAAGGTGCTCGGGGATGGTGCACTGGGATAACCCAGAGGGATGGTATGGGGAGGGAAGTGGGAGGGGGGTTCAGGCTGTCTCTTATACACATCTAGATGTGTATAAGAGACAGTTTGCAGACTGGACCTGGAGCCGGGGGTGGCTTAGATCCCTGAGGGCAATTCCACTTGAGATGACCCTCCTTTCCACAGTAATAGCAAGCCCATCCCTTTTCACCTGGGTCCCGGTGGGCATTTTTCTCAGGCTGTTTAAGAATGGTTCTCATAGCCATTTCGAAGGCTTCCGCCTGTTCCTTTGTCTTTTTCTGCCTTTCTTTCTTTTCCTCATATTCCCTACCATAATAGACTGTTTGAGCCAGTTGTAACAGAGTATCTAAAGACTGATTTGGTCCATACGCCAGTTTTAATAGCTTATGGCAGATATCTGGAGCCAACTGAGTGAGAAATCTATCCTTTAAGATCCCTTTTCCCTCTTCACTTTTGGGATCAATCTCAGTGAATCTGCGAAGGGCTTCTCTNGACGAAGCAGGGAAATGGACCCCAAAGCATCAATTCTTCGGTGCTCAGCCTTCTTCACAGTCCAACTCTCACATCCATACATGACCACAGGAAAAACCATAGCCTTGACTAGACGGACCTTAGTCGGCAAAGTAATGTCTCTGCTTTTCAATATACTATCTAGGTTGGTCATAACTTTTCTTCCAAGGAGTAAGCATCTTTTAATTTCATGGCTGCAATCACCATCTGCAGTGATTTTGGAGCCAAAAAAAAAATAAAGTCTGACACTGTTTCCCCTGTTTCCCCATCTATTTCCCATGAAGCAATGGGACCGATACAATATAATAACGCATTTATATGGAACTCAGAAAAATGGTAACGATAACCCTGTATGTGAGACAGCAAAAGAGACACAGATGTATAGAACAGTCTTTTGGACTCTGTAGGAGAGGGCAAGGGTTGGATGATTTGGGAGAATGGCAATGAAACATGTATATTATCATATGTGAAACGAATCACCAGTCGAGTTTCAATGCATGATAAAAGGTGCTCGGGGATGGTGCACTGGGATAACCCAGAGGGATGGTATGGGGAGGGAAGTGGGAGGGGGGTTCAGGATGGGGGAGAAAAAAAAGAATACATTCTGACAAAATGAGTCTGATCCCATCTTCCTTTAGCTGTGTTGTAGTCCCAGTCTGATTCCCAGTGGGGAAGGAGGTTATCTCGTCCTCCCTCTTCCCTGCTGATTCATTACCAAACCATTCATCTCCATAAGCAACTGCTTTTACCAAAACTTGAGTTTTTGAGTCAGGAGTCAGCGTTTGTCCCAAGATATACATCACATCCTTCCAAGTAAGGCCATAAAGCAGAGTAAAACTTTTAAAAGCTCTAATATATTTTTCTGGATCCTCTAAATAGTCTCCCAGATCCTCCTTGATTCTTTGTATTTCTTGATAAGAAAAAGGCTTATTGACTCTCATAGACTGATTATTTCTCCTGGTGAGTGCTTCATGAAGAGGCAACAGCTTGTGTGGCTGTTTCTCAGTCTCTCTGGGCATATGATCCCAGGGATAGATTGGAGAAACCTGCTTTTATTTATCTCTTTGTCTCCTGTCCTCCATCTCATCTAGCAAAGTAGGAGGACAGGAGGGAGCTGAAGGAGTTACACCCAAATCTATAACCTTAGGACATATGTCTGGCATATGTCACAGAGAGAAAAAGGCGACACGTATGCTACTTCTACCCATTTCCCTTGTTTTTTACAGAACCGGTCTAATTGTAAAACAGTATTATACTTAAGAGACCCTCCGACTGGCCACCGTTCGCCATCCTCCAGTGGATATCGTAGCCATGCAGTATCACATAGGAAGACCAGGTGTGTCTTCTGTAAACCCTGGGGATCAAATCTATCCCAGTTTTTCAGGATACAGTTCAAAGGAGTGAGACTGGAATTGTTAGCTCCCATCTTGTCCTCAAGAATCCCAGGTGAGCCCCCAAGATGAAAGGTTGTTGCTAAACCACGCAAAGACACTGGGATTCTTGGCCTCTGGAGGAGAACACGGGGCCAGAGATGAGGCTTGATCGCCCAGAACTTTGTGTAATAAAGTTTTATTAAAGTATAAAGGAGATAGAGAAAGCTTCTGACATAGGCATCAGAAGGGGGCAGAAAGAGTACCCCTTGGGGATGGTCTTGATACCTGCCTCCTGTACAATGTCACGAGCCTCCGTCCATAGTTCTTCAGGCACTCTATCAGATCTAATCCCTTCAATCTATTTGTCACTTCCATTGTATAATTATAAGGGATTTGATTTAGGTCATACCCAAATGGTCTAGTGGTTTTCCCTATTTTCTTCAATTTAAGTCTGAATTTGGCAATAAAGAGTTCGTGATCTGAGCCACAGTCTGCTCCCGGTCTTGTTTTTGCTGACTGTATAGAGTTTCTCCATCTCTGGCTGAAAAGAATATAATCAATCTGACTTTGGTATTGACCATCTGGTGATGTCCATGTGTAGAGTCTTCTCTTGCATTGTTGGAAAAGGATGTTTGCTATGACCAGTGTGTTCTCTTGGCAAAACTCTATTAGCCTTTGCCCTGCTTCATTCTGTACTTCAAGGCCAAATTTGCCTGTTTCTCCAGGTGTCTCTTGACTTCCTACTTTTGAATTCCAGTCCCCTATAATGAAAAGGACATCTGNTGACTGTATAGAGCTTCTCCATCTTTGGCTGCAAAGAATATAATCAATCTGATTTTGGTGTTGACCATCTGGTGATGTCCATGTGTAGAGTCTTCTCTTGCATTGTTGGAAAAGGATGTTTGCTATGACCAGTGTGTTCTCTTGGCAAAACTCTATTAGCCTTTGCCCTGCTTCATTCTGTACTTCAAGGCCAAATTTGCCTGTTTCTCCAGGTGTCTCTTGACTTCCTACTTTTGAATTCCAGTCCCCTATAATGAAAAGGACATCTGTTTTGGGTGTTGGTTCTAGAAGGTCTTGTAGGTCTTCAGAGAACTGTTCAACTTCAGCTCCTGCAGCATTACTGGTCGGGTATAGACTTGGATTGCTGTGATATTGAATGGTTTGGCTTGGAAACAAACAGAGATCATTCTGTCGTTTTTGAGATTGCATCCAAGTACTGCATTTTGTACTATTTTGTTGACTATGATGGCCACTCCACTTCTTCTAAGGAATTCTTTCCCACAGTAGTAGATATAATGGTCATCTGAGTTAACTCCACCCATTCCAGTCCATTTTAGTTTACTGATTCCTAAAATGTTGATGTTCACTCTTGCCATATTCTCTTTGACCACTTCCAATTTCTCCTGATTCATAGATCTAACATTCCAAGTTCCTATGCAATATTGCTCTTAACAGCATCAGACCTTGCTTCTATCACCAGTCACATCCACAACTGGGTATTGTTTTCGCTTTGGCTCCATCTTTTCATTCTTTCTGGAGTTATTTCTCCACTGATCTCCAGTAGCACATTGGGCACCTACCAAGCTGGGGAGTTCATCTTTCAGTGTTCTATCTTTTTGCCTTTTCATACTGTTCGTGGGGTTCTCAAGGCAAGAATACTGAAGTGATTTGCCATTCCCTTCTCCAGTGGACAACATTTTGTCAAAATTCTCCACCATGACATGTCAGTCTTGGGTGGCCCCACACGGCATGGCTCATAGTTTCATTGAGATAGACAAGGCTGTGGTCCATGTGATCAGATTGGTTAGTTTTCTGTGATTATGATTTTTAGTCTGTCTGCCCTCTGATGGAGAAGGATAAGAGGCTTATGGAAGCTTCCTGATGGGAGAGACTGATTGAGGGGGAAACTGGGTCTTGTTCTAATGGGCAGGACCACACTCAGTAAATCTTTAATCCAGTTTTGTGTTGATGGGTGGGGCTATATTCCTCACCCGTTATTTACCTGGGACCAAACTATGGTGGAGGTAATGAAGATAATGGCAACCTCCTTCAAAATGTCCCATGCACGCACTGCTACACTCAGTGCCTCCAACCCTGCAGCAGGCCACCACCAACCCATGCCTCTGCTGGAGACTACCGGACACTCACAGGCAAGTCTGGGTCAGTCTCCTCTGGAGTCACTGTTCCTCTCTCCTGGGTCCTGGTGCACACAAGGTTCTGTTTGTGCCCTCCAAGTGTCTGTTTCCCCAGTCCTGTGTGAGTTCTGGTGGCTCTATGGTGGGACTAATGGCAACCTCCTCCAAGAGGGCTTATGCCACACCCAGGTCTGCTGCATTCAGAGCCCCTGCCCCTGCAGCAGTCCACTGCTGACCCATATCTCCTCAGGAGACACTCAGACACAGTTCTGTCTCAGTCTCTCTGGAGTCTCTGGGTCCTTGTGTGCACAAGGTTTGTTTGAGGCCTCTGAGCGTCTCTGGCAGGTATGGAGTTTGATTCTAAATGCAATTTTGCCCCTCCTCCCATCTTGCTAGGGCTTCTCTTGCTTTGCCCTTCTCTTTCTCGAAGGGCAAAGGCCCTTCAACGTAGGGTATCTCCTCACAGCCACTCCAGCACCATGTAGCCGCCACTCTAGCACCTACCCTCTTGCTGGGGCTTCTCTGCCCTTGGATGTGGGGTATTTCCTCACAGTTGTTCCAGAGCAGATTTGTGCATTCTTCCTTATTAAAAAATTCAGTCATTGATTTATGAATAGATCCATGGATATAGAGTCTTGGATATTTACTCATATAGAGTATAGACTCAGGGATACTTACTTTATATATTAAGGTTTTATCCAATACTATGTTGTTTAGACAGTTCCAGCTGTGACCATTCGGAGCTCTTTCCATGTCACATTGACACACCCCAGTCACCATGAGTGTATGTGTATCAGTTCAGTTCAGTTCAGTCGCTCAGTCGTGTCCGACTCTTTGTGACCCCATGAATCGCAGCATGCCAGGCCTCCCTGTTCATCACCATCTCCCAGAGTTCACTCAGACTCACGTCCATCGAGTCCGTGATGCCATCCAGCCATCTCATCCTCGGTCATCCCCTTCTCCTCCTGCCCCCAATCCCTCCCAGCATCAGAGTCTTTTCCAGTGAATCAACTCTTCGAATGAGGTGGCCAAAGTACTGGAGTTTCAGCTTTAGCATCATTCCTTCCAAAGAAATCCCAGGGTTGATCGCCTTCAGAATGGACTAGTTGGATCTCCTTGCAGTCCAAGGGACTCTCAAG
>SJYX01013517.1:196966-237688 GCA_006410675.1 Oreotragus oreotragus | reverse complement strand
TCCTCTTTTGGTATCCTATCATTTTGCCTTTTCATACTGTTCATGGGATTCTCAAGGCAAGAATACTGAAGTGGCTTGCCATTCCCTTCTCCAGTGGACACGTATACTTTATTACTTTCTGGCACCACAATGCACTCTGGCTACATCTTCCCCTGAGCCCCCTTCCATTGGGAAATGTTAGTAATAAGTTCTGTCATGGCCTTGGCCCCTCTGTGTAGTAACTCAGACACCTCCATATACTCTAATCCTATAGAAATATGTTTGGGAAAGATGCAATACACCAGCATATAGGCCTTAGTGGTTTAAAACACTTACATACATAGTTCTTTATTGCAAAATTTTGGAGAATTTAGCTATATTGTTAAATAAGAAAAAAGTGCAAAAAATATAAATTAACTTGACCTATGAAGTTAGGATTTTTGAATAACACAATAGAAAAAGAAAAGATTATTAAGACATATTTGCAGAAAATTTAATGCTTCCCAAGCTACCATTCAAAGGACAAAGGAAATTAAATGTTATAGTAAAGGTCAAATTTAAAGTAGAAATGATAAAGAAAAGTTGTGTGTGTGCTTGTGTGTGTTTGATTTTTAGAAATCTAACCAATCACAATTATATTTTTTAAACAAAAGTATGAAACCACTTAACTACAGGGAAAGAAGTTACTGGAATTTGGTTCACAGTGGAAAATTTTCAAGGCTATCTATAAGATTACTAATCATGGAATGCTTTTTGTGAGAAACATTTAAAATTGACTAACATCATCTCTAGGCCATGTCTGTTCACACTAAGTTTATAAATGTTTTGAAATTAATCACCCACATTATACCTACACTCAGGGTGACCATGTATATTACTGTGATTATTAATATCACCTCCTCTTGCTCTCAGAAGTGTGCTGGTTTGGACAGAAAATTACAACAAATTACACCTCTGTCTAACCCTCACTTATCCCGGAGCTGAACTTTTTTTTTTTTTAGCATGTGNGAAGAGCTGACTCATTTGAAAAGACCATGATGCTGGGAAAGATTGAAAGCAGGAGAAGAAGGAGATGACAGAGGATGAAATGGTTGGGTGGCATCACCAACTCAATGGACATGAGTTTGAGTAAACTCCGGGAGTTGGTGATGGACAGGGAGGCCTGGGGTGCTGCAGTACATAGAGTCACAAAGAGTTGGACACAACTGAGCAACTGAACTGAACTGAACAGAACATCATACTCAAAAAGCTGAAAGCTTTCCTGCTAAATTCATGAATAAGACAAGGATACTCACTCTTGCCACTTCTGTTTAACATAATATATGAAATCTTGGCTGCAGCAACCAGACAATAAAAGAAAAGGTATGCAAATTGAAAAGGAAGAATGAACTGTAACTATTTGCAGATAGCATGGTATTTATATAGAAAACCCTAAAGGCTTCACCTCAAAATTATTAGAACTAATACATAAATGCAGCAAAGTCTCAGGATACAAAATTAATATACAGAAATTTGTTGCTTTTCTATACACAATAGTGAACTATTAGAAAAGAGAAAGTTAAAAAAAAAGCAACTGTTTAAAATCACATAAAAATTAAAAAATATCTAGGAATAAACTTAACCAAGGAGGTGAATGACCTGTCCTCTGAGAACACAGATAAAGGAAACTGATGATGATACAAGGAAATGCAACAATACCCTATGCTCTAGGAGTGGAAAAATGAAAATTGCTAAAATGACCATACTACCCAAATCAATCTACAGGTTCAATACAATCCTGATAGAAATATTATTATATTTTTCACAGAACTGTAAAAAAAATCCTAATATTCATAAAGCAATCTTGAGAGAAAAAAAAAAACAGCTGGATGTGTCACTCTCTCAGACTTTAGACTCAACTACAAAGCTACAGTAAATAAAACTGTAAAGTACTGGCTTAAAAAGAAACATATCAGTGAAACAGAATAAAGAGCCCAGAAATAAGCCTACATCAGTTCAGTTCAGTTCAGTTCAGTTCAGTCGCTCAGTCGTGTCGGACTCTTTGCGACCCCATGAATCGCAGCACGCCAGGCCTCCCTGTTCATCACCATCTCCCGAAGTTCACTACCTATGGTCATATTAATCTACAACAAAGGAGGCAAGAATATATCATGGAGAAAAGACAGTCTCTTCAATAAGTGATGCTGGGAAACTGGACATCTACAGTAAAACAATGAGATTAGACCCTTTTCTCATACCATATATAAAAATAAACTCAAAATGGATTAAAGACCTAAATATATGATCAGAAACCATAAAACTCCTAGAGAAGAACATAGGAAGAACATTTTGACACACATTTCAGCAATATTATATATTTTTTGGATCTGTCTCCAAAGGCAAAAGAAATAAAAGCAAAAATAAACAAATGGGACCTAACTAAACTTAAAAGCTTTGGCACAGCAAAGGGTATCATTGACAAAATGAAAAGATAAGCAATAAAATGGGAGAGAATATTTGTAAATTATATAACTGACAAGAGGTTAACAGCTAAAATATATAAATAGCCCATACAACTCAATATTAAAAGAAAAACAAATAACTCAATCTAATAAATGTGTGGTAGCCCTAAAGTTTTTCCAAAGAAGATATATTGATGACTAATAAACACATAAAAATATGTTCAATATCATGAATTATTAGAGAAATGAAAATTAAAAACTATCACTTCACACATTTCAGAATGGCTATCATCAAAAAGTCTACAAATAACAAATGTTGCCAAAGATGTACACTTTTGGTGGAAATGCAAACTGGCACAACCAGTATAGAAAACAGTATTAGGACTTCTCAAAAAGCTAAAACAGAACTACCATACAACCCAGCAATTCTACTCCCAGGTATAGCTCCACAAAAAATGGAAACACTAATTCAAAAAGACACATTGATCCCAATGTTCACAGCAGCTCTACGTATAATAGCCAAGACACGGAAGCAACCCAAGTGTCTATCACTAGATGACTCGATAAAAATGATGTGATTATATATATAATAGAATATTGTATCTGTGTGTGCTTAGTCACTCAGTCATGTCCGATTCTTTGTGACCCCAAGGACTACAGCCCACCAGGCTCCTCAGTCTATGGGATTTTCCCAGCAAAAATATATTTTCCCAGCAAAAAAACGGCATGGGTTGCCGTTTCCTCCTCCAGCAGATATTCCTGGCCCAGGGATCAAACCTGTATCTCCTGCATTGGCAGGCAGATTCTTTATCACTGAGCTACCTGGGAAGTACTGTAATAGAATATTACTCAATCATTAAAAAAAAAAAGAATGAAATTCTGTCATTTGTAGCAAGATAGATAGACCTAGAGAATATTATGCTCATGAAATAAATCAGACAGAAAAAGACAAATCCTGTGTGAAATCATTTATATCTAAAATATAATACAAATTAGTGTAAATAGGAAAACAGAAACTTTTCACAGACTTAGAAAGCCAACTAGTGGTTACCAGGAGGGAGAGGGAGATAGGAGGAGCACACTGAGGGGATGGCATTAGGAGACACAACCATTACATGTGACAGATAAGCAACAAGGATATACTGTATTGTGCAAGGAATTATATCCATTATCTTGTAATAATTTCAATGGGGTATAAACTATAAAAATAATGAATCACTGCTACACACCTGAAACTAATATAATATTGTAAATCAACTATACTTAATTTTTTTTTTAAGTATTAGAAGGAAAGAAAGGATAGGGGAGGAAAGAGAAGGGAAAATAAGACTTACAGGCACCAGCTCTGTACAGGTTCGTTTACTTAATCCTCAGGGTAACCACACAAGGCCAGCATTGCTATCCACATGTACAATGAAAAAACTGTAAGTCAGAAAAAACTGAAGTATGAGTCTGGTCAAGAATTCAAACATAGTTTGCAGTGAGGAAGTGAAGTCTCTCAGTCATGTCCGACTCTTTGTGACCCCGTGGACCGTAGCCCACCAGGCTCCTCCGTCCATGGGATTCTCCAGGCAAGAATACTGGAATGGGTTGCCATTTCCTTTTCCAGGGGATCTCCTCGACCCAGGGGTCAAACCCAGGTCTCCTGCATTGCAGGCAGACGTTTTAACCTCTGAGCCACCAGGGAACTGACACCAAATCCAAAGCTCTCTTCGTACCTTTTTAGATAATGAATCCACAATATAAATTTAAAAGATGACCCTTAATGTGTTAGAAAGGTTAAGATAACCCACGAGTTAAGTCAACTCAGAATTCAAGTCACAGGCGTTCATGTTGTTCTCTGGTGATCATGATCTCATTTGAAGTACCAGCTTAATAACTAGAGCCAGGGATGGAGAAATGAGGAAAGCTTATGTCTGTCATCAAATATCTGAAATATTCTTATTGAAAAAAACAGGTATCTTATGTGTCCAGAGGCAAACTTGTATTCCATAAGCAGTTATATACAAAGAAGTACAGACTAAACATCAAACATGAGTTCCCCATCGTCAGAGAGATCCAAATCAAGATCAGGAGGCAAGAACCACAAGAGGAAGGTTTTCAGAGCGGAAATGAGTATTCTATAAAATGGTTACAGTCAGCATTGCTGGGGTAGAATCAAAATCACCATAGGATGTATCCAAGGCAAAACTTGGCAAAACTTTCTCTTTTTTTTATAAGAAAGTAAAAGTGTAAGCTTAATGAATGGTGAAACTCATTACTAGTGGGGAAAATTAACAGTAAAATGGAGCAAGATTCAAGGAGACTGTCAAAGGAATCATATCAGGACAACCCTGTGAAGGAAGCACAGAGCTAAGATTTCTTTTATATAGCACGAACACGTGTCACAGAGTCTATGTAACTGATCAAAAGGGGCACTTAACGAACAGTTGAAAGGGTAACAGCTATTGTGGTAACAGCTATTGTTACCACAGCTGTAGCATTCTAGATTAAGGGAAAGAAAACATATAAACCTAAGAAAATGTGAGTAAGGAAAGCTTCTCAGGAAAGCCCAGTGTAAAAAGCCCCTAAGGGGACTTCTCTTCTGGTCCAGTGGTTAAGAATCCACCTTGCAAAGCAGGAGACATGAGTTCGATCCCTGATCAGAGAACCAAGATCCCACATGCCACAGAGCCACTAATCCTATGTGCCACAACTATTGAAGCCCGTGTGCTGCAACTATTGACCCCATGTGCCACAACTAAAGAGTTCATGTGCTGCAACAAAAGATTCATCATCATGCAACAAAGATCCTGTGTGGTGTAACTAAGACGCAAGGCAGACAAATAAATATTTAAGAAAGAAAAGTGAAGTCACTCAGTTGTGCCTGACTCTTTGCAACCCCATGGATAGTAGCTCCTCTGTCCATGGGATTTTCCAAGGCAAGAGACTGGAGTGGGTTGCCATTTCCTTCTCCAGGGAATCTTCCCAACCCAGGGATCAAACCCAGGTCTCTCACATTGTAGACAGACACTTTACTGTCTGAGCCACCAGGGAAATATTAAATAAATATTTAATATGTAAATAAATAAAAGCCCCTAAGGTGTGAGTTAAAACCATAGTGTATTGTACAGAGGACGGTCACTGATCCTTCTGGATGCTGCTCTCTGCGAGAAAGATCCCACACTGAGGTAGGATACTTTAAAGTAACCAAAAGTTAACGAGCTTAACAAAGGAAAAGGATTAGGAGGGCAAAGAATAGTGTTAGCAACTCAATGAGTTCCCTGTACAGAAGGGTTTCTATAGGTAAACTGTGAGGTCCATCATGAACAGTGTGAAAATACTTATTTGTCCTGAAGATGCAGTTGTCTCCTACAAGATGGACAATTACTACTATGAGTAATCATAGAGAAATCTGGAGACTCAATTTACAGTAGAAAGCAGGAAATATTTGAATCTATGTACATATTCACAGCTTTGAATATTGTGTCTTTGATATTACTTTTTTAGAATGAAAAAGGAGAATCACAGCTCTGGAAAACTTAAAACCAATTTGAAAAAACTTATATACTGAGAGAAAAAGTCTTACAAAATAATTGAGAACTAAATATCCCAAACCACAGTGGGGAAGATGAAGAGATGTCAGAAGGTAGATTGCAAGTTGTCACATTGATGAATTTGGGAAGACAACCATCCCACTTCTTTGACAATTTTTACTTTACTGTATACAAAGTATTATCTTCAAAATGGAGAGTAGGGGAGAACAAGACGGCGGAGGAGTAGCTGGACGTGCAGTACATCTCTCTCCATGGATACATCGGGAATACACCTTCAGACACAGAAGGGCATGCAGAACACCAGCTGAGAGTGGACAGGAGTACCTGACCAGTGGAAAAGAATATACAGAACCATGCACAACTTGGTAGGGGGAAAGAACTAGGGGAAAAACAGGAGTGTTAGTAGGATGGGACCTGCCCTCGGCGGGTGAGGGAACTGAAGCAGGGGTCCAATCCCCACATCCAGGCAATCGTCTGAGTCAGAGGAGAAACATTGAAGGCTGGGAGTGGAACAGCTGATCTGTGGCAGCCTATACAGAATGAGCATCAGACAGTCCTTGCCGCAGCCATACATACCCTGTACAGGAACACTGGTGCCCCGGAAGGCGCAGAGGCTGGGAGCTGGAGTTTAGGGATTGTGGAGCAGTCCCAGAGCGAGGGCTGCTGTTGACTGCAGAGACACTGATTGAGGGGATGTGAGGGAGGAGATCATGGTGGGAAATGCCGGTGGAGGAAAGCCAGGCAGCCATGGAAGCAAGGAAATACTGCTGAGTCACACGCAGGCGGCGGAGCCATCACCATAGCCACTCTCTCCCCACACAGCCAGCATCAGCAGCTGAATGATAGAGAGGCTGGCCCATCAAACGCCTGATGCCCTGAACTACAGAGTAGGACCCCACCCAGGGTGCCCCTTGAAGTGCCTCACACGCCAATCTACAGATTAGGACCCCAGCCGGGGGGTCCCTCTATGTGCCTGACGTGCTGAACAACAGAGAAGGACCCCAGGCAAGGGAGCCCCCTAAGTGCCTGAAGAGGGCAGAGCTACAGAGAAAGACTGGCCAAAAAGGCCTTCTGATCCTCAGCTACAAGAGGCTCGAAAAAAGGCACTGATAGGACACACTCCTGCGGCAGAGGCAGTGTGTGTCCCTGCACACTTGGCGCTGCCAGGGTCCCCGAAAGCCAAGCAGCTGCGACACATTCACACTCAACTCTCACTGGGGCAGAGCTGCCACAGGCAAAAAAGTCTTGTGTCTATGCACCCAGGGTCGCTTCGGTCTTGTCCAACTCTTTGTGACCCTGTAGACTGTGGCCTGCCAGGCTACTCAGTCGGAGGGGGAGGGGTTCTCAAACCTGGAACATATTGGCCAATACTGGTTGCCATACCCTTCTAGAGCACTATATTTCCTGCTGCCCTAGCTGCCAACCTCCCTGAGTACCTGGTGCTGCCAGAACTCCTGCAACCCAAGCAGCTGCACCACCTCCACACCTGGCCCTCATGGGGCAAACCCAAGCCCTCCAGGGCAGCTTCAGGAGCAAACCCCAGTGGACGACCCACATGTAGAGGTGGAAAACACACACACACACACACACACAATTGAAACCAAGGGGAAGTGTGGCTAAGGAAGAAGACCCAAAACCTTCCCACCAGCTGCACAAGCTGCAGATTAAACCCACACAATCAACTAGGCAAACTCCATATCTATGGAATATATAAAAGGTCACTGAGAGCTCCCACAAAAGAAAATGCTCTAGTTCTGATAGCTGTGGACATTGGAGGAAAGAACACACAGGAGTAGGACCAGATTAGAATCCAAGCTGCCCTCACAGCAGGTCCAGAGATCAGCACAGTGTTGGAGGGAATCCTAGGGAGGTAAGGTGGACTGTGACTCCCGGCAAGGCAAAGGATTCTGACACCAGTGATTTAAGAAAAATATTTATTATTCTTATGTTTTGACTTGTTCTATAGAGTCTTTCGGATTTTTTTTTTCTGTTTCCTCTTTTCTTCTTCCATTTTTTTCCTTTTCTCTTTTTATAATTTTAATTTTTAAAACTTTTAAACGTATTAATTTTTTCTACATTTATTCCTTTGTGTGCCTTTCCTACTGTTCTTTAACCTTTGCAGTTAATCTTTAATGTATATAAATCTTTTTCATCTACCTCTATTTAACTTTGCATATCTATATTTCTGTCCTCTCCTCTCAACATATTTGTTAGTTTTGTTTGCAATGCTGTATTCCCCACTTGGCACCTTGATTTAGTTTTCTGATCTGTGCCTTAGTTAGTTTTGTTCTTAACTGGTAAATACAATTTTTTATTTCCTTTGTTCACTGGGTCAATCTACTGTACTTTATTTTTGTTGTACTGTTTTGACTTTGCACAAGGGTGTATATGTATGTGTGTATGTTCCATTATTTTAATTATTACTTGCCTGATTTTGTAACTACCATTTGTTAGGGGTTCATTTTGGTTTCTCGTTTTTGTATATTTATTTTAATCTCACTTAATGCCATAACAAACCACTTGTGCAATCTTTATTCCTGACCAGAGATCAAGCCCTAAGCCTTTGGAGTGGGAGCACTGACTCCAAGACCCTAGACTACCAGAGAACTAACCCTAGGGAGTATGAAATAGTGAGAACTCACACAACTAAAACCATCTGAATACAAAATGCAGCATCATCCAACCACCCTGTTCAGGATGCCTCATCTAAGCAACAAACAAAACAAAACAAAAATACAGACCCAGTCATCAGCAGACAGGATTACCACCTCTTTCAGCCTTGCCAACCAAAAGAAAAACAAACAAACAAAAACTCAGCACAAATCTCACCCTATACTAAGCTTACACAAACCACTGGACCAACCTTAGGAGGGCAGACCAAAAGGAAGAAAGAATTCAACCTTCTTCAAGGAAAGAATTCAACTTTCCTTGAAGCCTGGGAAAAGGAGACCTCAAACACAGTAAGTTAAAAAAAAAAAATAACAAAAAGGCAGAGAAATACTACACAAATCAAGGAACAAACTAGAAACACAGAAGTTCAAATAAATGAAGAGGAAATAGGCAAACTACCTGAAGAAGAATTCAGAATAATGATAGTAAAGATGATCAAAAACCTTGAAAGCGAAATAGAGAAAATACAAGAATCAATAAACAAAGACCCAGAAGAACTAAAGAATAAACATACAGAGACAAACAACACAACTGAAACTAAAAATACTCTAAATGAAAGAAAGTGAAGTTGCTCAGTTGTGTTCAACTCACTGCGATCCCATGGACTGTAGCCTACCAGGCTCCTCCATCCATGGGATTTTCCAGGCAAGAGTACTGGAGTGGATTGCCATTTCCTTTGCCAGGGGATCTTCCCAACCCAGGGATAGAACCTGGGTCTCCCGCAGTGCATGCAGATGCTTTACCTTCTGAGTGAACAGGGAAGCCCCAAAAACACTCTAAAAGGAATCAACAGCAGAAAATCTGAAGCAGAAGAATGTCTCAGTGAGCTGGAAGATAAAATGTTGGAAATAACTTCTGAAGAGCAGGATAAAGTAAAAAGAATGAAAAGAACTGAGGATAGTCTCAGAGACCTCTGGGACAATATCAAACATGCCAACATTTGAATTACAGGGCTCCCAAAAGAAGAAGAGAAAAAGAAAGGGTATGAGAAAATTTTTTAAGAGATTATAGTTGAAAATTTCCCCAACATAGAAAAGGAAATAATCAATCAAGTCCAAGAGGCACAAAAAGTTCCATACAGGATAAACCGAAGAAGAAACAAGCCAAGACACATACTAATCAAACTAACAAAGACTAAACACAAAGAAAGAATACTAAAAGCAGCAAGGGAGAAGCAACAACTAACATACAAGGGAAACCTCACATGCTTAACAGCTGATCTTTCAGCAGAAACTCTACAGGCCAGAAGAGAATGGCAGGATATATTTAAAGGACTGAAGGAGAAAAATATACAACCAAGATCACTGTACTCAGCAAGGATCTCTTTCAAAATTGATGGAGAAATAAAAAGCTTTTTCCAACAAGCAAAAGTTAGGAGAATTCAGTACCACCAAATCAGCTTTACAACAAATGTTAAAGGGACTTATATAGTCAAGAACTACAAGAGAAGAAAAAAATTTACAAAATCAATCCCAAACAATTAAGAAAATGGCAATGGGAACATATATATCAATAATTACTTTAAATGTAAATGGATTAAATTCTCTAACCAAAGAACCCAGACTGGCTGAATGGATACAAAAATTAGACCCATATATATGCTGTCTACAAGAAACCCACTTCAGACCTCAAGACACATATAGACTGAAAATGAGAGGATGGAAAAATATATTCCACACAAATGGGAAGCAAAAGAAAGCTGGAATAGCAATCTTCATATCAGACAAAACAGACCTTAAAATGAAGAAGATTACAAGAGATAAGGAATGATGGTCAAGGGATTAATCCAAGATGAAGACAAAACAACTGTAAATATCTATGCACTCAACATAGGAGCACCTCAATACATAGACAAACACTAACAGACATAAAAGCAGAAACTGACAGTAACACAATGTTAGTAGGAGACTAACAACCCACTCACGCCAATGGACAGATCATCAAAACAGAAAATTAACAAGGAAACACAAGTCTTAAATGATACATTAGATGAGATGGATTTCATTGATATCTTCAGGACATTCCATCCAAATGCACAAGAATACACCTTCTTCTCAAGTGCACATGGAACATTCTCCAAGACAGACCACATCTTGGGTCATGAATCAAACCTCAGTAAATTTTAAAAAACTGAAATCATATGAAGCATCTTTTCCAATTACAATGCTATGAGACTAGATATCAATTGCAAGAAAAAAACTGTAAGAAACACAAACACATGGAGATTAAACAACATGTTTCTAAATAACCAACAGGTTACTGGAGAAATCAAAAGGGAAATCAAAAAATTTCTAGAAACAAATGACAATGAAAACACAACAACTCAAAATCTATGAGATTCAGCAAAGGCAGTTCTAAGAGGGAAGTTTATAGCAATACAATCCTACCTCAAGAAACAAGAAAAACAATGAACAGACAACTTAACTATACACCTAAAACAACCGGAAAAAGAAGAACAACAACAAAAAAAAATAACAGAAGGAAAGAAATCATCAAGATCTGAGCAGAAATAAATGAAACGAAAGAAACAATAGTAAAGATTTTAAAAACCTAAAAGCTGGTTGTTTAAGAAGATAAAATTTACAAACCTTTAGCCAGACTCATCAAGAAACAAAGAGAGAAGAATCAAATCAAGAAAATTAGAAATGAAAAAGGAGAGGTTACAACAGACAATTCATGAATACAAAGGATTTAAGAGACTATTCTGAACAACTATATGGCAATAAAATAGATAATCTGGAAGAAAGGGACAGATTCTTAGAAAGTTCAATCTTCCAAGACTGAACCAGGAAGAAATCAAAATTATGAACAACCCAATTATAAGCACTGAAATTGAAGCTGTGATCAAAAATCTCCCCAAAGACAAAAGCCCAGGACCAGAGGGCTTCACAGGAGAATTCTATCAAACATTTAGAGAAAAGCTAATGCCTATCCTTCTAAAACTCTTTCAAAAAATTGCAAAGGAAGGATCACTTCCAAACTCATTCTGCAAGGCCACCATCACCCTGATACCAAAACCAGACAAAGACAACACAAAAAAAGAAAACTACAGGCCAATATCACTGATGAACACAAATGCAAAAATCCTCAACAAAATTTTAGCAAACGGAATTCAGCAACACATCAAAAAGTTCATATACCATGATCAAGTTGGATTTATTCCAGGGATGCAAGGATTCTTCAATATATACAAATCAATCAATGTGATACACCATATTTACAAATTGAAAGATAAAAACCATATGATAATCTCAATAGGTGCAGAAAAAGCCTTTGACAAAATTCGGCACCCATTTATAATTAAAACACTTTAAAAAATGGGCATAGAAGGAACCTACCTCAACATAGTAAAGGCCATATATGATAAGCCTACAGCAAACATTATTCTCAATGGTGAAAAACTGAAAGCATTCCCCCTAAGATCAAGAACAAGACAAGGGTGTCCACTTTCACCACTATTATTCAACATAGTTCTGAAAGTCCTAGCTATAGCAATCAGAGAAGAAAAAGAAAGAAAAGGAATCTAGATCAGAAAAGAAGAAGCAAAGCTCTCACTGTTTGCAGATGACATGATACTGTACATAGAAAAGCTTAAAGATAGTATCATAAAATTGCTAGAGCTAATCAGTGAATTTAGCAAAGTTTCAGAATACAAATCAATACACAGAAATCACTTGCATTTCCCTATACTAACAATGAAAAATCAGAACTAGAAACTAAGGAATCAATTCTATTCACCATTGCAACAAAAAGAATTAAATATCTAGGAATAAACTTACCTAAGGAGACAAACCCCACTCCAGTACTCTTGCCTGGAAAATCACATGGACGGAGGGGCCTGGTAGGCTGCAGTCCATGGGGTCACTAAGGGTCGGACACTACTGAGCGACTTCACTTTCACTTTTCACTTTCATGCATTGAATAAGGAAATGGCAACCCACTCCAGTGTTCTTGCCTGGAGAATCCCAGGGACAGGGGAGCCTGGTGGGCTGCCATCTATGGGGTCGCACAGAGTCAGACACGACTGAAGTGACTTAGCAGCAGCAGCAAGGAGACAAAAGAACTATACAGAAAATGATAAGACACTAATGAAAGAAACCAAAGACAACATAAACAGAGATATTCCATGTTCCTGGGTAGGAAGAATCAATATTATGAAAATGACTATACTACCAAATGCAATCTACAGATTCACTGCAATCCGTATCAAAATACCAACGGCATTTTTCACAGAACTAGAACAAAACATTTCACAATTCGTATGGAAACACAAAAGACCCTGAACAGCCAAAACAGTCTTGAGAAAGAATGGAGCTGGAGGAATCAACCTTCCTGACTTCAAATTACACTACAAAGCCACAGTCATCAAGACAGTATGGTACTGGCACAAAAACAGAAATATAGACCAATGGAACAAGATAGAAAGCCCAGAAATAAACCCATGCACCTATTGGTACCTTATTTTTGATAAAGGAGGTAAGAATATACAATGGTGCAAAGACAGCCTCTTCAACAAATGGGGTTGGGAAAACTGGACAGCTACATGTAAAAGAATCAAATTAGAACACTTCCTAACACCATACACAAAGATAAACTCAAAATAGATAAAGACCTAAATATAAGACCAGAAACTAAAACTCTTAGAAGAAAACTTGGGCAGAACACTCGATGACATAAATCAAAGTGAGATCCTCTATGATCCACCTTCTAGAGTAACAGAAATAAAAACAAAAGTAAACAAGTGGGACTTGATTAAATTTAAAATCTTTTGAAAAGCAAAGGAAACTACAGGCAAGATGAAAAGGCAGCCCTCAGAAAGGGAAAAAACAATAGCAAATGGAACAGCTGACGAAGGATTAATTTCCAAAATATACAAGCAGCTCATACATCTCACTCCCAGAAAAACAAACAACCCAATTAAAAAGTGGGAAAGAAGACCTAAATGGACATTTTTCTCCAAAGAAGACATACAGATGGCTGACAAACACATGAAAAGATGCTCAACATCGCTCATTATTAGAGAAATACAAATCAAAACTACAATGAGATATCACCTCCCATCAGTCAGAATTGCNAAAAAGTGGGAAAGAAGACCTAAATGGACATTTTTCTCCAAAGAAGACATACAGATGGCTGACAAACACATGAAAAGATGCTCAACATCGCTCATTATTAGAGAAATACAAATCAAAACTACAATGAGATATCACCTCCCATCAGTCAGAATTGCCCTCATCAAAAAGTCTACAAACAATAAATGCTGGAGAGGGTGTGGAGAAAAGGGAACACTCTTGCACTGTTGGTGGGAATGTAAATTGATACAGCCACTATGGAAGACGGTATGGCAATTCCTTAAAAAACTAGGAATAAAACCACTATATGACCCAGCAATCCCACTCCTAGGCATATACCGAGGAAACCAAAATCAAAAAACACACATGTATCCCATCGTTCACTGAAACACTATTTACAATGGCTAGAACATGGAAGCAATCTAGATGTCCAATGACAAATGAGTGTATAAAGAAATTATGGTACATATACACAATGGAATATTACTCAGCCATAAAAAGAACACATTTGTCAGTTCTAATGAGGTGGATAAACCTAGAACCTTTTATACAGAGTGAAGTAAGTCAGAAAGAGAAAGATAAATATTGTATTCTAACACATATATCTAGAAAAATGGTACTGGAGAATTTATTTACAGGGAAACAATGGAAAAACAGACATAGAGAATAGACTTATGAACATGGGGATGGGGAAGAGAGGGCAAGATGTATGGAAAGAGTAACAGGGAAACTTACATTACCATGCGTAAAATAGATAGCCAATGGAAATTTGCAGTATGGCTCAGGAAACTCAAACAGGGGCTCTGTATCAACCTAAAGGGGTGGGATGGGGAAGGAGATGGGAAGGAGGTTCAAAAGGGAGGGGATATAAGTATACCTATGGCTGATTCATGTTGAGGTTTGACAGAAAACAATGTCACGCAATTATCCTTCAATAAAAAATAAACTAAAAACAAACAAACAAAACTAGAGAGTAGGCATGTGTCCTACCAGGAGGCATTTCTGAGAAGAAAGGTGTGTGACTACAAAATGGTCATTTAACCTTTGTGTCTCCATTTACTCATTATAAAATTAGAAAGTTTTAAAAGAATAACTGATGACCTATATGTTTTAAGTTCTCTAAAGGACACTTTTGAAAGTGTCCTGGAACCAGGAATCACATTTAGTTTTTTATATTCTAAACAAGAAAAGAGCATAGATTGTAAGATTATACTCAAATATTGTGCCAACCAAAAAGTTCACCTGGATTTTCCTATAAGATGTAACAGGAAAACTGGAACAAACTTTTGGTCAACCCAATGTTCTATATGACCACTTACTTGAAAAGAAAGGACATTTGTAGCTATAGCAAAGACTATCATGGGGGAAAATGACTCTGATCCCAATGATACTCTCTGAAGCTGCTAAATGCTCCCAACTTTAGTTCACATTGGGTTCCTGTATCTCTGAGTGAGTGCTTGTGGAGGAGGAATAAGAAGCAAAGCAGCTAACTTCAAAGATGGCCCAAAACAAAATAAAGCTGTTCCCATCATAGACGGACATTAGAGGTTGTGGTTGGTTTGGGTTTTTGGTGTTTTTTTTTTTTTTAACCTGTGTGCAATCTTAGATGACTGTTAAGAAGCAGTTCTGCAAAAATACAAATAAAGAAATAATTCTAAAGTGAGGAGACTCAACAGAAGCAGTCTGTTCCTAGCTTAAGCTGAAATCTTACTTTAATGCTACTCATTCAAAATGGAACCTTGAACAGATTATTCCTTCTGTCTAGGTCTCCTTTTCTCATATTTAAAATGAGATTAACCAGATGAGTGCCAAGGTTTCCTCCCTCTCTAAAATCCTATGACTTTATACACTCAGCCACATCATACCAATTATGTGAAACAAACAAAGCTATTCCCTTTTATCTTTCTTTTAACTTCAGAGTAGTTAAATAAAGTAAAAAGAATGATCAGTTATCCTTTACTTCATGGCTTATAACTAGGTGCCCTCAGTCCCTAGCACTAAACCTTACTGGTTATCTTTTACAACACAGCACTTCTCCAAAACTCTGGATAGAGGCAACAATAATTAAATGAAATATTTTTTTCTTTTTTTTCAAACCAAATATTTTTAAGTGCTAATTATTTACCAGGATTTAGGCAAAGCGCTTTATATGTAACAACTGATTTAATTCTCACAACAACACTGTGAAGTAGGTATCAACAAGGAAGAGATGAGCAAAAAAGTTGAGCAACTTGGCTAAGGTAATAAGGTTATAAAGGAAATGATCAGGACTTGAACACAGGAAGTCTGGACACAGCCTTTTACTAATAGATCAGTCACCTCCCCGAGATGTGGGTGCTGGTGGCCGTGGGGGAAGAAGAAATGGTGGTGTGGTGGGGATAGCTGTTGGAGCTCTTCCTTTTTGTCATATATGAAAAACAGAAAAGATGTGGCAGAGTGGGAAAACCTGATACAAAGGATGCTCTCAAATAAGAGCAGTTGGGAGCAGGCCCATGCATTTTCTTTATCTTATGCATGAACTGGGAGACTGGCTTGAGAAAAAAAAGTCTTATCACAACTTATGATTTAAATGTTTCCAAGCATTTAATCCTCACAAAAATCCTGTAGAACAAGCATGATGGAGATTATTATTATATTCTTAAAAAATAAAATATTGACAGAGGTGTAAATTCAATTAGTCAGGATAATAGCTAAGAAGTAACAGAACTAGAACTTAAAACTGTTGACTCGCGAAGGGAAGATGTCCTCTCCACTTTGTCACTTCAGTTCTAACGCCCCTTTCCAGGTCTGACAGTTTCCCCTGATCCATTGAACTAATTGTCTTCTCTCTCTCTTTTCCTTATTGCTTAACCAGACATTCACCAAGGAGAGGATGCCAGCAGCTCTGAGCTTGCACAGGATGCCTTGCCAGGATTTGGAGTATAGCTGCCTTTGTCCAACAAACACTAACCATCCAGTGTCCCACTGTTGTCCTGCAATCACCAGAAAGTAATCCTCAGTACTAACATCCTCATGATTTATAATCCTAACTGTCACAGCACAGCATCTCACTCCAACTTTCTTGAAAACTGCAAGAGCTATTTTGCTTCTGAAGCAGAACAGGCCTAAATGTGTCTCACGAATTTTCTTCCTTGATAGAGAGACCCCTGTAGCACAATCTGTGTAAATTGAAGTGTGCACGGTTTGCTAATCAATTCTCCTAAAGCCAGCAAAACGTGCGTAAGATTTAGAAAGCAGTGTAGTGGCAATATCGATAAAATGCCAACCTTTAATTTTCTTTTTGGAATATTCACTGTAATACGTATGTATCTAGAAGAGCAACTTTATGCAGCATTAAGGCACTAAGTTCTGCAGCTGTGCATTTTAATGCATGACTTCTGTTAACTTATTGAAAGAGCCTGGGAAAACTGCTTAACTTTTTGTTCCTTATGATCATTAGGAAAAATACAAGTGGTAGGCTTTTATTACAGAAATTTAGATCCAGAACCACAGAACCTAAGAACTGGAATGAAAGGAATCCTAAGAATCCTCCAGGCCACTGCCCTCATTCTAAAGATTATGAAACTGAAGACTGGGAAAGACATACCTTTAATCACATAGTTATTGATGACTGAAGACAAAATACAGTTCAGTCTTCCCTCTTCTAAGGCCAGTGGTTTCTCTGGTATAAGATTTAATTTTTAATTAAAAATCATGACTTAGGCTTTATTTTTAAAAAATGAAAACTACTATGAAGAGCATGACTCCCATTCAATCCTCACAGCCATCGGCTAATAACTATCATTAGTATTATAATATACCTGATTTATATTTGCATAAACAGAAGCTCAGACCGCTGAGGGAGTGGGTTAAGATGACATTCCTGGCAAATGATGGCATTAGCTTTGATTTTCTAAATTTGAAATTCTATATTTATTTCGTTGGACATTTTCCTCACCCTTGAATTTTAAACGTACCTGGTCCTGGTAAGGCCAAATTAATTATAAAATCTTCATTAATGAATATTAATGCTTTCAGAAGGAGGCGGTGGGGATGGATGGACTAGGAGTTTGGGATTAGCGAATGCAAACCATTATATAGAGAATGGATAAACAACAAGGTTCTACTGGATAGCACAGGAACTTACATCCGATATGGTGTGATAAACCATAATGGAAAAGAATACATATGTGTATAACTGAATCACTTTGCCAGACACCAAAAACTAACACAACATTGTAAGTCAATTATACTTCCATAAAATAAATTTTAAAATATTAATGCTTCCCCAAAAATGCCTGCCGGTGAGCACGTATGGTAGTACTTTTTCTGTCTTGCCTTGCTGCCTACTTCCCCTCATCCGCTTCATCCAGCATCTATTTTCTAATAAAACAGGATTCTGTAGAACCATAGGAATTCTCTTACTAGTTTATCACATAGGACAAGACTCATAATTCTCTTTGTAACCATGCAAGTATTATCAAAATACAGAATTCTTTGTCATGCTAATGAGAATTTTCTTCACCAGGTTAGTTCAGCTTGCAAAACATCTGGCACAGCATGCCAAGAATACACGTGAGCTGAAAGGCGGGACACTAACTTTGCCTTGGGATCTTCTCTGCCAGGTCATTTCACGGCAGGCACTGCCTTTAATATACGTATTAGATGATAGTCACATAAGTAATTTCTTTAATTAGATTGCCCCTTCTGCTTCTTTGACTTCAAAGATTAAATTAAACCCAAAAGTTGCAACTCATTGCTGGATTAGTCATTAGCCTGCAGGTCATCTTTTAAAAGAACCACAGCTTAGGGAAAATTGGTTGAAGAAATAGATTTGCTTCTGACTTGAATCACATGCTAGGGAAAGAGTGTGGCCATGTTTCTATAACAACTTACCTCCAGTGTGTGTTTCTTCATGTGTGTATGTGTGTGTGTATAAAAACTTTAATTTCTAATGAATGAAATCAGAGTTACTGCTTAGTTCTCTACCAAAGCAACTATTTTCCTTTCCTTCTACACTTATCTGAACTCTACTTTTATCGATCCATACAATTCATCCATCTCTCAGTCACTGGGCACTTACTACATGCCAAATTGCTTAGCGTGTAGGGGACATAAAAAAAATAAACCATTGCTTATTCCCTCAAAAAACTTACTATCTAGTGCATGAACCCAATATTTGATGTGAGAACCATGGGAATAAAATGCCTCTAATGAAAGGTAGACTCTGTGTTGAGATGTGCAGGAGAAAACTCTTAGTTGGAAGAGACCTTGCAAGGTTTCATCAGGAAGTGACTTGAGAATTGCCCACTCTACAAGATGCAGGACATGGCCTCCCAGAAAAGAGCTGAAAGGCCCCCAAAATGGAAGCAAGAGGAGCAGAAAGGCACAGAAAGCTGGGTTCTGGCAGGCTGTGAAGTCCTCTGGGACAGGAACCCTGTGTGTCTTGTGCATTGTTACATTTTGTGTGCACAATACATAAAACTAAACTGGTCAAACAAAACAAGAAATGAAAGAACTGTATTGGAAGAATGCTGATAGTTCAGTGGGTTCACAAAATAAGATGTATGGAGACACATTGTAGAAATCAGTTTCAAAAAAAAATTAATTAAAAGTGATGAATAGAATGTATTACTATGGAATTTGTGTCTCCACTTGAAAGCATCAGAGAGCTACTGAAAATTTCTTTAAATGACTGTGATACAATATAAGTTCTCTAAAACTGCATCTCTTAATAAAAGTGATTAGGTAAGTGTGGTACAACAGTGTTAGTAGTAATCAGATTCAATTCATTACATTAAAATTTAATTGCATTAAACTAAAACTCAGTACATTAAAATTATATGAGGATGGAAGTATTTACCACAACTTTCTTAAATGGATATAAACAGCATAAGACTCCAAGAGACTAAGTTCCAAGGTGTTACTCTTATACCAATTCAACAGTTCTCTACAAATACTATTGAAAAATCCCAGGTGGACACATTTGCCTGTTTTCATAAGGAGAAAAATAGGTATAGACAATCTGCAAGCTTTCCCAAAGTCATATATGGAAAATAGCCTAGGACTAACAGTGAAAGACCTGAATTTAGTTCTGCTTCTAGCATTAATTAACTTCTGCCATTAATTTACCCCAAGACCCGGGAACTTCCTTCCCCTCTCTGAGCCCCAGGCATGTCATCTATAAAAGGAAGGGGCAGACTATTCCCCATGGCCTGCTTTAGCTCTGATGGTCTATGATTTTAACAAGGTAGCTGGGATGAGGACTGTAGAGATGGGCCCCAACAGTGTCCACACAGTGCAGCAGGAGGCTGGGGTATACTCTAGTAATGAACCCCACAGCATTTTCTCAGGAAAAAATAGTATATCCTCTTTTTTGTTCATCTAAAAATAAACAGATGAAGGTACAATATAAAAGATGAAGCAGGAAGCTACTGTACATAGAGGCTATAGTCTGAGAGTCTGTGTACCCCTAAAAGTCATATATTGAAACCTAATGCCCCATGTGATGGTATTTGGAGATGGGGCCTCTGGGAGGTGATCACACAGACACTTCAGGGAGAGTCCTCGCCCTGTCCTTCTGCCATGTGAGGTTAGGGACAGAAGACACCATGTATGGCACCATCCCGAAGTGCTGGCGTCTTGAACTTGGGCTTCTTGGCCTCCAAAACTGTGAGGGATAAATTGCTTTATAAGCTCCCCAGTTATAAGTGACAATGTTTTTGTTACAGCAACTCAAACGGACTAACACAGTTGAAAATATATTAGGCTTCAAATTTAGAAATTTGAGTAGCTATTCAAACAGATGGGTTTCATTATACCCTAGTTGCTGTGCTACGTGCTAAGTAGCTTCAGTCGTGTCCGACTCTTTGCAACCCCATGGACTGTAGCCCACCAAGCTCCTCTCTCCATGAGATTCTCTAGGCAAGGAGACTGGAGCGGGCTGCCTTTCCTTCTGCAGGGGACCTTCCCACCTCAGGGGCTGAACCCACGTCTCTCATGCCTCCTGCACCGGCAGGCCGGTTCTTCACCACTAGCGCCAGCTGGGAAGCCCATTATACACTATGCCTAGAGATGATGACCCTGTTTCAGAGGATGGCAATTCAGGCAATTCAGTATATTTACTAAAGTTCTTTGTTAACTTCCCAAATTATTTCAGAATTACAGGCGATAAAAAGCGTAATACAAAAGCAAGATGGCAATACCCTAGTGACTATATTAAGAGATGGGGAAACAGTGCACACATTTTTCTCTTTAGCTGTGCTTGAGAGAGAGACACTTATGTAAAAAATATCAGAATCTGAAAGAACCAAATGTCTCAAGAGAAGAGTTTTTGACTCATCAGAATCCTGATTTTAAACTTTAACTCTTTAACTAAATAACTATGGAATCTTAGGTTAATTACTGACATTGTCCTTAGCTTGGTAGCCATCTTGGAAATGGGAATAAAAATACTTGCTAGTATGATTGTTTTGAGGAATAAGTGAGAAAATAAAGCAGTTACTCAGCATGGTTCATGTCATATAGTAGGTGCTGAACAAATGGTAGCTATTTTTATAATGATGCAATTACCTGAGACTTTTCAGTAACATTTACAGAAAGCGATGAGAGTGAGAGTAAGTATAACATTTTGGCATGATATATGTGCTAGTATCTAACATATTCTACATACTCAATAAACGTAAAGACAGTATTTTAAATCAGCATAGGATTTTCCATCTATAATTTGCATTATCTGAATGGAAAACAGAAACAAAATGTAGGGCAATTTGAAGCTAATTCTATTCAATACAGTGAACATTCCCTTCCTTTGGGAAAGACACATGAATAAGGTATGGTGATTTCCACATCACTTCATTTAGTGTCCCAGTAGTATGTGTTGTGAGAGGAGATGTAAGCAACACATTGAGGAAAAAAAATTTTTTTTCAAGAAGAGATACTGAGCAGCACTTAAATGGACTCGCTGGAATCGTCTCGACAGACTATGATTGTAACTAAGACTCAGCAGCAGGGAGTAGAACCCTCCTGTGTTATTTCCAAGAAGCAGAGAGACTCACTGCAGCCACCTGCAGAGCAGCAGGTAAGGGAAACACAGCTTCCTTTTATGCCTGATGCCATCTGAACAAATATCCCTGCTAATTCCTGTTTGTTTCGACCAGAATGCAAAGCCAAGGCACTCAGATAACCAGCAACCGACAACGTCTTAGAGCCTCAACTGTGATTTTCCAACAGAGAACAAAAGGATGTTAATAATGTAATAAGTTGGATCGGGTGGAAAACGCTTTCCTTATTCAAGCCCCTTGAGATCCTTCATAATGGCAACTTATCTTGAAAACTCTTAACAGGACTTACCTCTCTGCCTTTTTATGAAGGTCATGGGTACTTTCTGGTTTTCTTATAGTAAACGCAGCTTCTTGCCTTGCATTTTATGCATATGTGTCTTATTCATGTCTTAGCTTCCCTGCCAGGCTATTTCTTAGAAGGCAGGGAATCTAACTTTCTCACTTAGAAGTAGGTTTTAACTTCCTTCCAAGTACACGTTGGAAGAAAGGAAGCAGTGGAGGAAGGACGGATGATGGAGGAAAAAAAATGTTTACATGCAGGCAAATAATGAATTTCTACCACCTTTCTACCTTTGATTTTTACACTTACAAGTTGCCAAACAGGTAATCCACAGAGAGCTCTCCTTTAAAATTGTAAAATGTTCAGAATATGAGGTATAAAAAAGAAAACAAAACAAAACAAAACAAACCACTCCTTGGGATGTTATCAACACCTGTCAATGAATCTTGTCTTTCGTTCTCATAATTTAGCGATGCCTCAGGAGACGGTAGAGTAAAGTTCAAATCTGAATTTATCCCATAATTCCCCACCCTGGTAATGATGTCAAAGTTTCGAAACAGTAGAACAAGAGCAGAAAAATCTATTATCCAATACCTGTGTATTTTGCAGACCCATGAAATTAAAAGACGCATACTCCTTGGAAGAAAAGTTATGACCAACCTAAATAGCATATTCAAAAGCAGAGACATTACTTTGCCGACTAAGGTCCGTCTAGTCAAGGCTATGGTTTTTCCAGTAGTCATGCATGGATGTGAGAGCTGGACTGTGAAGAAGGCTGAGGGCCAAAGAATTGATGCTTTTGAACTGTAGTGTTGGAGAAGACTCTTGAGAGTCCCTTGGGCTGCAAGAAGATCCAACCAGTCCATTCTGCAGGAGATCAGCCCTGGGATTTCTTTGGAAGAAATGATGCTAAAGTTGAAACTCCAGTACTTTGGCCACCTCATGCGAAGAGTTGACTCATTGGAAAAGACTGTGATGCTGGGAGGGATTGGGGGCAGGAGGAGAAGGAGACGACAGAGGATGACATGGCTGGATGGCATCACGGACTCGATGGATGTGAGTCTGCGTGAACTCCGGGAGTTGGTGATGGACAGGGACGCCTGGAGTGCTGCGATTCATGGGGTCACAAAGAGTCGGACACGACTGAGCGAATGAACTGAACTGAACTGAAACAGAATAAGAGAGGGTTTCAAGGAATCAATTATTGTGGCACCTTAACTTCAGATGGAAAATCTGAGACTTTGTCCTTAAATATTTCATAAACCTTGAAACCTTCATGACTCTGCAGACAGTAACTCTTCTGCCTGGAATTACCTCTCCTTTGTTTGTCCAGCTGAGATGTCACCTCCCCCTCGACATCTTCCCTGATTCTCTATTTATTAATCCTCCTTTAAGCCTCCTGGATCACTTTTATAGAGTATCATGAATGCACTGGTATATGCTGGCTTTCCCAACTAGATCATGAGTTCCTTTTGGGCAGGAACTATATTTATCTTACCCACCACCAAACTCGTAGCACAATGCCTTTAAAAATACTTTACAAATTGATACTGAATTGAAATATCCAAGTTTTACAAAAAGAGATGGGAGAAGAGGTTGGCATCAGGCTCATAACTTCCTGGAACCTACAACACCCGACTCTTACCAATAAAACCCTCAGAGACTAATCATTTTAAATTCTAAAACACAGTGGAACCTTCTTAAAGAGAAGCTTGTGAAGGATAACTGAATACTGATTACATTGTCAAGAGAGCAGGACCGAAGCTGGTTTTCTACAGTACAGCATCTTAGAAAGAGAGATGGATTGAAAGAGCAATGCGTCCTTTCTTTCCTCCTCCTCTTCCTTCATGTGCTCCTCTTCCATTTCTTTTGGATAAAAATGAGGCATTAACAGCTATATCTTAGAAAGTTACTTAATCCCCTCAACTTCTATATTGATTACTCCTTCTCCAAAACTGTGTGCTTGCACTTTACCTCAAAGGCAAGATGTGCTTCAAAGAGAGCTATCATGAAAATAAAGAAGAGAGGTGGTCACATGTTGATTCTTGCTGGTTTAAAATACAATCTTTATTACTTTTGATGTGGATTGGCCTATGCTTTGGTGTTTGTTGATCTTAACACGAGTTAAGGTAAACAAGAGTATTTATAGAGTTGAGAGGATATCTGTTCAGGCCATTCTGAAAAAGAAAAACAAAAGTGTTGTGCCATAAAACACTATCAAGGATAAAAATTAGATATAGACATAAAAAACAAACATGATTACTGAAGAGGAAAGGGCAGGGGAAGGGTAAATTGGGAGTTTCGGATTAGCAGATACAAATTGCTATATACAAAATGGATAAATGACAAGGATCTACTTATAGCACAGAGAACTATATTCCATATCTTACAATAGTCTATAATGGAAAAGAATCATAAAAAATGCATGTATAAGTACAGCACCAACTGAATCAGGTGTTTTGCTTACACCTGTAACTAACACAATATTTTAAATCAACTATACTTCACTTTGGAGAAGACAATGGCAACCCACTCCAGTACTCTTGCCTGGAAAATCCCATGGATGGAGGAGCCTGGTGGGCTGCAGTCCATGAGGTCGAGTCAGACACGACTGAGCGACTTCCCTTTCACTTTTCACTTTCATGCATTGGAGAAGGAAATGGCAGCCCACTCCAGTGTTCTTGGCTGGAGAATCCCAGGGACGGCGGAGCCTGGTGGGCTGCCATCTATGGGGTCGCACAGAGTTGGACATGACTGAAGCGACTTAGCAGCAGCAGCAACATACTTCAATTTTTTTTTTAAGAAAAATATTAGATAAAAGGCAATGCAACAAGTAAACAAACAAATAAATGTATCTAGGATATTCCAGATGCTGCCTTCACAGTCATACACAAAGGGTTTTCTACGGTGATGAAATTATTACCTCAGATGCCACCATTTTTGTTCAGTTCAGTTCAGTTCAGCTGCTCAGTCGTGTCCGATTCTTTGTGACCCCATGAACCACAGCACGCCAGGCCTCCCTGTCCATCACCAACTCCCAGAGTTCACTCAAACCCATGTCCATTGAGTCGGTGATGCCATCCAGCCATCTTATCCTCTGTCGTCCCCTTCTCCTCCTGCCCCCAATCTTTCCCAGCATCAGGGTCTTTTCAAATGAGTCAGCTCTTCACATCAGGTGGCNGATGTCAAAGTTTCGAAACAGTAGAACAAGAGCAGAAAAATCTATTATCCAATACCTGTGTATTTTGCAGACCCATGAAATTAAAAGACGCATACTCCTTGGAAGAAAAGTTATGACCAACCTAAATAGCATATTCAAAAGCAGAGACATTACTTTGCCGACTAAGGTCCGTCTAGTCAAGGCTATGGTTTTTCCAGTAGTCATGCATGGATGTGAGAGCTGGACTGTGAAGAAGGCTGAGGGCCAAAGAATTGATGCTTTTGAACTGTAGTGTTGGAGAAGACTCTTGAGAGTCCCTTGGGCTGCAAGAAGATCCAACCAGTCCATTCTGCAGGAGATCAGCCCTGGGATTTCTTTGGAAGAAATGATGCTAAAGTTGAAACTCCAGTACTTTGGCCACCTCATGCGAAGAGTTGACTCACTGGAAAAGACTGTGATGCTGGGAGGGATTGGGGGCAGGAGGAGAAGGAGACGACAGAGGATGACATGGCTGGATGGCATCACGGACTCGATGGATGTGAGTCTGAGTGAACTCCGGGAGTTGGTGATGGACAGGGAGGCCTGGAGTGCTGCGATTCATGGGGTCACAAAGAGTCGGACACGACTGAGCGAATGAACTGAACTGAACTGAAACAGAATAAGAGAGGGTTTCAAGGAATCAATTATTGTGGCACCTTAACTTCAGATGGAAAATCTGAGACTTTGTCCTTAAATATTTCATAAACCTTGAAACCTTCATGACTCTGCAGACAGTAACTCTTCTGCCTGGAATTACCTCTCCTTTGTTTGTCCAGCTGAGATGTCACCTCCCCCTCGACATCTTCCCTGATTCTCTATTTATTAATCCTCCTTTAAGCCTCCTGGATCACTTTTATAGAGTATCATGAATGCACTGGTATATGCTGGCTTTCCCAACTAGATCATGAGTTCCTTTTGGGCAGGAACTATATTTATCTTACCCACCACCAAACTCGTAGCACAATGCCTTTAAAAATACTTTACAAATTGATACTGAATTGAAATATCCAAGTTTTACAAAAAGAGATGGGAGAAGAGGTTGGCATCAGGCTCATAACTTCCTGGAACCTACAACACCCGACTCTTACCAATAAAACCCTCAGAGACTAATCATTTTAAATTCTAAAACACAGTGGAACCTTCTTAAAGAGAAGCTTGTGAAGGATAACTGAATACTGATTACATTGTCAAGAGAGCAGGACCGAAGCTGGTTTTCTACAGTACAGCATCTTAGAAAGAGAGATGGATTGAAAGAGCAATGCGTCCTTTCTTTCCTCCTCCTCTTCCTTCATGTGCTCCTCTTCCATTTCTTTTGGATAAAAATGAGGCATTAACAGCTATATCTTAGAAAGTTACTTAATCCCCTCAACTTCTATATTGATTACTCCTTCTCCAAAACTGTGTGCTTGCACTTTACCTCAAAGGCAAGATGTGCTTCAAAGAGAGCTATCATGAAAATAAAGAAGAGAGGTGGTCACATGTTGATTCTTGCTGGTTTAAAATACAATCTTTATTACTTTTGATGTGGATTGGCCTATGCTTTGGTGTTTGTTGATCTTAACACGAGTTAAGGTAAACAAGAGTATTTATAGAGTTGAGAGGATATCTGTTCAGGCCATTCTGAAAAAGAAAAACAAAAGTGTTGTGCCATAAAACACTATCAAGGATAAAAATTAGATATAGACATAAAAAACAAACATGATTACTGAAGAGGAAAGGGCAGGGGAAGGGTAAATTGGGAGTTTCGGATTAGCAGATACAAATTGCTATATACAAAATGGATAAATGACAAGGATCTACTTATAGCACAGAGAACTATATTCCATATCTTACAATAGTCTATAATGGAAAAGAATCATAAAAAATGCATGTATAAGTACAGCACCAACTGAATCAGGTGTTTTGCTTACACCTGTAACTAACACAATATTTTAAATCAACTATACTTCACTTTGGAGAAGACAATGGCAACCCACTCCAGTACTCTTGCCTGGAAAATCCCATGGATGGAGGAGCCTGGTGGGCTGCAGTCCATGAGGTCGAGTCAGACACGACTGAGCGACTTCCCTTTCACTTTTCACTTTCATGCATTGGAGAAGGAAATGGCAGCCCACTCCAGTGTTCTTGGCTGGAGAATCCCAGGGACGGCGGAGCCTGGTGGGCTGCCATCTATGGGGTCGCACAGAGTTGGACATGACTGAAGCGACTTAGCAGCAGCAGCAACATACTTCAATTTTTTTTTTAAGAAAAATATTAGATAAAAGGCAATGCAACAAGTAAACAAACAAATAAATGTATCTAGGATATTCCAGATGCTGCCTTCACAGTCATACACAAAGGGTTTTCTACGGTGATGAAATTATTACCTCAGATGCCACCATTTTTGTTCAGTTCAGTTCAGTTCAGCTGCTCAGTCGTGTCCGATTCTTTGTGACCCCATGAACCACAGCACGCCAGGCCTCCCTGTCCATCACCAACTCCCAGAGTTCACTCAAACCCATGTCCATTGAGTCGGTGATGCCATCCAGCCATCTTATCCTCTGTCGTCCCCTTCTCCTCCTGCCCCCAATCTTTCCCAGCATCAGGGTCTTTTCAAATGAGTCAGCTCTTCACATCAGGTGGCCAAAGTATTGGAGTTTCAGCTTCAATATCAGTCCTTCCAATGAACACCTAGGACTGATCTCCTCTGGGATGGACTGGTTGGCTCTCCTTTAGGATGGACTGGTTGGATCTCCTTGCAGTGCAAGGGACTCTCAAGAGTCTTCTCCAACACCATCTCAGATGCCACCATTTTTGTTAAACCTTAACAATTTTAAGATAAGCTCTTTTGGAGAGGTATTATACTTACTTTAAAAATCAGGCCCTCCTTTGCCCACCCATGTTCACAGCAGCACTGTCCACTATAGTCAGAAGACAGAAGCAGCCCAAATGCCCATGGGTGAGTGGATAAACAATATGTGGTGCATACATAGTGATATTTTACTCAGCCTGAAAAACAAAAGAAGTCCTGACACATGGCGCAACATAGATGGACTCTGAAGACTTTATAGCAAGAGAAATAAGTAGTTCACAAAAAAGATTAAAACTACACGACTCCTCTGATACGAGGTACCTAGTGGAGAAGGCGATGGCACCCCACCCCAGCACTCTTGCCTGGAAAATCCCATGGACGGAGGAGCCTGGTGGGCTGCAGTCCATGGGGTCGCACAGAGTCGGACACGACTGAGCGACTTCACTTTGACTTTTCACTTTCATGCATTGGAGAAGGAAATGGCAACCCACTCCAGTGCTCTTGCCTGGAGAATCCCAGGGACGGGGGAGCCCCATGGGCTGCCGTCTATGGAGTCGTACAGAGTCGGACACGACTGAAGCGACTTAGCAGCAGCAGCAGCAACACACATCATTTAGTTTTTGACTGCTACTCTTTAAACAGTTACTGTACAATGTACAAATAATAGAGAAGTTGGCTAGAAAGCGCTCAATTCATTAATTTAGCTCCTGTGATATGTAATGTAATGTATTTGGCACTGAATAAAAGGAGGAAAGAAGGAAAGCATTTCAGTGATTACTATTTTTTAATAGAAAACATCATCAGGAGGGCAGTCCTAGATAAGTCCTAGCACAAATAAGGAAAAATAAGATTCATATTGATACAGAACCCAGAAACTCCTTTAATACTATAACCAGTATATTGAGGTCATACTTGTTACCTGAATGTCTGAAAACCAGAGTTTTTCAACAGTTGAGTCTGGGCTCAATATCAACCATTTTAAATTCCACTGAATATTTGTTTTTTTTTCAAAATATACCTGAAGTTGCCTGTCAGCCCCAAGCTACAATGGAGTCAAATCATTTGCCCCAAACACCATACATGTCTTTTTTTTTTTTTTGTCCAAGGAAAAGAAAAGTTGCTTTATTTCAAAACAGTAACTTCCTTATTTTGGAGCACTGGCTACAAATTCAATTACTGATACAAATATAAATATTTCTTAGGAGGTCAAAATAAGTATCAGGCGAATTTCCTGAATTTATTTTAAAGGCAGAATTTTTAAACCATAGAAAACAATTAGAAACAAGGTATGTCCACAACATGTGTAAAATTAAGCCACAGTTCAAATTTAAGCTAAACAGCCAAACCACATACATGTCCTTTAAAGAAAAGAAATCTTGTAAGCNCAAATATAAATATTTCTTAGGAGGTCAAAATAAGTATCAGGCGAATTTCCTGAATTTATTTTAAAGGCAGAATTTTTAAACCATAGAAAACAATTAGAAACAAGGTATGTCCACAACATGTGTAAAATTAAGCCACAGTTCAAATTTAAGCTAAACAGCCAAACCACATACATGTCCTTTAAAGAAAAGAAATCTTGTAAGCAAAGGACTGAAGGCACAGTGATGGCATGAGTAATCTTGAGAACTCCAACCCAAATGGGGTCCAAATGGAGAAATAATTTGGATCACTCTAACAAAGGTAAACACTCCTTTTACCACCATGATGAACCTCAGAGATAAACTCTCTACGTACACAGGAGCTGGGGTCTAAATAGAGAAACCTTGGTGGTACCCGCAAACAGTGAGTAGTAGATGAAACCTTTTGATTTAAAGTTTGTATCAGTTTGATTTTCTCAGAAGTCAAAATAGAAAGGAGCTGATTAGATAGATCTTAGCTAATGGGGTGAAGCAAAATATCTTGGTTCCCTGAAAGTAAAGCCGTATTAAAAGAAAAAAAGCGTGAAAGAGAATTTAAGTATATACCACTTTATTCTTGTATTTCTATTGCAAATGTGTCTAGAAAACTAATAAAACCAAGAGGCTGTTTTTACCACCCTTATTCCACTTCCTATAATCAAAAGTGACAGGAAAAAGTGACAAACTGGATCAAAATACAAAAGCTGCTGAAAGGAAAACAATTCTGATAAAAATCACAGAATCCTGAGGTTGGAAGGGCATGTCATCCAACTCCTCATCAAGTGACAAACCTTTCTTGAAAATCTCCACTGATGGACTGTCACAGCTTCCTGAGACCTCTCCTGCATCTTAGGTCAGTTATGACTATAAAAATGCCCTTCTAATATTAAAAGAAAACACATTTCTCCTGGCCTCAGTTCCACCATTTGGGTGCACTGGGAATCATTCTAGCACCTCTTCCTTGGGGCAGCCTTTCAGATTTGTGCAGAGAGCAACCCTGTTCTTTCCGTTTCTTTCTCTGTTAACAAAACACCCTTAGTTCCCTCGGTCAGTCCTCAAAATCACCTCTCCCACCTGAATGCACCTGGTTTTCAATAGCTTTCTGAATTTAACACCTCTGTCATCTCTAAATAACATAGCAGAGAGTTCGGGTCAATTTTAACTCTACCCATTAAAAAATGACTTAAAATTTTTTGACTTCATAAAGGTTGGAAATCACTTATTTGTGCATGTCAACATTTATTACTATAAAATGTAACAATCTTTTATATTATCTAGAAATGCTGACAAAATATTAAACTCATCATGTCAACTTGTCCCCTCAAATAGCAGGTTGCAGCGTTAACCTCCACCTGGCAATTAAACAGGAACGTTGGGCCTTCTCTTTGACTATAACCTCTCCGTCACACACCCCCAACCATAGTGCATCCACACACACACACACACCTCACACTTTGCTTGATATTATCCCCACAATGTCTTCTTGTTGCCACCTTTCTATTCCCATGGCTACATCCTCATCCAGGCTTCCGTCAATATTCACATGGGCAGTTTTACAGATCAGGTCTGCCCAGGTCAGTGCTGATGGCCTTTCACCCTCAGTTCCCATTCTTGAAGGGACTTATCTCAACAGTCAACATGCAGTGTTTACGGAACATTCAGTGTTCCCTGCTTTCCTCTTAGGGCTGGAATGAAATAAGGGATGAATGGTTTTAACCTATAAACCACTAAGTCATCTTCTGGCCACCATATCTGTTCAGGTAAGCCCCATAATCCTCTCCTTGTCAGACAGCATCCTCCCTCCATGTACCGCCTCCATTCTTTAGTCCCCTTCACCTGGAGGGCCTCTCCTACTTTTCTGTCCATTCAGATCACACTGCCCACTTCTCCCAAAACCCATTCCCTACACGAAACACTTCCCAATACCTCCACAAATGAAATATAAATATATATATTGCTACTGCTAAGTCACTTCAGTCGTGTCCGACTCTGTGACCCCAGAGATGGCAGCCAGAGATGGCAGCCTACCAGGCTCCTCTGTCCCTGGGATTCTCCAGGCAAGAACACCGGAGTGGGTTGCCATTTCCTTCTCCAATACATCAGAGTGAAAAGTGAAAGTGAAGTCGCTCAGTTGTGTCCTACTCTTCACGATCCCATGGACTGTAGCCCACCAGACTCCTCTGTCTCTGTCCATGGATTTTCCAGTCAAGAGTAATGGAGTGGGGTGCCACTGCCTTCTCCAATACACACACATACACACACACACACACACACACACACACACACACATACACACATATCCAGTGGTATGCTGTAATGCTATCTCCTGTCAAAACAAAACAAAATAAAACACAGCCAATTCTGGGTTTCTGTTTGTTTGCCTGCTTCTTTTATTTTGCTCATATGCTAATACATTCTCTAATTTACAGTAATATCAATGCTACTCATCATTTGTGTTCTTCAGAGGAAATGGAGTTTTACTTGTTTGTTCATTTTACTAGGAAAGACACTGAGAAGGAAAGAAGTGATTTTAAGCATTACTTCTTTAAGAAATAATTTGAGTTTGGAAATTTAAGAAACTGTGTGTGGAAATGTTGTGAGGGATGGGCTTCCAAAGTGAAAGCTGCTTAATTGATCATCACTGTAATTACTGTAAGGCACCCTCTGAATTTCAAGTAATTAAATGGATCAGGGCTGCATATGAAACACAAGCTTGCAGTGCAGTGAAAATGACTCAACATCTAGAGATACCTCCATAAATGTTGTCAAACTAAATAGCAAGCATTCCCCCCCGTCATAACCTCCACTTTCTTTAAAGGGTCTTTCTTGAGCTCTAAAAAAAAAAAAAAAAAGCCTCAGCTTAAATTCAACCTCACCCAAGTAACCTCCAAAATCCCCAAGTCAAGGATAATCCTTATTTTCTTGTGCTTCTGTGGTACTGTGAATAGCCAATATATGGTAGCCTATAAAACTTGAACTGAAGTAACATGATTGTATACATAGAAAAGGTTTTATTTTTAATCTATTGATAAATACTAGAATTAAAAAGTCAATTTAGCAAGGTTGCTGATTACAAGGTGATTAAAATAAAATGCAATTGCATTTTACTGGCAACAAACAATTGTAAACAATACCGTTTATGTTGTCATTCAGTCCAGCTCTTTGTGACCCCATGGACTGCAGCATGCCGGGCTTCCCTGTCCTTCACTATCTCCCAGAGTTTGCTCAAACTCATGTCTATTGAAATGGGGATGCCATCCAACCATCTCATCCTCTGTCGCCCCCTTCTCCTCCTGCCCTCAATCTTGCCCAACATCAAGGTCTTTTCCAAAATCATCACATATTCATGAAAAAAAAATTTAAGAAAAAAAGACCCCTGCATAGAAAACTACAAAGTATTACTGAGAGTAATTATAGGTCTAAATAAATGGACAAAGCATGTTCATGATTTGAAAATCTCAACACTGAAAATATGCTGATGTATACACAAAAAAAAATCATAATCAAAATCCTAGAAGAAATGTGTGGCAAGAGTAACTTACTAAGGGGATATATAAGTGAAAAGGACCAAGAATTGATAAGAAAATCTTAAAGAAGATGGAAAGTTGAGTGACTTTATACTACAAAATAAAAACATTGTTTTAAAGGGACTTGATTAAAACATTGATTAAAACAATGAAGGATTGGTACAAAGACAGACAACTAGACAAGTTGGACAGAATAGAGTCCAAATACATCCTCAAATATATGAGGCTACCTGATCTAATTTATGACAATGGTGCCATTGAAAATACAGAGGAGGAAGGAAAGGTATTTTTAATAAATGGATCTAGGTCATTTGAATATCCATGTTGGAAACAAATGTATCTTAATCCTTACCTTACACTATATCCAAAAATCAATCCCAAAGAAATTTTAATTTCAATGGCAAAACAGTAAAACTCTGCTGCTGCTGCTGCTCCTGCTGCTGCTAAGTCGCTTCAGTCATGTTCGACTCTGGGCAACCCCAGAGATGGCAGCCCACCAGGCTCCCTGCCCCTGGGATTCTTCAGGCAAGAACACTGGCATGGGCTGCCATTTCCTTCTCCAATGAATGAAAGTGAAAAGTGAAAGTGAAGTCACTCAGTCATGTCCGACTCATAGCAACCCCATGGACTGCAACCTACCAGGCTCCTCCATCCATGGGATTTCCCAGGCAAGAGTATTGGAGCTGTCTCTTATACACATCTAGATGTGTATAAGAGACAGGTCTCCCACATTGTAGACAGAGGCTTTACCATCTGAGCNCAGGCTCCCTGCCCCTGGGATTCTTCAGGCAAGAACACTGGCATGGGCTGCCATTTCCTTCTCCAATGAATGAAAGTGAAAAGTGAAAGTGAAGTCACTCAGTCATGTCCGACTCATAGCAACCCCATGGACTGCAACCTACCAGGCTCCTCCATCCATGGGATTTCCCAGGCAAGAGTATTGGAGTCGGTTGCCATTGCCTTCTCTGCAGTAAAACTCTAGTACATAATAATTTTTAGGCAGATATCCTCATGACCTTTGGTTAGGTAAAGACTTCTTAAACAGGACACAAAAACACTGATCTTACCAAAAAATTGCCAAATGTACTTTTAAAATTTTATGATTTAATGTTTATCAAAATTGTTTATCACATAATAACTTACACCCATCAAAAGACATTATTAAGTGAATAAAAAAGGTAGGATCCTGAGTGGGAGAAGATATTTGCAGTACATATATCTGTGTCTTTTGTTTTTAAAAAAAGCTTGAGTTATAACAATTTAGTTTTTAATATGTTGTTTCAGAAATCACTTCATTTGATGCTTTACAAATGTCCTTACAAGACAAGTTCTACAGATGGGAGAAACTGAGGGTTAGAAAGCTGAAGTGACTGGTAAACAGAAGCACTGGAGCCCAGGTCTGCAGACCAGATCTAGTGCTCAGGCCCCCCTACCGCAATATTTTTTATAAAACCTATTGTGTAGAACACATTCCAGGCTCCCCAGGTGGCTCAGTGGTGAAGAATCAGCCTGCCAACACAGGAGACACAAGAGATGGAGACACAAGAGATGGGAGTCCAATCCCTGGGTCAGGAGATCCCCTAGAGTAGGAAATACAACCCGCTCCAGTATTCTTGCCTGGGAATTTCCATGGACAGAGGAGCCTGGTGGGCTTATTTCTTTAAAGAAAATAAAACATTACAAGTACACTGCTGCATGTGTGTATGAAAGTCACTTCTGTTGTCTGACTCTGCACTCCTATGGAATGTAGTCTGTCTGAGCCACCAGGGAAGCCCCCCAACTTCCTCTTAGCTAGATTCCAAAACTGGCAGTGACAATTCCACCACTGTCCTTTAACAGGGAAGAATGATAAAGGAGATGGCTGAGAGGAAAAAAAACTAGCAACTTTATACAACCGCAGTCAAATATCCTACTTTGGCAAATTTACAAAAAATATAGGAACCTGTGACGACAATACCAGGACCCCTCCCAGGGCCATGAAAGGGTTTATACAAGTAGGAAAGTCATGAAGCTCATGCTTGAGTAGCCTCTCATCAGTGGAGGTAAAGGACACCAGTTTTACCTCGAAAACTGTGAGACAAGTCATGTTGTTCCTGGAATGAGGAAAATAAGGTATGGAAAGATTAAATAAACTACCCAAAGTCTCACAACTAGTAAAGTCTCACAACTAGTAAAGGGTGGAGGTGGAATTGAACCCAAGCAGCCCGAACCCAGCTTTCACCTTCTTTACAAGTATGCTAGCCCTCCTGCCATTGGAACAAGCTTACAACTATGTGTGTACGTGTGTCTGAGTGAGTGTGTATGTGTGTACAAACACATGCATGTGAGTTTGGCAGCAAGGAAAGAAAACAAGTATTCTGTGATTCATTATTAATGTAATGTAAGTTGACTTTTTTTTTTGAGTTCTTATTTGATTACAATGACAGCTTATAGCAAAAGAGAATGGGTCTTGGAGTTGATGCTAGGGACTGAAATAGCAGTCACTGTTACTGAAAAACTAGTTGGACTCAGCAGTGATTGAAAAGCCCATCTCAAGGCTTTCTCCCCAAAACACAGCATACTACTCAAAACCCCCATCACTAGAACAATTATCCTCCAATTAAAAATGAAGTTCTAAAAAGTATTCATTTTAATGAATACTGTTGAAACAACACAGTTTAAGGAAAACACACCATGACTAATGCATCTACTTCTTTCAGTTGGCCTGAGTAACCCTCATCGTTTTATTCTTGCCCTTATTGAACACCTACTTCCTGCCAGGCCCTGTGCTAAGTGATGGGGTTCTAAGCGCAAGAAAGGAACATGAGCCTAGGATGGAATATCATCATAGTCCCCATCTGCAGGAGGCTCAGTCTCATTCTACCTGGTGACCCCACGAAAACTGATAAGGAATAAAAGCCTCCTGGGCGCAAAATGATACATTCTGCGGTAGTGATGTACCAGAGAGAAGTACTTTCTTCTGCTGGGACACAACAGCAAAGAATCAAAGTTCAGTGCTAAAAATCAGTGGTTCTCCAACCTTCACACACCTCAGAATCACCTGGAGGGCTTGTGAAAACAGAACAGGGCCCTCACTCCCAGACTTCTGATGCAAAAGGTGTGGGGTTGGGCCAAGAGTCTGGAGTTCTAACAAGTTCCCAGGTGACGCTAAAGTTGCTGGTGTAGGGCCCACACCTGGAGAGCCCCTGTTGGAAGGGATGATTATGAAGTGAGCTGATTAGAAAGGGATGAAGCGACAACGTTTAGAAAGCTCCCCAGGTGTACTAATGTGCAGCAGGAGAGCAGAGCCACTGGATTAGATTAGATGGTGTTACTTGCCCAAAATAATTGCACATACTAAAAAACACTTTTAAGCTTACGTCTATTTCTGAGCATTGTGCCTGATTAACGCTTTGTTTCCCTGTCGGTTCAAACTTGTAGACAAAGCTATGCTTAGGATGACATTTTCCAAAGACCAGAATGCAGCCCATATTTTTCGATTGTTAGGCGTTGTGTCTCCCAACACTGTATTGGGTGCCAGAGAACACAAAGATGGGGACTCATCCCAAACGGATCAGTGCTAAAGGACAAAAAGAGTCTTTAATAACCTATTCATTGAAAGGGGGAAAAAAAAAAACAACACATGCTTTGAGTGTTCCTTTTTGCTGTCCAAGAAGCTCAGACGTTTCTCTTTAAAGATGAGAAGCTACAGAGGTTTTTAAGGATAAGAGTGATGTACTCTGAATTGCATCTTTGTTGTGTGCATCTTAAATTCATTAGAAGGTCCTTGGATAAAGAGATGCTGGGAGATATGATCATAATTAAATAGCAGAAGGGAGGGGAGGAGGATGAACTCTGTGGGAAAAAAGGAGGAAACAGGAGTCATTAAGGAGGCTAGTGACCCGAGAAAGAGGCTTACAGCTACAAAGATTTTAGTAAACACTGACAATCCCAGTTTCAAGATCATTAGGAAAACAGAAATACTATTTTAATTAAAAGAGGAAGATGCTACTTGTATAAAGACCTAGTTGGGTAGCAGCATTACCCTTTAGCCAGCAGTTTTAAGGAAAAGCCAGTAGAATTTATGAGTCAAGAGAATGTTTGCTAGTAACCCCAATTCCAAATTTACTTATTTCTTCCCTCTTCTATAATTTGGAAACACCACTAAACAACCACTCTACTTAAAATCTCCAGCTCCTTCAGCTTCAGGCACTGCTTCCTGCTCTTTGCCTCTCCCTTACTCATTTCCTGTCTTTCTTTCTCCTATCCTTGAATAAGTGTATTCTCTAAATTCTATTTTTCTTTGGCTCCCATATCACCTCAATTGACTAAAAAGACTTTTCTAGAGGGAAAAATCTAGCCTTTTTCTCTCCTACAACTATCCTGAGATTAAGCCTCTCATTTCCAAAGGCCTTCTGGCCTATTCCTTAGGCAACTCAAACTGGAGGACTCTATTTTACTCATTTTTACCCACTGATGAGATCCTGCTGCTGCTGCTGCTAAGTCACTTCAGTCATGTCCAACTCTGTGTGAGATCCTATCATTCTTTAAAAAAAAAAAAAATCTCATATGTACTATGAAAGCATCTCTGATTCTTGCTGGATGTGATTCTCAACCTCAAACTTTNATCCTGCTGCTGCTGCTGCTAAGTCACTTCAGTCATGTCCAACTCTGTGTGAGATCCTATCATTCTTTAAAAAAAAAAAAAATCTCATATGTACTATGAAAGCATCTCTGATTCTTGCTGGATGTGATTCTCAACCTCAAACTTTCTTCATTCATCTAACAGTATAATGAATGATGGTCCAAGACCTTCTAATTCGCCTCTCTTCCAGATGTTAAGTTCAGTGAGGACAAAAAAAATATGCCTTGTTCATCTGCATATGTACAACCTAAGGCTTGCACTTATCATTTGTTAAATTGATTTGGGAGCATAAAACTGCTATGAAGGGTCTCTTTTAAGGCTTCCTGAAAACTTAGAAGAAATTTAGAAGAAGCCAGGAAAAACAGGAGAACAGATTTGGTTCTTTTTATCAGTCAGGAGACAGAACCGGAGACTCCCAGGCTTTTATTTCCTGATGCTAATCAATCAGATCACTAGTTAACAAGTCTCCCTCAGCTCCAGCCTCAGAAGAGTAAAAACCAGAGTAAAGCACCCAGAGAAGAGACAGGTTTGCTGCTGTAATCAGGCAGATATCACTAAGAAGGGAAACATTCATGTTAAAAACAGAAAATTTACCAGCATTTCAGCAAAACAAGCTTACGCTTGACCAATACATCATCAGAGTGACATTTGCAGTGTCACTAAGAAAATCAGTCTGCAGGGCTGTAACATTTATTTCAGAGCTCCTTGGGCCAGCAGCCCTCTCTGGCTTTATAAATCTTTGTAGTTTCAGAGAAATGGAGGTTGACCTGGGAGAAGCACCTCCCTAGGGCTGAATCTAAAACAAGAGAGTCACAAAGCATGGGCAACCCTCAGCACTGCAACACTAAGTATGTGGGTCCAGTCACAATTGGGATTGTCCTTTGTAGTGGACCCTTGAGAGTCATCCAAGACACAGCACAACCAACATGGGGCTGTTTGATTTTATCACATTCTTATGGATATTTATAAATGGCAATTAGATTCAGACTTTAGGCCTAGAACACAAGTGAGAATGTAAAAATTGCCTGAAAGTTTTTTATTGAAATAATTTTATTACAACAGCCCCTTCTGATCTAACCTTTATTCTTTCCTGTTAACACAGATTCTGCCACTATCAATATTCTTTATATAGATTTTAGAGCCTCCACTGTTGATCCAGACCAGTATTTCTTTATGTCCTACACATGGCAGAGCTCTTTTACCCATTCTCAGCAGAGCTAAAAAGAACTTCAGACTTTTTTCAGTAGAATTCAGCTTCCAATGAAGATTGCTTTTAAGGCACACTTTAATCTCCCCTTCCTGGAATCAGAATACTCCCATTTTTCTTAGATTGTTCAATCAGTAAATATTCAGAAATTTCCTTCTATGTGCTGGCTATCCCTACTGGAGAAGCGAAAGTTTAGCTCAAGTCCAGGGGCTCAGAATGGAATACTTTTTCAGGTTAGGGGAAGGTCGGGGGGAAGAGTATACAGAAAGATTCTATGGTGTGAGAGCATAAAGAATTAGATAATTTTTTAAAAGGACTGGGAAAAGTTGTCTTTATAGACCTCTGGAAGAAAAATACCTTTGTTAACTGTGTAATAAGAAATCTTTTGAAAGATTTTAAAGAGTTGGTGAGGTGAAATGGAAAAGAAATGCATTTTGAAATGTCACTCTGACTGCAGTCTGGGAAAATATGAACTAGAGGGGGCATTTAGTCCCATGACACACTGGTTGGGAGTATTTTGCAATCGTCTATGTGAAAGAAACAAGATTAAAGTGGCGGCAGTGGAGGAATTCATGATTAGTCAGATGGAGTATGGGGTAGGACCAACAGGAATGAGTAAAGAGTGATCTCTACGTTTCTGGAATAACCAGAGAGTCTGAGTTCCATTCACTGAATGTGACAACTCGGCCAGCAGGCGCACCATGAGGAACAGGATCGTGAGACTGAATGTTGATGTGCTGAGCTTCAAAATCTTCCTGCACTAGCACTCTTCTTTATCCTAGTTTAAGTATCTCTTAAATTAAAAAGAAAAGGAATTTCTCATAAATTAGAAGGCAAAAATATATAGGCAGCATCTCTCTAAATCTTGTTTTACAGATGGTAAAAGGATTTCAAACATCTGCTACATTTGAAAATCCAAGTCTATTTACTCTTCTAATATATGTTAATCACTCAACAAATTGAAAATGAAACAAAAGTTTAAGTATCTCTTAAATTAAAAAGAAAAGGAATTTCTCATAAATTAGAAGGCAAAAATATATAGGCAGCATCTCTCTAAATCTTGTTTTACAGATGGTAAAAGGATTTCAAACATCTGCTACATTTGAAAATCCAAGTCTATTTACTCTTCTAATATATGTTAATCACTCAACAAATTGAAAATGAAACAAATGATGCCTTACTCACCAGACACACAATCTAACTCATCAGTCACTATGAGCATCCATTGTGAGGCTGATAACATTTCTTCAGTCCATTAAATATTATACACTAATTTGATAATGACATTTGACTTAACAGTTTTACTTAAATTTTAATGTATGCAATGTCTCTCTCAAATTAAATGTGAGCTCACTGATGATAGGAGCCACAGCTCACATTTCTAAGTCATTGTAGAAAATGCTCTAGTATAAAGTAGCTCAATCCATATACAATAAATACTATACATTTCCCAATCCTCGATACTGTTTTGAGCACTGGTAAGAGTGAAAAAAATGGTTCAAATAGGAAAGGAGTACGTCAAGGCTGTATACTGTCACCCTGCTTATTTAACTTATATGCAGAGTACATCATGAGAAATGCCAGGCTGGATGAAGCACAAGCTGGAATCAAGATTGCTGGGAGAAATATCAATAACCTCAGATATACAGATGACACCACCCTTATGGCAGAAAGCAGAGGAGAACTAAAGAGTCTCTTGATGAAAGTGAAAGAGGAGAGTGAAAAATTTGTCTTAAAACTCAACATTCAGAAAACTAAGATCATGGCATCTGGTCCCATCACTCCATGGGAAATAGATGGAGAAATAGTGGAAACAGTGTCAGACTTTATTTTGGGGGGCTCCAAATCACTGCAGATGGTGATTGCAGCCATGAAATCAAAAGACGCTTACTCCTTGGAAGAAAAGTTATGACCAACCTAGATAGCCTATTCAAAAGCAGAGACATTACTTTGC
>SJYX01013517.1:175883-196424 GCA_006410675.1 Oreotragus oreotragus | reverse complement strand
AGGAGATGACAGAGGATGAGATGGTGGGATGGCATCACCGATTCAACGGACATGAGCGTGACTAAACTCCGGGAGTTGGTGATAGACTGGGAGGCCTGCCATGCTGTTGTCAACCGGGTCACAAAGAGTCGGACACGACTGAGGGACTGAACTGAACTGAAGAGTAAAATGATATATGGCAGAAAAAAAATTATATTTAGGGTGTGCGTGCTAGGTCACTTGAGTCGTATCCAACTCTTTGGAACTCTGTGGACTATAACCCACCAGCCTCCTCTATCCACTGGACCCCCAGGCAAGAATAACTGGAGTGGGTTGCCATGCCCTGGAACCTGCCTCTTTTTAGTCTCTCGCATTGGTAGGCAGGTTCTTTACCTCTAATGCCACCTGGACTTAAATTCTAATACCAGTGGGCAAATTATTTCACTTCCCTGGGCTTCAGCTGCCTCAATTACTAATCTCTGAAGACTCAATTCAATGGGATCCTGTACATTAAAGAACAAACATTTATCACAAAAGTCAAAACAAAACAGTTTTCCATATCCTGCCTGATGAAACACTGGCACAATAAAGGTGTGAATGAATGTATATCTGAATGAGTGAACCTAATGGAGGATGTAGTGATCAGAAAGGATATTAGTTAGGTATTCAAACCAGTTAGGTAATCTGGATCCTAATCCCAGTTGGGCTTCCCTCATAGGTCAATTGGTAAGTCATCTGCCTGCAATGCAGGAGACCTGTGTTCGACTCTTGGGTCGGGAAGGTCCTCTGGAGAAGGAAATGGCAACCCACTCCAGTATTCTTGCCTGGAGAATCCCATGGACAGAGGAGCCTGACAGCTACAATCCACGGAATCCCAAGAGCTGGACAGGACTCGGCGACTAAANTGGAGAAGGAAATGGCAACCCACTCCAGTATTCTTGCCTGGAGAATCCCATGGACAGAGGAGCCTGACAGCTACAATCCACGGAATCCCAAGAGCTGGACAGGACTCGGCGACTAAACCGCCACCACCACCAATCCCATTCAGCCACTGACTCACTCTCTCTGTCAGTCTCTTCTCCCCTTGCCTTGGCTTCCTCACCTATGCACCCAGTGATGAAACCCACCTATGAATCCCAGTGATGCTGCACATTTTTTCTGACACCCTATTGTCATAGCCCCAGAGGCAGGGAGTCACAGAGAAAAGCTCTGTACTCAATGATAACTCTTCAAGAATGAAAAGGACAATACGAGAGTATTGTTCATTCCTGGTGTAAAAAGCCCTCTTCCAGTGGGAAATGACGCACTTAGATTTCCCTTTTAGATCCAGTCTGTATTTTCTTCTTCCTGTGCAAGGGACAGCGAGAGAAATTCTACTTTAGGAGACAAGATTGTGAAGTGAATCCTCAGCAATTCTAACACCAGAACCAAAGGCTGGCCTCCCAAAGGCTCGCCTGGGCTTCTAGCTCAGCAACTCCAACCTCTAAGGAATTCCTCTGTTTATAGTTCAAAGGTGCATACTTGTACCAGAATTGTACTCCTTGGTCTGATTAACTCAATATACCATTTACTTTTCCTAGAGAAAGACAATTTAAAAACTGCCTTTGCAGCTTACTCGTCTTAATTACATCAATTGTTCATGTATTTTAGAAGCTTCATTCCTGCCTCTCATATATCACACAAAGTTCCAGTGTCACTGAATGGTGCCAAAACAATGGTACCGAAGTCATACTTCAAGATAATTGAGATGAGCCCTAAGGAAAAACTCCATTATTATTATTATCATAGAGAAACACAGAGCCATGCGCTTGTTACTAATGGGGCCTATCCAATGATTGCTTAATAGCTAAAAGGATGAGTTTTACTTGGGGAAACTGAATTTTAGCTAAGATTTATTACAGAGAAATTCAGACATGTGCAATGATATTCATCCTCTTTGTAACTTGTGTAAACATTATAGTTACTCAGGAGAACCTCAAGTGAGGTTTTCATCACTCTGTGCAGTTCTCAAAATTAGCTCCTGAATCCAGATTTGAATCAACACTGGGATATGACAGAATGGTATGTTCTCTGTCTTACATAAAAATCTTCAAAAAATATAGACAACCCTGTATAAGATATACATTTTACAAAAACATAAGCAACATGAAATGTAGGAGGGTAGGCAATGGCACCCCACTCCAGTACTCTTGCCTGGAAAACCCCATGGGCAGAGGAGCCTGGAAGGGTGCAGTCCATGGGATCACGAAGAGTCGGACACGACTGGGTGACTTCACTTTCACTTTTCACTTTCATGCACTGGAGAAGGAAATGGCAGCCCACTCCAGTGTTCTTGCCTGGAGAATCCCAGGGACTGGGGAGCCTGGTGGGCTGCCGTCTTATGGGGTCGCACAGAGTCGGACACGACTGAAGCGACTTAGCGGCAGCAGTAAGACAAAGGGCTGGAAAGGCTGATGGAGAACTTTGAATACTTAGCTTAGTAGTTAACTTTATTTTTCAGGCTGTTGATTTTGAAAAACAGATGTGGCATAATCAGCCTTCTGCTTTACAAAGTGCAGCTGAATAATCTGGCTTACTATTTCAAATAACATTTGTTTAGGACCTGAGTTCATAAGTTAGATCCATATTCTTTACAAACTTAAGGGAAAAATTGTTTTTAAAAATTGCTTTCTGTTTTAAAAAAATGAGATGAGCATTTCAGATCAGCAAAATCTATATTTTAGCAAAGATTTTGCTTTACCCTTCATTCTCATATTTAAGGCATTTATTTGCTTCATACAAGCTAAATTTGAAGGAAATCCCTTCGCATGGTCAAGTATGGCTCCACGACGTGTGTGCAAGGTCCCACAGCCTATGGGAATTCAGAGAGTGACACATGGAGCAGGTGGCAATGAGAGGGTTCAAACAGAAGAGCAGAGAGGCACGTGCACCAGTGGTCCAGCACTGGCAGGCTGCACCTGCAGCCAGGCCCCAGGCTCATCCAGGCCCTCAGACCTCTGCCTCAAATTCAGGAGCCACAGATCACAGAGGTCCAGAAGTCTACAGTGCTTCATAAGGCAGTACGGTTTTACTGGATCATAGACATCTGGATGACTTTCAACCAGCTGATTGTGAGAAGGAAACAGGAAAATGACCATCGACCTGGCCACCGTGGGCTCTTGAGCCAAGCCCCGTATCTTGGACCAGCATGCCACGGCCCATGTTCTCTCCAGGGCTCTCCAAGCTGACCTTGACAGCTGACCTTGGGAAAAGGGCAAGAAAGACTTTTCCTTGAGCCTGGAATCACCATCTGCCCACTTTTCTCTCCTCTTACCTCCCAATATTTCCCATACAGTGTGTTTATTCTCTCAGACCTCATTTCATTTCTTTCTCTCTTTTTTTTTTTCCTGTCTTAATTTTTTCTTTCGTCTTTTTCCCCTCTTGCCTTTGTGTGAGGTTGCTCTTCTGATTTCTATTTAGCCAATTGATGCTAACATCGGAACAGGATATTGCAACCTCCAGCATTTAGACGAGACTGGAACAAGTGGACAAAAAGCACAGCATATCGTCATTCCTAACGTTCTAAGAGTAATTCCCACCAGCCTGTTAGTAACGCTGACAGATCTCCCAGGCTCTCTGCTTTTAGATACTCCCTCCCCAGGCCAACTCACCCGCGCGGAGGCCAGAAATGGTGAGAGGGCGCCACCTCGTGGGCTCAATGGAAGACGCCTAACTCTAAGAACTACATGGAGCTTCCCTTTGTCTCTCACAACACGTACAGGTGAACTGGATTTTAAAACGCCTTGAAAACTTTCCAGTTACTGAAGCGAAGCTGGAAGTTATGAATTCTCTGTCCTAGGTACTCTCTGAGTAGCAGCAGAAATATCTATACCATGAATCCGTTCTTAGGTAAAATTCAAGGTGAAGGACAACCCTGGCTTCCCCCTCTTTAATCAAAGGATTTGGAGCAGTCAGAAATTTAAAGAAAAAGGAGCACTAATTATGCAGATTACATGCAAATAAAATGTACACAGTATCTGAGCAGGAACTTCCACCCCTGCTTTAGAGTAGAGCACTAATTACTGCTCTTCCAATATATCTTCCCTGAGGACATCGCTTCTTTCCTTGGAACTAACCACCCATCTTACAAAATCCAGTTACTTTTTTGTATTTAATACCAGTGATCATCAAAGGTATGATTTATGGACCATATTCGTTGAAATTAACCATCATGTTTTCTTAAATTGCAGTTTCTTGGGCCCTACCTGACATCAATTAAATCAGAATTTCTGGGGCCGTAACAAAAGAATGGGCATTTCAGGGTAGCACCCATTCTGTGTACTACAATTAGAGACCCCAGTGCTCTCTGTGTCAGGTCCAGAAATTAAGCAATTTAAGAAGAGAACTTCCCTGGTTCTTGCACAATAGACGGATTCCAGTTTCTTAGAGCACTTTGTCTAGGAAGCTTTCTCAATTTATTCCAGAAAACTCAAACAGATGCCTCTCGCTTCTGAGTCCTTCAGCCTAGTCAAAAGGAGTCATTTTATTCCATCTTTCTACTTCAGCTCATCAGTGAGCTGTCTCTATGGTGAGATATCCTGGAAGGTGGGGGCTCTTATTCATCTCTTAATGGAACCCCAAGACGCAACATGCAGCAGCATATTGCACATGGCAAAGTTTCAAGAGTTCATCCCAAAGTCTGTTTGAAATTGTACTTGGGATCTTCTGGCTTCAAATAATTAGCCATCAAGAAGACTTACAGCACAGAAAACAGCCTTCCATCCACCTTAAAAGAAGTAGACCACTGCCCCCTGGAAAATACAGTCATTTCCCTCACCTCCACTCAGGGAGGGACCAAGACACACCAGTCAAGCTGCAAGTGTTTTTCTCTTTGCAGCGTCCCAGGAATTGAGTGACAAAGGAAAGAGTCATCTGCTCCACAGCCCAGCAATTGTGTCGTTAAACAGATTGGTCCGCAATGACAGAAGAGGAATTCTTCTGTGACAGCCAAGTGATATGATTTGTTTTGATTCCAGACATTGGCAGCATCTGTCTGGAATACGTGCATCTCATTTGATGTTGCAGGTTTATCAACAGAAAACGGAGTCTACAAGCCAGACATTGAATCGAAGTACAAACATTAAGTGACTATTTAAAAAGTCATAGTTTTGTCTTAGCAGAAATGATTAGAAACCTTTTTTCCTAAACTATGTGACTGCATGCAAAATGAAAAATACAAATTGTTATTCTCTAGACAAAACTGCTTTCAGAATAGTTAAAATCAATGTGCCTTGACTATTGGAACATAACCAGAGTTCTAGGTTAAACACCTGGAGTTCACTGAGCTTAACATGTCCATCTCTAATAGTGATACCTCACAGAAAGTATTGAATTTAGCAAATGTTCATTGAGTACCAACTCATGCAATGAGACATTTGATGCTATAAAATGAAGGAAGGAAGGCATGTAACCAATTGGGTAAATAGGGATGGTGTGATAGACTGTCATGTTTTATGTGGGCCTTAAAAGGATGCACAGCCTAAGAAGTTGGGGCAGAAGAAATCACGCACACACGGCAACCAACAGCAGAGAAGCTCCTTCTTTAATGCCCCAGCCCTCTTTTCTCCATGAGGCATCCATCCACCTGTAGAACCCATTCGACACCAGCTTTCAGCTGGCTTCCTCACCTTGAACGACCCTTCCCAGCCCCCACCTAGCCACTCAGTTCCACATCACACATGGCTTCTGCAACCTTCACCTCAGAGTCCAGCTCTGACTCACAGTCTCCTATCCTTGCCCACATCACTCTTGAACAATCCCTCAGTCTCACTGAGATCCATAATCCATTGTTCTCACCACCATCCACCGTCAAATGCCCCATCCTTTCACAACTGGCAAACATACACTCATCTTAGCGGTCTTCACTTAAACAAAACAGCTTTTCTAGCAACAATTCTGTCTCCTGAGACTAGATGTGGTTTTCTCATTACATATACCTTTATCAGTTCAGTTCAGTTCAGTCGCTCAGTCGTGTCCGACTCTTTGTGACCCCATGACTCACAGCACGCCAGGCCTCCCTGTTCATCACCTTCTCCCGGAGTTCACTCAGACTCACGTCCATCGAGTCCGTGATGCCATCCAGCCATCTCATCCTTGGTCGTCCCCTTCTCCTCCTGCCCCCAATCCCTCCCAGCATCAGAGTCTTTTCCAATGAGTCAACTCTTCTCGTGAGGTTGGCCAAAGTACTGGAGTTTCAGCTTTAGCATCATTCCTTCAGCATCATTCAGAAATCCCAGGGCTGATCGCTTTCAGAATGGACTGGTTGGATCTCCTTGCAGTCCAAGGGACTCTCAAGAGTCTTCTCCAATACCACAGTTCAAAAGCATCAGTTCTTCAGTGCTCAGCCTTCTTCACAGTCCAACTCTCACATACATACATGACTACTGGAAAAACCATAGCCTTGACTAGACGGACCTTAGTCGGCAAAGTAATGTCTCTGCTTTTGAATATGCTATCTAAGTTGGTCACAACTTTTCTTCCAAGGAGTAAGCGTCTTTTAATTTCATGGCTGCAGTCACCATCTGCAGTGATTCTGGAGCCAAAAAAAAAAACAAAGTGTGCCACTGTTTCCACTGATNCAAAGTAATGTCTCTGCTTTTGAATATGCTATCTAAGTTGGTCACAACTTTTCTTCCAAGGAGTAAGCGTCTTTTAATTTCATGGCTGCAGTCACCATCTGCAGTGATTCTGGAGCCAAAAAAAAAAACAAAGTGTGCCACTGTTTCCACTGATGCCCATCTATTTCCCATGAAGTGATGGGACCAGATGCCATGATCTTCGTTTTCTGAATGTTGAGCTTTAAGCAAACGTTTTCGCTCTCTTCTTTCACTTTCATCAAGAGGCTTTTTAGCTCCTCTTCACTTTCTGCCATAAGGGTGGTATCATCTGCATATCTGAGGTTATTGATATTTCTCCCAGCAATCTTGATTCCAGCTTGTGTTTCTTCCAGTCCAGCGTTTCTCATAATGTACTCTGCATATAAGTTAAATAAGCAGGGTGACAATATATAGCCTTGACGTACTCCTTTTCCTATTTGGAACCAGTCTGGTGTTCCATGTCCAGTTCTAACTTTCTTCCTGACTTGCATACAGATTTCTCAAGAGGCAGGTTAGGTGGTCCTCCTTCAACTTAATCTTTAGAACGACTACTTATGTTTTGTCTTCCCTGGTAAAAGTAAGGAAATCTAAGACAGAAATCATTGCCCTTCTTATATGTTGCTATATACCTAGAGCACCTGGCAAATAACTGATGCTTTAAAACCACCTGTTGAACCAAAAAATAAAATTGTAAAGCCCAAAGTGGCGAGGCATTGAGAAACTTGGGATTGTCAGGAAATCTAGGGCTAAAAGGACAGGCTGGAGTGATTTTCCCGAGTTCTTGGGCACCCAGATAATTGGGTTGTTTATTGTCTAAGTAATGGAAACATAATAGGGTATTTACAGATGAAGAAGCCCTCTGGATATTCATTTTTCTCCATAACTAATACAGCTGATTATAAAAAGCATTTATTGCAGGAAATTTTTTCATTGTAGTGAGGTAGAGAGAAGAAAAACCATTTCTACAATTCTACTATTTAATGAGTTTTTTCCCCTACCAATTTTTCAGACATTTGTTTTGCACACTGGGGATAATATAGTGCAGCCAAACTTGGACTCTAATTTGTTTCCACTCGGCATTGTAAACTAAGCATTTTTTCTTATCATTTAAAAAATTTTAGTAAGCTTCATTAAATGGCTATCCAACATTCAATCATATCACTATATTACTTTTCCTGATTATTTTCCTAGTTTTAAAACTTGGGTTTTTAACCATTTTAATGTTTTATTGCAATATTATGTGGTCAAGTACATAAATATTAATGGTTCTGCTCTGTAAAATTTACAAATATCTACTCCCACCTAGAGGGCTTCCCAGGTGGCTCAGTGGTAAAGAATCTGCCTGTCAAGCAGAAGATATGGTTTTGGTCATTGACCCACGAAGATCCCTAGAGAAGGAAATGACAACCCACTCCAATATTTTTGTCTGGAGAATCCCATGCACGGAGGGGCTATATGGGCTACAGTCCATGGCGTCACAAAGAATCAGAAAGAACTGAGCCGACTGAATCACCAGCACCACCCCCACATAACTACAATTCAGATCAAGCTCTTAAATATTAACAGTACCCAAAAGCCTCCCACACAGCCTTTCCCAAAAGTGTAATTCTGACTTATAGCACCATAAATTAATTTTACCCATTTTTGAGCTTTGTTTTGGCATTTATAATCTTTGATATGGTATTGCTTTTGCTCAATATTATGTCTGAAAGATTCATCCATGCTACTGTGTGTAGCAGGGCTTTATTCATTCTCACTTCTTTAACATATTTCACTTTATGTATCCATTCCACTGTTAATGGACACATGGTTTTTTCCCAGGTAGAAGCTATTAAATATTATAAATAGATTCCTATTATTAACTATATTTTAATCTAGTCACAGATTAAAATCTATGACATAATCGAGTCACAGATTAAAATCTATGACATAATTGAGTCACAGATTAAATCTATGACATAATCGAGTCACAGATTAAAATCTGACATAATTGAGTCACAGATCAAAATCTATGACATAATCGAGTCATAGATTAAAATCTATGGCAAGGAGATCAAATCAGTCAGTCCTAAAGGAAATCAACCCTGAATATTCATTGGAAGGACTGATGCTGAAGTTGAAGCTCCAAACCTTTGGCTACCTGATGTGAAGAGTCAACTCACTGGAAAAGACCCTGATGCTGAGAAAGACTGAAGGCAGGAGTAGAAGGGGGTGGCAAAGGATGAGATGGTTAGATAGCATCACCAACTCAATGGACACGAGTTTGAGCAAACTCTTAGAGACAGTGAAGGACAGCGGAGTCTGTGATGCTACAGTCTATGGATTGCAAAGAGTTGGACACGACTTAGTGACTAAGCAACAACAAAATGTTTGGCCTAAAACACACCTCAAATGGTTGCAGCAACCTACTAACGCGGAGGAAGATGGACTGTTCTTTCCTGAACATGCCTCATCCAATTATTCTGCACTATATGAATAAATCACTTTATTTTTTTAATTTAATTTTTATTTTTTTAACACCAAAAACATTTACTATTGGAGTATAGCTCATTAAAAATGTTGTGATAAAAAACAAATGTGCTAGTTTCAGGTGAACAGTGAAGGACTCAGCTATACATATAATGGATCCATTCTCCCCCAAACCCTCCTCCGATCCAGGCTGGCACATAACACAAATCACTTTCTGATGTGAAAACTAGACGACCAACTCCACATCACTTTCTGCTTACCTGCTCTGCACTGCTAGCACCAAATGCATGACTACCGAGGGGCAACCAAATATACAGGATACATTCACAAAAAAACAGATGAAGCACCAAACCAGCAGAGTAACTGGCATACAGACATTAAAAGTCCAAGGCAAATATCCATTTTATCCAAGTTACAGCACTGTGATAACTATCCTGGCCTGAAGAGAGACTGTGTTCTAAGTTAGATGCATAGATTTTGGAATAAGAAAAACCAAAATGTGAATTCTCGTTCAATTCCTCCTATTTGTATGGTAGTGGTAAATTACCTTATCTCATGTCCTCATTTTTAAAATGGGGTTAGTAATACTAATATTAGCAATACTAAATGCATGTATAATGCCTGCTATATAATTAGATTTCAATAAATATTATTTTTTACACTAATAGCCACCAACATGCAGTGCATTTTAGCCTAGGAAGCCCAAATAAATTTAATTTCAGGTGCAATATTAATCAAACAGAATCTTGAAATAAATTCCTTAAAAACCAGAATGCTGCAGATTTCCAGGCTGCAATCTATCCAAATCTGCTTTGGCACTGCAAACTATATCAATATCAGGTTTAATCACATCAAATCATAATAAAAGTAACAGTGAATTTTTGTATTCTGTTTGAGATATTAAAAGTGCTTTTAAATTCAAAATTAATTTAATCACATTTATACCTTTGGGGATAGGTCCTCCTCTGTTCCAGTTAACAACTGACTGTATCTTGGTTTAAATCCATTCTTCATTATTTGCTCTGTAATGGACTTGCTCCTTGGAAGAAAAATTATGACCAACTTAGACAGCATATTAAAAACTACTTTGCCAAGAAAGGTCCGTCTAGTCAAAGCTTTGATTTTTCCAGTAGTCATGTATGGATGTGAGAGTTGGACTATGAAGAAGGCTGAACGCCAACGAACTGATGCTTTTGAACTGTGGTTCTGGAAAAGGCTCTTGAGAGTCCCTTGGACAGCAAGGATATCCAACCTGACCATTCTAAAGGAAATCAGTCCTGGGTGTTCATTGGAAGAACTGATGTTGAAGCTGAAACTCCAATACTTTGGCCACCTGATGCAAAGAACTGACTCATTTGAAAAGACCCTGATGCTGGGAATGAATGAAGGCGGGAGGAGAAGGGGACAACAGAGGATGAGATGGTTGGATGGCATCACCAACTCAATGGACATGAGTTTGAGTAAACTCCAGGAGATGATGATGGACAGGGAAGCCTGGTGTACTGCAGTCCATGGGGTCACAAAGAGTCAGACATGACTGAGCAACTGAACTGAACTGGTCTTGAACTTTTTTCTCCTTTTTACAGCAACCACAATATTAAACTTTGTCAGTAGAGGGAGCTGGAGAAAGGCATTTTCCTTCTGGCTTCCAGTGTATTGTTGGATTGATATTCTTACTGCACAGAAGTCAGCAGCTATTATGAGGAAACTCTAGTGGTTTTCTGCCCAACCATGTGCCCTGAACATGCATTCCCCTAAGTGAGCTTGTGGCACTGGCCTGAGCCCAGAGACCACCTTGGCGTCGGTCTGCCGATCAGATACGAGGCATCTCAGGCCTTACATTACCCTGCTGGTGAACAAGTTCCTGACAAGCGCTCTCTCTCTGTGTGGACCTGCCAGTGCTCTGCTCCTGCAGAACCTACGCTTTCTCCAGCATCAGACTTCCACAGAGTGCAGTTACTCCAACGCCCCATTCCTACAGAAGGGGGCTCCTCTAGCCCACCAGACTTTCTCACAGGTCCCAAAGGTGAGGAGCTTCAGTGACTTTTCCATCATCCAGTGAGTCATGGCGATGCCTTCTCCAAAAAGGTCTGAATCTCTGCCAAGGATGGGGTAGAGGCTCTTCCTTAGCTTTATGCAGAGCAGCACTCCTTATATTCGCTACTTCTACTTCCACAGAACTCTACTTCTTGCCAATTCCCTGTTACTTCAATCCATGTCATAGTTAATAGCTCGTATATAAAACTTTCCTTTTTCAATTACTGTGTGGTTTCTGTCTCTTGATTGGATCCTAACTTGATATCCTGTCTTATAAGATGAAGAAATTCATCTGCAGCCCAGAGCGAACCAAGATCAAAACACAGAACTTCTAATTCCAAAACCTCTTGATTTTTCTACTGCACTAAAACAGTATTTTCATGAATAAAAACATATCAATTAAGAAAGAAAGATATTCTCTAAAATGATTAACATCAGTGTCAACTTTACAGCACGCCCCTTTCAACTCATTCTCTTAGACACTCAAAGACAAAAGCCAACACAACACAGTATATGCCGTACTGGGACTATGCACTGTACAGAGACAGGTTAAAGGACCCTATGATGGAGAAAAAAGTGAGGACTGGAAATAAATCCAGATTTAATCACAAAGCAAATTCTGGAAGCTACGCTCAATACTCAACACAAATAAAACTGAACAGGACACCAACTATTAACTAGACACCAATCAGGTGGAACCAGCGGTAAAGACCCCATCTGCAATGCAGGAGACATAAGAGATGCAGGTTCAATCCCTGGGTCAGGAAGATCCCCTGGAGGAGGGCATGACAACCCACTCTAGTATCCTTGCCTGGAGAATCCCATGGTTGAGAAGCCTGGCGGGCTACAATCCATAGTGTCACAAAGAGTCAGACATGACTGAAGGCACACACGCATGCGTTTATAAAAGTAGCCCCTGGGAGCCTCCTTGACCGTTGCATTCTGCAAGAACACACCAGACATCTATGAACCTGGAAGTAAGCATCCATCAGATACTAAATCTGCGAGTACCTGGATCTCGAACATCCCAACCTCCCGAACTATAAAAAATAAACTTCTGTTGTTCACAAGCAGCCCAGTCTACGGCACTTGGTTGCTCATGTGCTCAGGCATGTCCGACTCTTGCGACGCCATGGTCCATAGCCCACCAGGCTCTCTGTCCGTGGGATTTCCCAGACAAGAATACTGGAGTGGGTTGCCATTTCCTTCTCCAGGGGATCTTCCTGACCCAGGAATCAAACTCACCTTTGCTGCATCTCCTGCATTGGTAGGCAAAGTCTTTACCACTGTGCCACCTGGGAGCCCAGTAGCAACCCAAATTAAGATGAAAGCAGACTTGTTCCTTTGCATATGTGTGACGTCTTTCATCAATTCTGAAAACCTTCAGTCTGTTATTTTCTCAATTATTTATCTTGTTTCCTTCTGGGGCTCTGGATATACCTAGATATGTATTGTATCCTTCGTATCATTTAATCTTTCATATTTTCCATTTTCTTTTCTCCCTATTATTAAAACCTATCTAGGCAATCACTTCATATATGGCTTCCATTTCACAAATTCTCTTGTCAGTTGTGTCTAATATGCATGTAAACCATCCACTGAGTCTTAATTTCACTTAAAATTTACATTTTTAAAAATTATAGTTGATTCTTCTAATTATGTCACATTTCAAAATCCCATCTTTCTTCACATAAAGGTTTTTTTAAAATCTTATTTCTGAAATATTTTACACAGAACTCTTTAATATTCTGAAACTGATAATTCTAAGATATGAAGTTCTTGGTTCCTGAGGGCCTAAATCTATTATCTGTTGTACATGTTAACTCTGGGGCTTCCCTGGTGGCTCAGACAGTAAAGAATCTGCCTGCAGTACAGGAGACCTGGGTTTGATCCCTGGGTTATGAAAGGCCCCTGGAGGAGGAAATGGCAACCCACTCCAGTATTCTTACCTGCAGAATTCCATGGACAGAGGAACCTGGAGGTATACAGTTCACAGGGTTGCAATTAAGAATGGTCTCATTTTAGACTTTGATAATATTTCATTGAAAGCCCAAATTTGACTGATCTGTCTCTTAAGGAATGGAATTTAATAAAGGAAATAAAAGTATTCTAATTGCTTATGATCTTATTTTCAAAGAATAACTGTCATTGCTTTCCTCCAGAAAAGATATACAATATTTTTTTTTCAGTCAAGAATCAAAGGATGCTACTTATCTGTGACCACGTCTGCCAGTTTGAGGGAGGGGAAGGGTCTCTAGTTAAAGCATTGAAGTTTCACCACTGCAGTGTACCCCGATATTAGTCTCCCAGTCACACACTCATATTATCTTTGTCCTGATTAGTCAGTTAACCAAGTCCACTTATTAGATCAAATTTAACTAATTTTCATTTAAATTCCATTTCTTTATATGACATCTGTATAAGAAATGCATCTTTAGGACCAAGGAGATTTTGTTCTCTGTGTGCAATACTCTTGGTCTATAATTTCCTTTCTAATCAAAATTGTCAAAAAAGATAAATATGGACATATCCACATTTTTCTGAACAAGAAAGGGTTGCATGTTCTAATTCCATAGTTCTCACACAAAAATATAGACATTTTTCTGTATCATCATTAGACTAAAATGAACATAGAGAGTAGCTGGTACAAATGTAGTCTAGGAACGCTGCACACTCAAAAAGATAGCCATAAAAGAAAAAATAATGGAATGTTTAGCAGAAGGGAAAAAAAATGTAAAAGTTAACAAATAAAAGATCTACTTTAGGTGGTTAAAAAGAAACAAGGCTCAACAGTGATGGTAGGATTTAAAGGGATGCTGCATTTCAGAGTCAACAGAAAAAGTGAGAACATTTCCTTGAGAGGCAGTAGGACAGAAACAAAGCAAAGCGTGAAAGGCACGTGCACAAGACTACGTAGTCCAACCCCTTATTATACGGTTAGGAAAGTAAAAACAGCGAGAGCATCAGCCATTAGCCAGGACTTCACCACGTTAAGAAACAGCAGGGGGCTTCCCCTTGCCGTCCGCTCGTTAAGACGCTGTGCTTCCAGTGCCAGGGAATGCAGTTTTGATCCCTAGTTGGGGAACTAAGATCCCACATGCTGTAACGCAGCCAAAAGATAAAAAGTAAATAAATTAAAATTTTTAAAAAAGAAATGGCACTGTTGGTTCACTACTGCAGATCTAAGGGGAGGATGTCACTATAGAGAAAAGACCAGTTGAAACTCTGAAGATGTCTAGCATATAACCAGACAATCCACTGTAAACTCAATTATAAAACAGACACTACAAGTTCACAACCAAATTCTATCTGTAATAAGACAGAATTATTTGACATTTAATTGTGCTCTAAAATTACAGATGCATTATTATCATGCTACAGATCAATCTAGTTCTTCATCTCTGCTTTCCAGGGCTGTGTATAAAATAATCTGGAAAACCAAATTCATTCAACTATGGATCAGGGCACACTTGGGATTTAGGAGACAGAAGGTGGGCCGAGACTTAGGTAGGGATATCTCAACCAGAAGCACGCTTCCAAGCAGAACTAGCAGATAGAGTCTCATTACAATTAGATAGTTCTAAAAGATATATTAAAATATTTCAAAAGATATAGTTCTTATTATAAGTGTGATACATGCTTATTATACAAAATTTAGTGGATACATTTAAAAAATAAATGAAATTACTTAAATCACACCATCTGGAGAAGGCAATGGCAACCCACTCCAGCACTTGTGCCTGGGAAATCCCATGGATGGAGGAGCCTGGTAGGCTACAGTCCATGGGGTCGCGAAGAGTCGGACATGACTGAGCAACTTCACTTTCACTTTTCACTTTCCTGCACTGGAGAAGGAAATGGCAACCACTCCAGTGTTCTTGCCTGGAGAATCCCAGGGATGGGGGAGCCTGGTGGGCTGCCATCTATGAGGTCACACAGAGTCGGACACGACTGAAGTGACTTAGCAGTAGCAGCAGCAGCAGAGATAACTAGCGTTAACACTTAACATTTTGTACATATCCTTACAGTTTACCCACTTGACCCCTCTCTCCCTCTCTGCCTCCTTCATCTCTCTCACTCACTTTCTCTCTGTCGTCTTTATCTCTACCTCTCTCACACTAGGTGTTTTCATCAGCACAAACCATTTCCTTTCCAAAATACTGGCTAATTATATACACTAAAAGTAATATCTATTTTATTCCCACTTTTGATTAATAAAACATTAAAAACTATTCTTTAACAATTCATTTAGAGAACAATTATTTCCTGAGCACTCACTCCATGCCACGAGCCAGACTGGTCACCCCAGTCAGAGTCCCTTTCTAATCTCATTGTGCCTCTTCCTCAGGCCAAGTCAGCACTTACTGAGTCTGGTTTGTATCAGAAGTCATTTCATGTTCCCACCTCCATACCAGTCTCTGACCTCTTCTCTGGCAAGGACTGAGGGCAAGCCCCCCTTCCTGCAGGGTTCGCTCTAAGTTTCGGCCACTGTGAATGCTTAGTAGGCATCCTGGGGTCTCAGTGAGACCACTGCAGTGACAGAAATATCACTGTGGGAGGACACGGTACACATGAACTCCTATCAGTCTCCTAGATTACAGACATAAAATCTATGCAGGCAGGGGCTCTGTGTTATTTATTTTTGTAGCAAAATTCCTTGTATTCTGTAGGCACTTAGAATTAAATTCTCAAATTCTGTGGCTGCTTGGTTTCACTAACTCCATTAAGCTAATGAACTTCCCATCAGGTCTAAAAATTAAGCCTCAATGTGTGCTGCAAATGCTAAACGGCAAGGCCATGAAATTTGGCATTTTCTGTTTCTGATTCTCATCCATTTCAAAGGAACTGCCGAGCACTTAGGAGACAAAAGCTGGTCAAATAAAGTTGTTTCATGCCTACTAAATATGAATGCCATGTTCAAAATAGAAGGATTTGGAAAACGCTACACAGTAGCAGCAATCACAAAACTATGAATCTTATTTCATCTATTCGGTGTCTGTGGCCTGGTTCCCATGGGAACCAGACACATTTTTAACCTGTTTGTTTTAGAAAAAAGGCACCATTTTGTATGAGGCTTGCACTTAGGCATGCCATGTGCAGTGATTCAAATGTTAAAGTAGATTAATAATACAGCCAATTTTAGAATGATTGCATGGTTCCCAAAAGAAAAAAAATAAATTAATTTTGAAAATGTGTGTGCCTTCATCTAAACTGGTTAAAATATCATGACGCTTATATTTGTATATTTTCAAAAATTCTTACTAGTCATGAAAAGATAATCTGTGTGTGCATGTGTTTTAACATTTAAAAGATCTTCAACACTTTCTATGCAAAGAAGCCTGTGGTAGACATTAAAGCTACAAAGATGAACTAGGTCAGATCTCACCCTGAAGTCCTGCAGAATAAGGAGACACAAAAGCGTTTATGACCATATGACATGGCAATAACAGAAATAAAAGGAACAGCTGGGTGGGTGGGATAGAAGGTGAAGTCAACTCCACCTTGGGTGCTGGAGAGTGCTGGGGATACTTTGATGACAATTATGGGCTTAATGAAAAAAGAAAACACTGAATCACTGGTCATATAGGCAAAGGGAAAAAATGCTCCGATCCTTTCTTTGTTGTTTTACTTTCTTCTTTTCCATAAAGAAATAACTGAACTCACCACTTGGACAATACAAATTTACTCCCATTCATCTCCAAATTGGGCAAAAATAGGGAGTTCTTTTCACATTCAGAAACCTGCCTGGACCGAGCTAGGTGAATGACAGTAAAGCTCAGAATGTCCACTGAAAAACATGCAGGCCTGCTGGGCTACGTGGCTGGCAAAAAAAATCCAGTGCCTCTCCGCAGAGAATTCTACCTCCTAACACAGGAGTAAAATAAATTGCATGTGAAAAGGAGGCTACAGATTACAAGAGTTGATCTGAGTCATACGTGGGGTCATCCAGGTAACGCTTACTTATATAACAAATTAAAATTTCAATCTACTGGTCAGATCTAAGTCATGCTTGACTACAGAAGACCTTTTAAGGAGTGGGGTTTCTTTAAGTTCCTAGGAGAACTGAATCATTGCTCAAGCAGCTCTTAAACTCTTAATTAACCCATGTAATTAGAGGGAGAGCAACACAGTAACCTTAGATTTCTTAGGTTAACAATTAGTGCATTCAACTTCACAAGGAAGTATAATCCAGTGATAGGCAGTTCTGGAAACGCAGAATGCTGGGAGGAAAACCAGCTTAAGAATAAAAATGGGGGCTTGACGGTAATAAACTCTGCATTTCCCGCCCTGATAGCCATCCCATATCTCCCAGGTTCAATAAGGTCCCTCTGCCCTGCTGTTTGTTCCTGCATCACTGTCAATATTCCCTTTCCCAAGAGGCAAGCTCTACATGGTTGCCATGAACCCTCACCAAAGGAAACCACTCTCAGGAGACAAAACACATTCTCCCCTTTCAAGCCCTGAAGTCTGTTGACAGCGTTTTCTCTCCCTCACTCTGGGATAGGAGATTTTCAGCTAAACTGATTCGAATTTTAACAGGAAATTGCAAATTCCTCCAATAAACTTAAGACAGATCCTTGTTGTTTAGTTCCTAAGTCCTATCTGACTCTTTTGCAACCCCATGGACTGCAGGTCAACAGCTCCTTCTGTTCTTGGAATTCTCCAGGCAAATACACTGAAGTGGGTTTTCACGCTCTCCTCCAGGGGATCTTCCTGACCCAGGGACTGAACCCATATCTTCTGCACTCACAAGCAGTTTCTTTACCACTGAGCCACCAAGGAACAATTTTTTTTTTTTTTTTGACAGTTTTGCTTTGGAGCAAACAATGAAAGTAAGAAAGAAGGATTTTAAACCCATAGGAAATAGCCAATGATACAAAAATCTAGAAGCATCAAAATAGCAGCTGTAAAAGCTGCTTCCATGCAAAGACAGGCATGACAAGCTCCTTCTGTTCTTGGAATTCTCCAGGCAAATACACTGAAGTGGGTTTTCACGCTCTCCTCCAGGGGACCTTCCTGACCCAGGGATTGAACCCATATCTTCTGCACTCACAAGCAGTTTCTTTACCACTGAGCCACCAAGGAACAAATTTTTTTTTTTTTTGACAGTTTTGCTTTGGAGCAAACAATGAAAGTAAGAAAGAAGGATTTTAAACGCATAGGAAATAGCCAATGATACAAAAACCTAGAAGCATCAAAATAGCAGCTGTAAAAGCTGCTTCCATGCAAAGACAGGCGTGACAAAGGACAGAAATGGTATGGACCTAACAGAAGCAGAAGGTATTAAGAAGAGATGGCAAGAATATACAGAAGAACTATACAAAAAAGATCTTAATGACCCAGATAACCATGATGGTGTGATCACTCATGTAGAGCCAGACAGCCAGCAGTGTGAAGTCAAATGGGCGTTAGGAAGCATCACTACGAACAAAGCTAGTGGAAGTGATGGAGTTCCAGTTGAGCTATTTCAAATCCTGAAAGATGATGCTGTGAAAGTGCTGCACTCAATATGCCAGCAAATTTGGAAAATTCAGCAGTGCCCAAGGACTGGAAAAGGTCAGTTTTTATTCCAATCCCAAATAAGGGCAATGTCAAAGAATGTTCAAACTACTGCCTAATTGTACTCATTTAACATGATAGCAAGGTCATGCTCAAAATCCTCCAAGCTAGACTTCAACAGTACATGAACAGAGAACTTCCAAATGTACAAGCTGGATTTAGAAAAGGCAGAGAAACCAGAGACAAAATTGCCAACATCCACTGGATGATCGAGAAAGTAGGAGAGTTCCAGATAAACATCTGTTTTATTGACTATGCTAAAGCCTTGACTGTGTGGATCACAACAAACTGTGGATATTCTTAGAGATGGGAATACCAGACCACCTTACCTGCCTCCTAAGAAACCTGTATGCAAGTCAAGAAGCAACAGTTAGAACCAGACATGGAACAATGGACTGGTTCCACATTGGAAAAGGAGTGTGTCAAGTATGTATATTGTCACTCTGCTTATTCAACTAACATGCAGAGTACATCATGCAAAATGCTGGGCTGGCTGAAGCAGAAGCTGAAATCAAGATTGCAGGGAGAAATATCAATAACTTCAGATATGCAGATGACACCACCCTTATGGCAGAGAGTGAAGAGGAACTAAAAAGCCTCTTGATAAAAGTGAAGGAGGAGAGTGGAAAAGCTGGCTTAAAACTGAACATTCAGGAAACTAAGATCATGGCATCCGGTCTCATTGCTTCATAGCATATAGGTGGGGAAACAATGGAAGAAGTGAAAGACTTTATTTTCTTGGGCTCCAAAAATCACTGCAGATGGTGACTGCAGCCATGAAATTAAAAGACACTTGCTCCTTGGAATAAAAGTTTGTCTGTGACAAACCTAGACAGTGTATTAAAAAGCAGAGACATTACTTTGCCAAAAAGGTCCATAGAGTCAAAGCCATGGTTTTTCTAGTAGTCATGTATAGATGTGAGAGCTGGACCACAAAGAAGACTGAGTGCTGAAGAATTGATGCTTTTGAACTGTGGTGCTGGAGAAGACTCTTTAGAGGCCCTTGGCCTGCAAGGAGATCCAATCAGTCCATCCTAAAGGAAATCAGTCTTGAATATTCATTGGAAGGACTGATGCTGAAGCTGAAGCTCCAATACTTTGGCCACCTGATGCAAAGAACTGACTCATTTGAAAAGACCCTGATGCTGGGAAAGATTGAAGGCAGGAGGCAAAGGGGATGACAGAGGATGAGATGGCTGGATGGCACCACCGACTTGATGGACGTGAGTTTGGGCAAGTTCCAGGAGTTGGTGATGGACAGGGAAGCCTGGTGTGCCGCAGTCCATAGGGTTGCAAAGAGTCGCACATGACTGAGTGACTGAACTGAACTGAGGCAGGCACCATTTGGAGTGCCACGAAAGAAATCTCCCACTAAAGTCCCATTAGCACTGAACAGATTTTCAACCCCAGCATTTGACTGGGACTATGGCTTGATGATAACTAAGCCTGCTGGCTTAGTGGTAAAGAATCCACCTGCAATGCAGGAGACCTGGGTTCAATCCCTGGGTTGGGAAGATCCTCTGGAGAAGGAAATGGCAACCCACTCCAGTATCCTTGTGTGGAGAATCCCATGGACAGAGGAGCCTGCTGGGCTATAGTCCATGGCCTCACAAAGAGTCAGACTCAACTGAATGAGCACGCACAGGCCGATGCTGTGGGGATATGAGAGGATTTCGGGGAGCAGCAGCACGCAGTGGCATTGGCCTTTTCTGCAGCCTCGTCCTCACGTTCTTTCCCCTCAAGTGTCATGAGTATCACTTTCCGTCTCCTTCCTGCAGGGACCTTTGCATTTTCTGCATTTCCATCTTCTGTTTCTCCCTGACTTTTTCTTCTTCTTAGTTCCCGTGCCTCTGCGGAGGCC
>SJYX01013517.1:86789-167326 GCA_006410675.1 Oreotragus oreotragus | reverse complement strand
AAAGAGCCTGGGAGTAGAGCTTTCGACCCCCGACTCGCTTTAACCAGAGCAGCTACTATGCATCTATCTGTTGTTTCCTTTTAGCAGAGAGAATCTCTGCTGTGCATGTCTCGATCACAGCTCTCTCCAGTGGACTGGGAACAGAGGGTACAAGTCTGTCTGAATGTGTTAAAGAAAGAGGGAGAGGTGTGGAAGTGGAGACAGGGGGTGCTGAAAACACCTCTCAGAGGTCTAGATATGAAGAAGAGAAACGTCCTGTGGCTGAAAGAGTAATGCATAAGTGCAAAACAAAAAAGACACAGTTTCCAGCTCATTTTCATAGTTCTGAGGTAAATGAGAAAAAAGACATCTCCAAGGATTTTTGTTATGGGTTTCCTTATTAGACATCACATATATAAGAATTAATATGGCATATTACAGCTTTGACTTAACATAATATAATAGCATTTCTGGGTATATTAATATTTGGTTTATATTAATGCAAGCTCCCTTTGAGCCTTTAAATTCAAACAGATTAAGTCCCAGTTAAAGAATACCAACTTTCAGTTATAAAATGAAAAAGTTCTGGGGCTCTACTGTAGAGCATGGTGGTTATAGATAATAACACTAATATTATATACGTCAAAGTAGTTAGGAGAGAAGATCGTAAATGTTCTCATCACAAAAAAGCAATGGTAATTATGTGACAGTAGGGAGGTGTCAGCTAACTCTATGGTGCTAAGCATTTGCAACATAAAGTATATAAAATCAATACACTGTACATCTTAAACTTACACAATGTTACGTCAATTATATCTCAATAAAGCTAGGCAAAAAGTCCCAGTTATTTATTAAAGGCTATAGGTGAACTTTTCCCTTGTGGAACTTTGTGTTAAGATAAATGCAATTAGCTGGTTAGCTAGCTGGTAATGCCTTAAGAGGGCATTCCCGAGTTTTCTGATTTGAGTCTGCTGAAAATCTGAATTTGTCAAAGAAATACTCAGCCTGGCAACACAGATAGACTTAAATACCTTCCAAAAATCCCCAGTTTTAAAAAATATCATGCAAATATACAAACAATGCAAGCAGAAGCTGAGAATTAACATATATAGATCCTGTGAATACATGAGATTCTATGAGTGATGACGTTGGCACAAAGCCAAGCATTTAGGAACCACAGAATGTGAAATATGGTTCCTGCCCTTAAGAAACTCATAGTCTCACAAATCTGAAGGAAGTCAGAGAACAAACCTTTTGAAAGTTAGAGAAATAACTGTTAAACAGCATCTGAACTACACAACCGTTATCTTGGAATCAAGCTTCTGACCACACCTCTGTATTCTCTCTCCTCTGTATTGTCTATAACCAATGATTATATCACCCTATCGACTCATTGTAGGTATGCTGTTGTTGTGCAGTCACTAAGTTGTGTCCAGCTTTTTTGAGACCACATGGATTGTAACCCACCAGCTCTGCTGTCCGTAGCATTTCCCAGGCAAGAATATGGGGTGGGTTGCATCTCCATTTGCAGGGGATCTTCCCAACTCAGGGACTGAACTTGTGCCTCCTGCCTTGGTAGGTGGGTTCTTTACACTGAGCCACCAGGGAAGCCCCAAGGTTCTAGGACAAAATCAATAACTCTACGACAAAACTCTGCACTCGGCACCTGTCACAGCAATCTTGGCTAGGCCATTTCAGTTTGGGGCACTGCAGAGAAAGTGTTAATAAAACAAGCCCAAGGCTGCTGTCTCTGGAAAGGCTGGCCCTCGGCTGGCATCCAGGAACTTGGCTTTTGGAGGATTCCTTCTGTTCTCTAACTGATAACGGTGGTTCACTGTGCACAGACACAGTGTGATTTATGTTGAACACCGAATCCCTTCCAGAAAGTCTAGAGTCTCGGGAGTTGCTCCGCAGAGGGGGCCTATGTGACCAGCCCCACGATAAAATCCCTGGGTACTGAGTCTGGAATGGACTTGTCTGGGCAGAAACATGGCAGCATGGTACTGTGTGCTTTTCTCTGCTTAGAAAGAAGCACACTTGTGTTCCCTTAGAGGACGGAGAGGGTGCCAGAGCCCAGGCACAGACTTCTNAAATCCCTGGGTACTGAGTCTGGAATGGACTTGTCTGGGCAGAAACATGGCAGCATGGTACTGTGCTTTTCTCTGCTTAGAAAGAAGCACACTTGTGTTCCCTTAGAGGACGGAGAGGGTGCCAGAGTCCAGGCACAGACTTCTGCAGACTCCACCTGTCTTTGCCTGCTTAGATCCTACCTTGCGCCCCTTCCCTGTGATAGACTTTGGTGGTGAGTACAACCACAGGCAGGCTCCCAGGTGGCTCAGTGGTAAAGAATCCACTTGCCAGTCAAGAGCTGCAGGAGACGTGGGTTCGATCCCTGGGTTGGGAGGATCCCCTGGAGAAGGAAATGGCAACCCACTCCAGTATTCTTGCCTGGAGAATCCCATGGACAGAGGAGCCTTGGGGGCTACAGTCCATGGGACTGCAAAAAGTCAGACACAGCTGAGCATGCATACACGACACGCAACCATATGCAACACGTAACACATACCATGTGTCTTTCTAGCAAATCACAGAATGTGTGGGTAGTTCCTCAGAACTACCCTGAAACAGGTATCTGAACCCACATATGTGCACTCAGAGACAAAATCAAGCACTGATAACTTCACTCAGGCACAAGAGCCCAGCACCAGGGCACAACACACCACGCGCATCCATCCAGTGTGAGACCAAACACACTCCCATTACCAAAGCCCCCTCCTGAAAGAGGAACAGCGTGGCCCCTGAGGGCGTCTGTATCGTCCATCAATTTCTGTCTCATCTCAGTCCACTCCATGATGGCAACCAAATAAGCATATGAATTCTGAGGGACCTTTCACCTCTAAGGCTGCTGCTGCTGCTAAGTCGCTTCAGTCGTGTCCGACTCTGTGCGACCCCATAGACGGCAGCCCAACAGACTCCTCTGGCCCTGGGATTCTCCAGGCAAGAACATTGGAGTGGGTTGCCATTTCCTTCTCTAATGCATGAAAGTGAAAAGTGAAAGTGAAGTCACTCAGTCGTGTCTGACTCTTAGCGGCCCCATGGACTTGGGATTTTCCAGGCAAGAGTACTGGAGTGGGTTGCCATTTCCTTCTCCGATGCATGAAAGTGAAAAGTGAAAGTGAAGTCGCTCAGTAGTGTCCCACTCTTAGCAGCCCCATGGATGGCCGCCCACCAGGCTCCACCGTCCCTGGGATTCTCCAGGCAAGAACAATGAAGTGGGTTGCCATTTCCTTCTCCAATCCTCTAAGGCTATGACCCTGTAATTTCTGGACTTGTTTTGTTTCTGGCTGTGCAGTACCTAGGAGTAGCCACACGATGGCAGCAGAGTATTAATTTAGTCAGATTGCGTGCCTCCTGGGTGAGTAGGACACCCAGAGCTGTGTAAAGAAAGGAAAAGGCACAGGTCTCAACCATACATGTCAAAACCCTTACATGTCAAAACCATACGTGTTGCAACTACGTACCTTCCTTAAGTAAGAAGCATTCACTGGTAAACTATTTACTAAGTGTCACTAAACTGCTACACAGAGTTTTAATTTAAAAGACCACATGACTGTAAATTCATAGAAGTAGATGAATATAAGTTCAGAGAAACAAAAGCTAAAAAGACCTTTAATGATTATGTACTTTTCTAAAAGATGGGCATCCTGTGCTCTTGCCCAGTGCTTTATTGCTGGGTAACAGCAGAGTAAGAACTAGAGTCAGAGATCTTCTGACTCCCAGGCCAATATTCTGTACTTAACACATAGCAAAACTTTCCCAGAAAATGCATTTGAACTGAAAATTCAAAAGAGATTCACAAAGAAATTCTACGCCTTCAGGCTACTGGATTTGGGGTTCAGTGAGGACACCAAGTACAAGTGGCTCATTCTGGAGAGTCACGAATTCAAATACCCACTTTCATACATGTATATAAGTATATATGAGTATGTAAGACATGGAATCTGTGAATGTAGAGGTTAAATTTTCCTGTCTCTCTGTGGTTCAAGGGCTATATTGTGTGTGTCTGTATATATATAACATATTTTTATATATTATATATAATATATACATCACATATTATCACATATATATCACATATCATATATATTATATATAATATGTTTTATATATATATACACTTTTTACTTTGAGCTAATTTTAGATTTATTAAACAATTGGAAAATTCAGGTAGAGAGTACCTATATACACTTCATCCAGCTTCTCCTAATGTTAATGATTTACACAGGCACAGTACAATGTCCAAAACCAGCAGAAGAACACGGGTATGTATGTATGTGTGTGTGTGTGTGTGTGTGTGTGTGTGTGTGTGCATCACATCTTCACTCATCCGCTGATGGACACACAGGCTGCTTCCACGTCTTGGCTACTGTAAACAGTGCTACGGTGAACACGGGGGTGCATGGATCTTTTCAAATTAGTGTTTTGTTTTTTCACACACATGCCCTGGAGTGAAACTGCTGGGTCATATGGCAGTTCTATTTTTAGTTTTATAGGAATCTCCATACTGTTCTCCATAGTGGTTGTACCAATTTATATTCCCACCAACAGTGTAAGAGGGTTCCCTTTGCTCCACACCCTCTCCAGCATTTATTATCAAATTACACTTAAATGCAATTTAGTTGCATCTCCTCCATTCTGTTAACAGTCCCTCAATATTTCCCTGTCTTTCATGATCTCAATACTGTAGAATACTGATCAGTAATTTTGTAGACTCTCCCACAATGCAGGCTTACCTGCTGTTTTCACATGATTAGATTGGGGTTATGGACTTTTTTGGAAAGAAAACTTCAGATATAATGTGTGCCCATCTCATTATATCAAGGGATTAGTGACATTAATATAACTTATAACCAGTGATGCTAGCTTTGATTACTTGGTTAAGGTGACATCTGGGGTTTTGACCATAAAATTATAATCTTTCCATCTGTAGTCAATGTCCTGGGGAAGATATTCTGAAATTATATAAATGTCCTATTTGTCACAGAACATTCACCCACTGATTTCAGCATCCATCAAGCCCCTTACCTGCAGTCAAAATTACTGTGAAGTTTCTCTAATAGTGATTTTTCCATTCCCTTCTTTCCCTCTACACTTATTAACTGGAATTTCTCTATAAGTAACAGCAATCCCTTCTCCCTCATCTATTTATTTTTGATCATTTATTTATTTCTGTATGGATTCATGAATATTTATTTTATCTTATGGATTAAAACCTAATGTTATCATTATTTATTTTCTTGCTTAAATTGTCCCAGTGTGTTGACCATTAAAAGAGCCCCGTCAGGCTGGCCCCTGTGTTCCTCAGATAAGCCTTCATCCCTTTTCAAACACTTCCACGTTTTTTGGTATCACTACATTTCCCAACTCATCTTATAAACCCCAGACTGGACTCAAACATTTCTCTAAGATGTCCTGGCTCCTTTCACCGGTAAATGCTGTATAGAAGCTAAGCTCTGGGGGCTAAGTATGCTCACTGCAGCTGGGGTGCCTTTGTTTCCAGAACCACTTAGTTAATAGATCTAGGAAATATGTGTACATATCCCAACACATGCATATTTACACATCTGTACTACTTCATCTACGGTATGTACAGTAAACACTATGAGTTCCTATCAACCCTTCTAAATCAGACTGCACACCATAGGTGAATAAGCCTTCCTTCTTTATTTGTAACTTTTTTCCTCCAGTGATGATGACCTGGCAGTCAGAGGATAATCAGAGTCTGGCCTCCACCAATCACCTGCTCTGCCACGACAAAGGAGTGTGTGCTTACAAACGGTGTAGGATAGTGTAAGATGGAAACTAAGCTAAGTGACTCTAGGTGAGGATGTGCCACGTGGCTCAGAGAACCCACTCTCTGCTACATACCCAGGTCTATAAAAAAACGTGAATTAACGACCACTGTAGTATTGCCTGTAGTTGCTGGAACTGAAGGCAACCCAGGTGTCATCACTGTGCTGGAAAAGGAAAATGTAACAGATACAAAATGTGGGCCATGGTGCAAGAAACTAGGCACACGGCAACATGGGTAGACCCCTCACCCCAGTGCTGAGTGAAAAATTAGAAGGAAATAAATAAGAATGCCCTCTATATAAATTAAAGATGCATGCCTACGTTAAGTACTATATATGTTAAAAATCTGTATATATTTGGCATTCACTGGATCCTGCACATTATGGTGGGAAGGGGAATGGGAGTGGAAACTGGATAAAAAGGGAAACGTATTTTAGGATAAAATAAGAGATATGTTTTCATTGAACTGAGAGGATAATGTGTGATGAACTGAAGGGTGCAATTAATTCCAATTTCCTCACTGGAGGTAAATATACAAATAGGCAATGTATATGAAGTCAATGAGATAACCAAAAGGCTAATAACAAAATCAATTATTTGATTTGAAAATGAAACGTTCAGTCATATTAAATTTATTGTCATCCCAAGCCTCAAGAAGCTTAAGGGTAGGAACGATTTCTTTTTTTTAATTCAGCACTGAAGAGATGCTAACTCAACATGACATGTGAGAAATGTATAAATGCATTACAAAGCTTTGAATATACAACATGAGGTCTATTAAATATATCATGAGCATGGAGGAGTTTGATAACTCTCATGAATGTTCACCAGGATCAGCATGCACCTAATAGCCTGCTAGGCTCAGAAAGGTCAATTTCTTTCCACAAGAGAAAATCAATCTCCTTTTCCCATATTGCCACAGCCTCTGTGGCATTCCTCAGTCTTCTGGACAGGGAAAGTCTGTTCCTCTGCACCTCGGGGGCAGCCAGCCCTGCCCTGTGGACCACTCTGCCTCCACAGGCTCATGTGGCAGGCTTCCCTGCAGATGGCCCTTCTCCCAAAGGCCTGCCTGACCCCCCAGCTGCTCCCCCATCACTTAGGACTGTGCCCCACGCTGTTTCGTTTGTATTCCAATTTAAAGCCTTATATTTTATATAATTGTCGGTTTTCACTCTCTCTGCTAGTTGGAGTGGGTAGCCTTGACATGTTCTCACTGTCGCATTGTCAGTTCTAGGAGCAGCGTCTGCAAGAACTGAGTGTCTCATAAGTGCTTTGCTCAAGTGGCAGAGAAACACTCCAACAGGAAAGTTTCACTCAGATGTAGTTTCCCTCCCTGAGACAGAGCCTGCCTGGGGTGCATGCCTCTATTCCTAGCTTCAGAAGCCACATAGTGAGTTGACTACTGCACTTGACACTCGGGGAAGATTATTTTTTAAACTTCCCTCTGATAGGCCATAAAATTATTTTTAGTATTAACAGTAATGAGATAAAAATTTCAAGTGGCAAAAAATGTATTTTATTGGCCTCTATGCATAACCAAGCCAGTAGCAATAAAAAAATGATATGATAATAAAAAATAACTGTATTAATGCCTTTTTTTAAATAAAAAGGACATATAATGGGTCAGCCAAAAATTTTGTTCAAGTTTTTCTGTCCCATCTCATGGCACGTACAGGTGGCTGAGTGGTAAAGAATCTGCCTGCCAAGTAAGAGATGTGGGTTCGATTCCTGGGTCAGGAAGATTCCCTGGAGTAAGAAATGGTAACCCACTTCAGTATCCTCACCTGGAAAATCCCATAGACAGAGGAGCTTTTGGGGCTGTGGTCCATGGACTCTCAAAGAGTCAGACACGACTGAGCAACTGAGCAAAGTTCTTCTTATGGAAGAACTCAAACCTTTTGGCCAACCCAATATATGCCACAGTAATTCACTGCTTTAAATTTTACACCCAAAAGCTTTCTGAAACATAACAGAATTGAAGTAACTCCAGTTTTTGCTTATCAAAACCCACATTACTACTGTTGATTTCAAATCCACTCTTTAGATCCAGGAATACATAGACACAGGCATACACAGCACCACATCAGCTGAAATACTGAGTGCTTAGTCACTTAGTCCTGTCCTACTCTTTGCAACCCCGTGGACTGTAGCCCACCAGGCTCTTCCATCCATGGGGATTCTCCAGGCAAGAACGCTGGAGTGGGTTGCCATGCCCTCCTCCAGGGGATCTTCCCAACTGAGGGATCAAACCCAGGTCTCCCGCATTGCAGGGGGATTTTTTTTTACCGTCTGAGCCACCAGGGAAGCCCGAAATACTCTGAACCAATATTAACTTATTCTCAAAATGAACACACATAGCTGAGTTCACACGTATCCGAGGACTGACTGTATTCCTGGGAGGTTTCCAAATTAATATCCATGTTGAATACAATGTTTTAAAAGATAAGTAATTTTTAACTCTTTATTGGAAGTTTTGAGATATTCCTTTCTTTCATTAACAGACTGCTGGTGACTATATAACATCCAGCTGAAGACTAGCAGGGGGGTACTCTTTCTGCCCCCTTCTGATGCCTATGTCAGAAGCTTTCTCTACCTCCTTTATACTTTAATAAAACTTTTATTACACAAAAGCTCTGAGCGATCAAGCCTCGTCTCTGGCCCCGGATTGAATTCTTCTCCTCCGGGGGCCAAGAATCCCGACATTGTGATTCAACAACAACCTTTCACAATCTTAAAACTCAACTATAAGCAACTGCAGTAGATTTTTTTTCAGGGGAGAAGATGCTATTGAGCCTTGACTGCACACAGTGATAATCAACACATGTGGATTTTATTTGGATTTATCAATGCTTTTAAGTCTTATATGGACAGTGCACCCCCTTGTTGCCTGCATCAGGATGGACTCCCCATCAACCCTTCTTGCTGTACTATGTGAAGTTGGAATGAAATGTCATGTTTCCTTTGATAACACTTTCATAAGAAACCCAGATGCCATTCCATGTTGTTACCTGGCTTTTTCTCCCTCTGATTCCTGCCATCTCTTAGAATCCAAAGATCCCCAAAGGCCCACAGCTCAAGGACTTCCAAAATAAAAACTTGAAGAATTATAATTTCCCAGAAACTCCCCAAAGGTGTAAACATCTAAAGAACTTCCAGCTATCACAAAGAAGAAAAGGGAAGGGGACATAATTCACACTCTCTTTGCTCCAGCAAGGGGACTGACCCCATTGTCTCTAACTCTCTTGCTCTCAGGGGTATTAAGAACAAATAAAAAGTCTGTGTCTGTATGACTTCAAGTTTGTGCCTGCTATTCCTCCTAGATGGTCCTCCTAAGAATAAATTCAATTTCTTCCTAAATATTTCCTATTTTGTTCAAGTATCATTTGCTCTGGGAAGTCTCTCCCTATCTCCATGTCTGCCATCTCCTGCAGGATCAAGAGCCATTTGGTTACTTTATTTTTAATGCTATTTCTGTACTTGAAAATTTTTCTATAATTTGCATGCATTTCACTCTACTTACTGTGATTTCTTTGAGTGCAGAACCTTTGATTTTACTCATCTCTCAATAAATGAATATATGTTTGAACAGAGGAAGTAGAGGACAGAGGACACAGGGTATGTTTTGGGACCAAATGAAACTTAGCATCAGAGAGAAATTCTGAACTGCACCTCATCCTTCAAACCACTGAGGCTTGACTTAACCTTGGCTGAGACTAGTTTGTGGATATTTATACTTATTTAGTCCCATACCTACTTCAAATAAGATTTTTAGACCAGCTGGCATTACTTGAAACTGTTTATCATGAGTAGATGATTACTATAAACACAGCGGTCATCAGAGCCTGCATACATGGTTGGAGAATCCAGGATAATAACTAAAGAGTGACTTAGGCGGACTATACCCTACCTAAAGCCAACTAGTCAAAAGAAAAATAATGATAATTATTAATTATTTACCACCATTTTGTTTTTTCAAACACATAGTAAATGAGCAAGAGTGAAAATCCAATACTGCTTTGTTACCTGTAACAGTACTGTCCTCAACAACTTGTTCCCCTTCTACTCACTGGTTTGTGACTTGTCATATATTATTTGGGACAGGACCACATTCCCACCTCATCGATGTTGGGCTTGGCCATGTGACATGTGTTGGCTAAAAGAACCGTGTGAACAGATGTTTGCTCTCATTAAACAGAAGTTCTCAACATGAAGCATGCTTTGGCTGAAGCTTTCTTATTCTTGTCCTCCATCATAAGAACATCATTTCTCATCAAGGGTTACCCTTTCAGCATGAATTCCAGGATGAAAAAGGTATATCAAACAGAGCTATCCAGACTCCAGGACTCATGACCTACAGCACTCACAGAATCCAAGTATGATTAAATATTTACTGTTAGAACCCACTGAGGCCTGTGGGGGTGTGTTACATAGCACAGGGAAGAAAATCAGGCAGATACATCAGTGCAGTTCAGTCATTCAGTCGTGTCCGATTCTTTGCGACCCTATGGACTGAAGCATGTAAGCCTTCCCTGTCCATCACCAACTCCCAGAGCTTTCTCAAACTCATGTCCATTGAGCCAGTGATACCACTCAACCATCTCATCTGCTATTGTCCCCTTCTCCTCCCACCTTCAAATTTTCCCAGCATCGAGGTCTTTTCCAATGAGTCAACTCTTTGCATCAGGTGGCCAAAGTATTGGAGTTTCAGCTTTAGCATCAGTCCTTCCAATGAACACCCAGGACTGATCTCCTTTAGAATGGACTGGTTGGACCTCCCTGCAGTCTAAGGGACTCTCAAGAGTCTTCTCCAACACCACAGTTCAAATGCATCAATTCTTCTGTGCTCAGCTTTCTTTATAGTCCAACTCTCACCTGCATACATGACTACTGGAAAAACCATAGCTTTGACTAGACAGACCTTTGTCAGCAAAGTAATGTCTCTGCTTTTTAATATGTGGTCTAGGTTGGTCATAGCTTTTCTTCCAAGGAGCGAGCAACTTTTAATTTCATGGCTGCGGTCACCATCTGCAGTCATTTTGGAGCCCAAGAAAATAAAGTCTGTTACTGTTTCCATTGTTTCCCCATCTACTAGCCATGAAGGATCTTAGTTTTCTGAATGTTGAGTTTTAAGCCAACTTTTTCACTCTCCTCTTTCACCTCCATTAATAGGCTCTTTATTTCTTCATTTTCTGCCATAAGGAAGGGGTCGTCTGCATATCTGAGGTTACTGATATTTCTCCCAGCAATCTTGATTCCAGCTTATGCTTCATCCAGCCCGACATTTCGCATGATGTACTATGCTGCTAAGTCGCTTCAGTCATGTTCAACTCTGTGCAACCCCATAGACGGCAGGCCACCAGGCTCCCCCATCCCTGGGATTCTCCAGGCAAGAACACTGGAGTGGGTTGCCATTTCCTTCTCCAATGCATGAAAGTGAAAAGTGAAAGTGAAGTCTCTCAGTTGTGTCCGACTCTTAGCGACCCCGTGGACTGCAGCCTACCAGGCTCCTCCGTCCATGGGATTTTCCAGGCAAGAGTACTGGAGTGGGATGTCATTGCCTTCTCTGATGATGTACTATGAATATAAGTTAAATAAGAAAGGGTGACAATATGCAGCCTTAATGTACTCCTTTCCCAGTTTGGAACCAGTCCATTGTTTCATGTTCGGTTCTAACTATTGCTTCTTGACCTGTATACAGATTTCTCAGGAGGCAGGTAAGGTGGTCTGGTATTTCCATCTCTTTCGGAATTTTCCAGTTTGCTGTGATCCACATAGTCAAAGGCTTTGGGGATAGTCAATAAAGCAAAAGCAGATGTTTTTCTGGAACTCTCTTGCTTTTTCTATGATCCAGTAGATGTTGGCAATTAGATCTCTGGTTCCTCTGCCTTTTCTAAATCCAGCTTGAACATCTGGAAGTTAACGGTTCATGGACTATTGAAGCCTAGCTTGGAGAATTTTGAGCATTACTTTGCTAGTGTGTGAGATGAATGCAACTGTGCAGTAGAACATTCTTTGGCATTGCCTTTCTTTGGGATTGGAATGAAAATCGACCTTTCCAGTCCTGTGGCCACTGCTGAGTTTTCCAAATTTGCTGACATATTGAGTGCAGCACTTTAAGAGCACCACCTTTTAGGATTTGAAATAGCTCAACGGGAATTCCATCATCTTCACTAGCTTTGTTCATAGAGATGNTTTGGGATTGGAATGAAAATCGACCTTTCCAGTCCTGTGGCCACTGCTGAGTTTTCCAAATTTGCTGACATATTGAGTGCAGCACTTTAAGAGCACCACCTTTTAGGATTTGAAATAGCTCAACGGGAATTCCATCATCTTCACTAGCTTTGTTCGTAGAGATGCTTCATAAGGCCCACTTGACTTCCAGGATGTCTGGCTCTAGGTTAGTGATCACACCATCATGGTTATATGGGACATGAAGGTCTTTTTGATATACAGTTATTTTTACTTTAAGAGTAGAGAACGTATCATATGTCTTTTTTATGATCTGGCACAGTAAGTACTAAATAAATATTTTTGTATGAATTTAACTCTGCAATAAGGTAAAACAGGTTTTGTTTAATGATGCAGAAGTTAAAACTTTAAAAATTAGTTTCCCTTTGTGCCTCAGACATCTGTTGTTTTTGTCAGTTCAGAATCTCTTTCTTACTTCCAGCAGCAACATCCGCCCCTTTTCAGGGACAAGTGATTTTTATAAAGTTTCCAATCACAGAACACTGGCCTCACAGTCCACAGATGTAGGTATATAACCCAGAGTTAGTCAATCATAGCATTGTATTTTCTCTGTCATAGCAAGGGTTACACAGGCAGGAATATTAGCTAGAATGATAGCCTTTCTGCATCTTCATACAGTGAAGTGTTTGGATAAAACTCTCTTTTTATGTTCTGGGTTCTGGTCTTCAGCCATGCCCAAATAGCATGAAGAGAGAGAAGGAGAACCAACAGAGAAAAAGAGAGAGAATAGTAGGAGTAACAGAATGCTCTGAAGGCTTTTAACTCCTATGTCCAGTCCCTAAAATCACACATCTAACTTCATTCATGCAGCTCTTTTTATTTGTGAGCAATTCTGGTATCTTTCTAAAAATTCCCTGTTTACTTAAGTCAATTCAAATTGAAGTTCTGCATCCATAACTAAAGAAATGCTACCAAACACAGCTCAGGTAAAAGCAGCTTTAAACCACTGGTTTTATAAAGAAAAACAGAGCAAAATATTAAATTGATCCATCCAATCTAAGAACTTCGGTTTTAAAATATGAGTCTCTTGTAAGCCCGTATAAGAAGTCTAAATCAATGGTCTGTCCTGGCTCAAAGTTAGTGAGGACTGAGTTAGGGCTGTTCCCAGGCCTTTCTAGAGCTTCCACCCACACCCAGAGGATCCTCTCCCCTTAACCTGTAAAGGCTGATCAGTTAAATGACGCACTGAGAAACAGGCAACTTGTGTAGGTGTCAACAAAGTTCATCTGGGAAAGCAAAGTACATGGTTGCAGACCTCAAAGGACCTAGAATATCAGATTATTCCTTGATTTTGCTTCTAGAAACACTGAAATAAATGCAGCAATTATGAATAAGGCACAAAAGCAAGAAATGTTTTCACACATTGATAGGAGGTAGTAAGGGGATTCCCAGGTGGTGCTAGTGGTAAAGAACCCACCTGCCAATGCAAGAGACATAAGAGACACAGGTTTGATCCCTGGGTCAGGAAGATCCCCTGGAGGAAGGCATGGAAACCCATTCTGGTATTCTTGCCTGGAGAAACCCCAAGGATGGAGGAACCTGGCGAACTACAGTCCACAGGGTCACAGAGAGTCGGACACGACTTAAGCAATTGAGCACACAGGAGGTAGTAAAGCTAAAATAAGGGGAAAAGCCAGAATCCATAAAGTGATTATGGATTACAGTATCATTAGGACAAGCCCAGTTCTTCCAGACACAACTGTCTCATATCATGGTTTTTTAAAAGAAAAGGGAATGGAAAGATTAAAAATCATTGCAGAAGTTGTTCTTGTGACAGAGAAGTCTGAAGTGTCAGGTCATAGCCTCTATGTATCTAAAATATGATCCTGATGGAATAGGCATAACACATCCTTTTGCAAGTTCACTACTTGCAAGCCTAAAATCATTATAGTCAAAGAGCTAGATAGCTACAGATAAAATCCGGCTGAAAAACAGCCTAAGGAATCCAGAAAAATAATGTAACAACTTGTGAACTCCCAAAACTATCATCAAACAGCCAAGAAATAAAATTATTTGACCCCCATGCAAGCCTAAAGCTCAAAATATTGACCAGTGAGACAGATCCCAGAAACTCACCTGGACAAAGACTTTCCATGCATCACATAAATAGTGGCTTCAAGGATCACGCGGGAGGTTTTATACTTTAAAGAGGAGGAAAACAGAAAAATAATCATGATAGCTACAATTTTGATACCTTTTTTCTATACCCATTTATGTAAAGGGCTTGGCACAAAGCCTATCTCATTTACTCCTCATAGCAACCTGTGAGGAAAATATTCTCTTTGTTTAAAGATGACAGAATGCGCTCTGAGGTCCTGACTAATAAGCGGCAGCATCCAGATATGAACCCTAACTGTCCGACTCCAAAGCTTGACGCTTATCACCCCCGCCATGACCCTAATGAATTCTTCATCATTTCATAACAACACACAGGAAGTACTTAAGAAACATCCAATAATTCAACAGCATTAAGTCTAAAGTCCTCAAAGCCATCAGCAATATGCTCTCTATTTTGATGGTAATAATTTCCACGTGCCTTCTTATGGAATTACCACTGAAAGTACCACCATCACAAGAAGGTACCAGAAAAGAAGCTTTAGGATCTAAGAACAGAAGGGTAAAGTGGACTTTCCCAAAGTGACTCACTAAGGATTAGAGAGGTCATGGGCCAAGTTTGTTAGAAGAGAGGGTATCCAGAGGAGATAGTGAGGATAGAGAAGGAAAGACTGATTATAGCCAAACTATAAATGAACTTGGATGATCTTTATCCTGAAAGCAATAGTGAGATGTTGAATGGGTCCAGGGTGAAGGAGTAATACAATTGGACCATATATGAGCAAATATCCTATAAAGGTTTTCTAATGACTGAGACTGCTATCAGACTAGATCCCATGCTGCTGCTGCTGCTAAGTCCCTTCAGTCGTGTCCGACTCTGTGAGACCTCAGAGACAGCAGCACACCAGGTTCCCCCGTCCCTGGGATTCTCCAGAACACTGGAGTGGGTTGCCATTTCCTTCTCCAGTGCATGAAAGTGAAAAGTGAAAGTGAAGCCACTCAGTCATGTCCAACTCCTAGCAACCCCATGGACCGCAGCCTACCAGGCTCCTCTGTCCATGGGACTTTTCAGGCAAGAGTACTGGAGTGAGGTGCCATTGCCTTCTCCGAGACTAGATCCCATAGGGCACTCCTAAGTTACCATAATTTGAGGTGGGTTTATTTACAAAGGACTGACTACAGAATGGGGAGCAAAGTGCAAGGAAAGTAGAAGGAGAGTGGAGAAATTCATGGCTAGTACCAGCAGAGCTCTACTAGCTTGAAGGAAGAAAGAGGAGTCACGAAAAACCAGAGGGAGCAAAAGCTGTGCAACCCACATCACCCAGAAAACAGTTAGGGCCTTCTGTCCCAGGCAGCTCTAGGTGGCTTCACAAGAACAAATACTCGGACATCATTGTCTCTCCCTCTACTCCTGCCAAGGCGGAGATAAACCCAACAGACAGCCAGCGTCTATGGGAATCCCTTGGAGAATTCACACAGGTCAGCCTCTGAGGTAGAAAGCAGAGATATGAGAATAGAGAGGGGACCTGAAGGCACAAACATAAGATTATACAGCTCAGTCAGTCAGTCAGTCAGTTCAGTCACTCAGTCGTGTCCGACTCTTTGCGACCCCATGAACCGCAGCACGCCAGGCCTCCCTATCCATCACCATCCCGGAGTTCACTCAAACTCACATCCATTGAGTCGGTGATGCCATCCAGCCATCTCATCCTCGGTCGTCCCCTTCTCCTCCTGCCCCCAATTCCTCCCAGCATCAGGGTCTTTTCCGATGAGTCAACTCTTCGCATGAGGTGGCCAAAGTACTGGAGTTTCAGCTTTAGCATCATTCCTTCCAAAGAAATCCCAGGGCTGATCTCCTTCAGAATGGACTGGTTGGATCTCCTTGCAGTCCAAGGGACTCTCAAGAGTCTTCTCCAACACCACAGTTCAAAAGCATCGATTCTTCGGTGCTCAGCTTTCTTCACAGTCCAACTCTCACATCCATACATGACCACTGGAAAAACCATAGCCTTGACTAGACGGACCTTTGTTGGCAAAGTAATCGGCTCAAAGTCTTCCAAATAATGGAGAACATTCTATTGCAGTAAGGTGTACAATTTTAATTGTATTAACAGACAATAAACAGTGAGCAGAAACAATGAATGAGCAAAACCGCCAAATTTATTACTAGTGTATAAGATACTTTATTCCCAGTGATTATGTAACATAATTATATTTTTAAACATTAGGTTCATTTATATTGTATTTCAAGTCTCTACAAGTATACCAGTTCTTCAGGTGGGGGGTAAAGGAAGGGATGGGGGATGAATCAAGCCTGGCTCAAAAATATACACAGAATGATTTGACCTAGTGTGGAAAATGAGCTAAAAAATTATTCATACTAGACAAATAAGCATGGATAGTTAAGAATTAACTGTTCCATGGACTTCAAGGAGATCCATGGACTTCAAGGAGTCAATACTAAAGGAAATCCTGAATTATCATTGGAAGGACTGAAGCTAAAGCTGAAGCTCCAATACTTTGGGCACCTGATGCAAAGAACTGACTCATTAGAAAAGACCCTGATGCTGGGCAAGATTGAAGGCATGAGGAGAAGGGGATGACAGAAAATGAGATGATTAAATGGCATCATTGACTTAATGCACATGAGTTTGAGCAAGCTCTATAAGTTGGTAATGGACAGGGAAGCCCGGTGTGCTGCAGTCCATGGGGTCACAAAGAATGAGATATGACTGAGCAACTGAACTGAACTGAACATATTGATATTAATACTTTAATATGCTGTTCGATCATATCCATCTTTCAAGTTCATAACAGAAAAGAAAGTTCCTATGAACAGAAACTTCAGTGCTTTGTAATCAGGAACTAAGTGACTGTATTTTACATCATTTAATTAGATACTTGATTCAATTCCTGAGAAATTGATTTTGCACATGGGTATCAATGGGTTACAGGTTTATGCCACTGGTAAGCACTCTGGCTTGTGAAAAGTATAGACCAAAGTTCTATATTTAGCTCTGCCAAGAACTGATAAGATTAAAATGCCCTTGGTATGTAGTAGGGGGGTTCCATGGTGGTTCAGTGGTAAAGAATCTGCCTACAATGCAGAAGACACAGGAGAGGTGGAATCAGTCCCTGGGTTGGAAAGATCCCATGGAGAAAGAACTGGTAACCCATCCCAGTATTCCTGCCTGGAGAATCTCATGGACAGATGAGCATGGCAGGCTACAGTCCATGGGTCACAAAGAGCTGGACACAACTGAGCCACTGAACACAAGCACAAGCAGGAAGTAGGCCTGAGACCTGGTTCAATTTCAACTCTCTGACCTTGGGTGAGTCTTTTGACCTTTTCAAGGTCAAATAATATCTTTTCTTTAAAAGATATATAATAATGTCTTTTCCCTATCCAACCTCTCATAAGAAATACATATTGAAAACTTACAACTTTCCAAGTACCATTTTTATCTCCCTTACTTATCACAATAACCTAGGAAGCCGGTATTCCTGCTGTCTCCATTTTACAGATAAGAAAACTGACTCTTGTTACCTTAGGTTAAGTAACTTATCTATAATCTTGCAGCTTGTAAGAGATAAAGTCAGAATTTAAACCCCGACCCTAGTCTGACTCCAAACCATACACTACATTACTATGTCCCTAACCCATAATAATCTTTTGGGGTTCAAATAAAAGAACATATGATACCTTAAAGTACTGTGTAAAGTATTTTAAAATGTACAGATTTTTATCTAATAAATGCCAACATCCATCACTATTCCCCGAGTATAACTTTCAGAAACTTTTCTCATCACTCTGTACACATGTAACTTTTCAGGAACTTTTCTCATCACCCTGTACATATGTATCTTTACTGTATAATAATGGTTTTCAGTCTTCCTGTGATTGAGATAAATTTTTCAAAAGCTAGATTGCATGACAGCATACTTGAAGTCATTAAAAGGTGAACACTCTGAAAGAAAAAGGAAGTTTACAAAACTGAAAATTATACCTTTTACATTAGTATCATTAGTTGCTCTTCAGATGTTAGTCACTGTATCAGTATAACCGCTGGCTTGCATAAACTCCAAAGGAAACATTTGTCCCAGCTCCAGTAAGTATGCAACACTCCAGTGGCATATCTTGATGTTCTGCTATGTGTCTGAATTCTTACTACAAATTTGCTCTGCTCAGAACCTGCTCACCCCACATTTCCGCAGAACAGACGTCATAAAACAGAATAAATCTCTCAGAGCATGCGTTGATCAAACATGGCAGCCTAAAGGAGGCAGGCTATTGGAAAAGCACTGCCAAACAATATGCACATAACTGGTTCACTCTGCTGACAGGAGACACGAACACACGATGGCAAAGCAAATACGCTCTAAAAAAATTTAAATCCATGCAGAAGCCTGGAAAACAAAAACCAAAGTGCCATGCACATGTGCTCTCATCTACAGCTCAACCCTGCTCCCTCTCCAGTTCCTCTTTTGCTGGATACAGGAAATGAATTCCCTTTTGCACAGGCAATATGCCTGCGTCTCCCTTCCTCTCCTCATAATAAAGGAGGCCACAGGAAACCACACAGTTCAGCCTACATTTAGAGTCCAGCACCCTCATCCTTCCAGCAGACATCAGTAGCTTTGAGAGAAAGAGCAGTAGGATGAGTCCCCGAGAGATGTCTACCTGCCAAAAGTCCCAGCCTCTATCTGGGTCAGATGTTATTGCAATATGTAGCCAGTAAGGTCAGTGAACTCTTAGCAACACTGATTTAGTCAACTTCTTTATTTCAGTTGTCCAACTCAAAAAAATCTGGGAGACAGTAAGCATTACCTAGTTTCTTGTTTACCAAACAAAATAATACATGAAGAAAAGTCTACAAACTCGCCCGTCTCCCACTAATAAACCAAAACAAATAAAGGCATATTCCTTGCTCCTGAATGGTGGGTTTGTGTAAGATGGAGAGGAAAATAGAATAAATCTATTAACCTAGTCTGATTAAACAAAATCATGTTTTATGTTTTCATAATAATGCTGCCTGCTTCATTCAATCCATTTTAATTGACTGCTTCCTGGGTGTGTGTGTTCAGTTCAGAGACTGAAAAATCTAAATTACCTCCCCACCCCCTAGAATATTAAGGTGTATAATGTTTATAAAAAGAGCAAGATGGATGAGCTAAAAAATAAAAATTATGAGTGATGAAGACTCTAAAGAGGATAGCATATAAATTTAGAAAATAGCCTTGAGTATTGGGGAAGGGTTTGCAGCACAGGTATGAGCCAGCCTGGGTTTAAAAGAAAGAATTTGGACTGGGAAAAGGGATAAAGATTTTCTGGGTTGTCATACAGAAAGTGAAAAGATAAAAGCAGAGAGCATATCAGTACTCTGGGAACAATCAGTTGGCAAAAGCAAATAGAATTGCTGAGTATAAAGAAAAGAGATCAGAAAATCTAGTGATGATCCAACTGAAACAATTTTAGTGCTAAATGCTAATAATGAGAGAAAAAAAATAGAGGAAATAAATAATAATGAGACTTTGCAAAAGAACCTCAACATTCTTCTCACCCTTGCCTGTAACATCTGTTTTTTCTTTGATAAAACCAGTACCATGGGATCCTAATATTCCACTTGGTATGATCATAATGTAAATCTCAACATTAAATTCATTCCTTCTTCTCCAGAAACAATTAACATATTGAATGTCAGTTTGAGAGTCTTAACTGATCCCAGTAAGTCACTCAGTGTAGAAATGATAAGATTTCTGTGCTCACCAATGGAAAAAAGTATATGCTGGTTAGTAGAGAAGATAGTCCTCTCTTCCAAGATGAATCTGAGGCAAATAGGGCTTCCGTGTATAGAAACAACAAAAGAATAAGGTATTTTTAAAGCGATGTTGCCAACTGAGTGGAATAATTACTAAATACACAAAGCAAACATGTCACAATGGGGAAATATTACAAGCGCTTCCAAATCTCCCTAAACAAAATCAACATAAAAAGTTTCTACCCAAAGTCCTGACACTAGCAATATGAGACACAGCAAAAGTCACCTAGAGTCATGGCATATGGAATGTACTTTATGTTTGTTTGCTTTTTTAAGTCATTCATTTCTTAGAAGGGACTCCAAATAAGTTGCTCTTTTGACATTTTCCAACTGCTATTGATTGATCAATGTATTTTCTTCGTCTACTTGTTGAGCTAACACAGATTAATTACTTCAATATCCACTAAAAATTAAATCAAAGGAGATGGCATTCTAATTGGTCAGATCTAATCAGGGAAGAACAGCACTGTTTAATGCTCTGTATGCTTAATTTATTTTTCTAAAACAACATGCTGAATTTAACCTCTCCACCAAAATGAAATAACTATAATGATGACAGATGAAATTTTTCATTCATTGCCTGTTTTATTCAGAATACCATATATAAAAGAAATTTCACTTCAAAGACCTCTAGGGTTTGCTGAGTAATGACTTCATCAGCAGTCTCCAAAACAAATTTCATATAAAGGTATGTTGACATGAGTTTAAAAAAAAAAAAAAACCTCTTTAAAATTGAGAAAAAAGCATAAATGGCTTGGATGGCTTACAAAATACCTTTTATCCTAACGTGTAGTAGACACTCGTTTTTCCTTTCACTATTAACTGGACAGCAAAAATTTTGTTTTGACAGGATTTACCATTATCCCCCAGTTTAGGGATAAATCCTAATAATCTATATCAGTCAAGGTAATCCTACCCATTTATGTTTGTTTAAGATAAACTGCAGCCATGAAATTAAAAGACACTTACTCCTTGGAAGAAAAGTTATGACCAACCTAGATAGCATATTCAAAAGCAGAGACATTACTTTGCTGACTAAGGTCCGTCTAGTCAAGGCTATGGTTTTCCCAGTAGTCATGTGTGGATGTGAGAGTTGGACTATGAAGAAGGCTGAGCACCGAAGAATTGATGCTTTTGAACTGTGGTGTTGGAGAAGACTCTTGAGAGTCCCTTGGACTGCAAGGAGATCCAACCAGTCCATTCTGAAGGAGATCAGCCCTGGGATTTCTTTGGAGGGAATGATGCTGAAGCTGAAACTCCAGTACTTTGGCCACCTCATGCGAAGAGTTGACTCATCGGAAAAGACTCTGATGCTGGGAGGAATTGGGGGCAGGAGGAGAAGGGGACGACCGAGGATGAGATGGCTGGATGACATCACTGACTCGATGAACATGAGTCTGAGTGAGCTCTGGGAGTTGGTGATGGACAGGGAGGCCTGGCGTGCTGCAATTCATAGGGTCGCAAAGAGTCGGACACGACTGAGCAACTGAACTGACTGAAGTCTATAGCAGTTAATGAATAACAATTCTCCAGTCACAGAGATTTTTTTAATTTTTTGTTCAGTTATGCACAAACTGTCCCACTGGATAAAGTTCCATTTGCTTCAGGCAGCATCCTATCTACACCCCATCTACAACCACAGGTGGAATCAGCCTAAGAATGAAGACTGCAGATGTCTTTCCCATCTGAGCAAGAAATGAGAAGTCAAGCTCCTGATGAGAGAGTTATATATCACTAGGCCAACCAACACTGAAATCTAGTCTACCTCTGGATTTTTCAGTAAAACTAGCCAGATAACCTTCTTGGTACTTAAGCTACACTGAGTTATATTTTCTGTAAATTCTAGTCAAAAGTATCTCTACCACCTCATTTTGTGTGATGCTTAATTGTTCTCAGAGTCTATACTCATCGGAGACCAAGAATAAACCTTAGAGTCTGTTAAGCATATTTTTACTTGTTTAATTATGAAGAGGCCAAGAGGCCATCTGAAGAAGGTAGGATGATTTTAGAAGCTGCAACTAATGGGGTCTCCTGGGTCCAAGAGTTGAATGCTATATCATTATCACATACTAACCTCACCCCTGCTGAGAATGGTAAGAACACTGTGCCTCATTATAGGGGATCATTATGGGTTTCCAAATTTGGGTCTTGAACCTCTGTGACAGAAGATATTGCATCCTTAGTGTTTTAGGAACTGGAACTAAGCAAAATGCATGTGAGGAAAAAATAACATAAACATATTTATATAGTACATAATTTTTGAGGATCTATGGATCCTCATTCAATGGAAGATGAAAAATTACACTGAGAAGAGGACAGGTACCACTGCAAAGAAGAAAAGTGTGGCATGTGAATCTTAAGATATGGTTAAATTCCTGACCCTGCTCCTTGTAGCCCATGACTATGTGCAGATTACTACAACTTTCTGAGACTCTTCCCCTCAACAGTAAAAGAAAAGGATAATTTCCCAAAGTTATTAATAGTTGATAAAGAAAATGTACACACACAAAGAAACACTACTCAGCCATAAAAAAAAATGAAAATAATGTCATTTGCAGCAACATGGCTAGGCCTAGAAATTTTCATTGCAAGTGAAGTAAGTCAGAGAAGACAAATGTCATAGGCTATCACTTGCATGTGGAATTTAAAATATGATACAAATGAATTTTTTAACAAAACAGAAACAGACTCACAGACAAAGAAAATAAACTTGGTTACCAAAAGGGAAAGTGAGTGGAGGAGGGATAAATTACGATTTGGGGATTAGCAGATATAAATTACTATATATAAAGCAAACAAGGTCCTACTGTATTATACAGGGAACTATATTCAATATCTTGTAATAAACAGGATGGAAAAGAAAATGAAGAAGAATATATATATATGGTGCCAGTGGTATAGAACCTGCCTACCAATGCAGGAGGCATAAAAGGCACAGGTTCGATCCCTGAGTCAGAAAAATCCCCTGGAAGAGGACATGGGCAACTCACTCCAGTATTCTTGCCTGGAGAATCCCATGGATAGAGGAGCCTGGCAGCTTACAGTCCACAGTGTCATAAAGAGTTGGACACAACTGAAGTGACTCAGCATGCACAGATATATAACTGACTCACTGCCACACGCCAGAAACTAACACAGCAACATAAATCAACTAAACTTCAATAATAAAAAAAGCTCTATCGATAGAGTGACATGAGATAATGTGAAAGAGCTTCATAAATTCTTCATTATTTACAAAATATTATTTCCTCAAAATGAATAGCATCTAACCTGGCTGGAAAGACAAAATGTGCATGGTAAAGCACTGATTGACTCATTTCCATGTTCAAAGTTTTCAACTTTCCATTGTCTAAAAAATAAAGACTTTAGAATAGGATTTTGTCTTGTACAGCCTGCCTGCAATTTATGCTTCCTGTCTCACGTACTACTCATTTTTATAAGCTCTAATAGCCAAGAACCTGCAGTCCTTCATTTTTAAGCACCCCATTATTCTCTGCTTTCCTCACATATAGCCACTTAGATCCTTTTGTTCTTGTTATTTTTCCTCCAAGGATTCTCCATTTTTGCCTGCAAAAATCTGCCCATGTCTCAAAGCCCAGTTCAAATGCTACCTCCTTCATCAGACCTCTATGTGCTCAGTCATGTTCAACTCTTGGCGACCCCATGGACTGTAGCCCACCGGGCTCTTCTGTCCATAGAATTTTCCAGGCAAGAATACTGGAGTGGGTTGCCATTTCCTCCTCCAGGGGATCTTCCCAACTCACGGATCAAGCCTGTCTCCTGCAGCTCCTGCCTTGGCAGGCAGATTCTTTACCACCTGCGCCACTTGGGAAAACCTAACCTCCTTCACCAGGATTCACAAACCATCAGTAATTGTAATCCCTCATTCTTTAAATTCCTATTCCCCTTTATAGGTAACTTACTTGTTCTTAAAGCAAACAAAGTCAAATAAACAAACAAACAAAAATTTACATAATGGTTGCATGTGAAAATATCTTATTTCTCTTAGTAGACTATGGACCCCTTATGGGCAGAATATATTTCATGTGGTTATATTTCCTTGAGATGCTAAAATGAAACCATTCACAAATAGATATTTAGCAAACATCAATTCAATTGACATACACATAATAGAAGGAGAAATGACTCCTAAAATACAGGAGTGAATTAATGCTATAAGCTGCATATGTAAACAATGAAAATGATTCACACCACAGAGTGATCATTGCAGTGTCAATTGCCAACAAGTAGAAGTGTGGTTAAGGTAGAGCTTGAATTGAAAGGAAGCTGAAAGACATTCCAGATAGAAAAAAAAATACACACACCCACACACACCCAGGCTACTGTACGAGTTTCTTTGGTGGCAAAGGCAAGAAACTACTCATACAACAATCACATGGGCTATGAAAAATAGCAATAGGAAATAATAATTGTTGTAAACCCAAACTATGAATAAACCCAAAGCTTAAGGCTTTGGCTTTTCCACTCTGGATGTGAGGAAGCCATTATTTTCTTAATTACATGTAGCATATGTGACTGTGGAGCAAAGGTTCTCATTTCCATGCAAAGGAACACCCAACTATCAGATACAAGAGGATCACTCCATTCCCCTAAAAAAAGACGCGTCTGTTTTTCTTGATTTAGAACTTGCTCTAGAACCTGCTATAAATACAGAACCTGAAACACCACACAGACCCTTCAATCCAGGTTAGCATATGACACAAGTACAGGTGATGCTGACCACCCGTCACATCACTCCACAGAAAGCAAACTACAGCCTGCTGTTCTACCTTCATTACTCTCTGAGGTAAAAGATTCATTATACACAAAACTAATTTTCAGAATGTATCTCTTTTAAACTAATACCAAAGCAAATGGTTGGCTGTGAGAGCTAGAATGGGAATGGACCTAGGCCCACAGAGGTGGATAAAGGGTTGAGCACTTTCTCACTGCTGAAAGAACCAGGCCTGCCTTAAACGGCTCTAGGAGGTGCTACTCATATTGTATTGATATTTATGCAAATGGCATCTTCTGAAGCACAATTCCACTTGTACAGCCTGCCTGCAATTTATGCTTCCTGTCTCACGTACTACTCATTTTTATAAGCTCTAATAGCCAAGAACCTGCAGTCCTTCATTTTTAAGCACCCCATTATTCTCTGCTTTCCTCACATATAGCCACTTAGATCCTTTTGTTCTTGTTATTTTTCCTCCAAGGATTCTCCATTTTTGCCTGCAAAAATCTGCCCATGTCTCAAAGCCCAGTTCAAATGCTACCTCCTTCATCAGACCTCTATGTGCTCAGTCATGTTCAACTCTTGGCGACCCCATGGACTGTAGCCCACCGGGCTCTTCTGTCCATAGAATTTTCCAGGCAAGAATACTGGAGTGGGTTGCCATTTCCTCCTCCAGGGGATCTTCCCAACTCACGGATCAAGCCTGTCTCCTGCAGCTCCTGCCTTGGCAGGCAGATTCTTTACCACCTGCGCCACTTGGGAAAACCTAACCTCCTTCACCAGGATTCACAAACCATCAGTAATTGTAATCCCTCATTCTTTAAATTCCTATTCCCCTTTATAGGTAACTTACTTGTTCTTAAAGCAAACAAAGTCAAATAAACAAACAAACAAAAATTTACATAATGGTTGCATGTGAAAATATCTTATTTCTCTTAGTAGACTATGGACCCCTTATGGGCAGAATATATTTCATGTGGTTATATTTCCTTGAGATGCTAAAATGAAACCATTCACAAATAGATATTTAGCAAACATCAATTCAATTGACATACACATAATAGAAGGAGAAATGACTCCTAAAATACAGGAGTGAATTAATGCTATAAGCTGCATATGTAAACAATGAAAATGATTCACACCACAGAGTGATCATTGCAGTGTCAATTGCCAACAAGTAGAAGTGTGGTTAAGGTAGAGCTTGAATTGAAAGGAAGCTGAAAGACATTCCAGATAGAAAAAAAAATACACACACCCACACACACCCAGGCTACTGTACGAGTTTCTTTGGTGGCAAAGGCAAGAAACTACTCATACAACAATCACATGGGCTATGAAAAATAGCAATAGGAAATAATAATTGTTGTAAACCCAAACTATGAATAAACCCAAAGCTTAAGGCTTTGGCTTTTCCACTCTGGATGTGAGGAAGCCATTATTTTCTTAATTACATGTAGCATATGTGACTGTGGAGCAAAGGTTCTCATTTCCATGCAAAGGAACACCCAACTATCAGATACAAGAGGATCACTCCATTCCCCTAAAAAAAGACGCGTCTGTTTTTCTTGATTTAGAACTTGCTCTAGAACCTGCTATAAATACAGAACCTGAAACACCACACAGACCCTTCAATCCAGGTTAGCATATGACACAAGTACAGGTGATGCTGACCACCCATCACATCACTCCACAGAAAGCAAACTACAGCCTGCTGTTCTACCTTCATTACTCTCTGAGGTAAAAGATTCATTATACACAAAACTAATTTTCAGAATGTATCTCTTTTAAACTAATACCAAAGCAAATGGTTGGCTGTGAGAGCTAGAATGGGAATGGACCTAGGCCCACAGAGGTGGATAAAGGGTTGAGCACTTTCTCACTGCTGAAAGAACCAGGCCTGCCTTAAACGGCTCTAGGAGGTGCTACTCATATTGTATTGATATTTATGCAAATGGCATCTTCTGAAGCACAATTCCAGAAAACCCCATGAATGGTGCTCCTTTGGCCCTTCTCCAGGCCAAAGGTCAGTTCAAAGACAATGCATTTACTAGAGAGTTTCTTCTTTGTATTTTTATTTTAAGCCTATGTGCTTCAAGACTGGTCTAGAGTGTCATCTACCATAGTCAGTGCCCAGGATTCTGGGAGTTAAAACATAGTTGGATCTTCTAGTATATTGTTTCTTAAATTAAGTAAGAAATAGAGTAATGAGAGTTTAAATTTTAAATGTTTTATTCATACACAGATATATATTACATTTATGTGTGCTCAGTCACCCTGTCTGATCCTTTCTGACCCCATGGACTGTAGCTCACCAGACTCCTCTGTCCATGGGATTTTTCAGGCAGTAATACTGGAGTGGGTTGCTGCTTTCTTCTCCAGCGGATCTGCTCAACCCAGAGATCAGACCCGTGTTTCTGGCATCTCCTGCATTGGCAGGCGAGTTCTTTACCACTGAGTCACCTGGGAAGCCCATATCCATATATATATTACACATAAAAAATATGGTTTGCATATATACGTATGCTGCTAAGTCACTTCAGTCATGTCCGACTCTGTGCGACCCCGTAGACGACAGCCTGCTAGGTTCCTCTGTCCCTGGGATTCTCCAGGCAAAAATACTGGAGTGGGTTGCCATTTCCTTCTCCAATGCATGAAAGTGAAAACTGAAAGTGAAGTCACTTAGTCGTGCCCAACTCTTAGCAACCCCATGGACTCCAGCCTACCAGGCTCCTCCGTCCATGGGATTTTCCAGGCAAGAGTACTGGAGTGGGGTGTCATTGCCTTCTCCGATATATATGTATATGTGTCTATATATTTGAAGGTAGACAAATTCTAGGGCAACTAGCTGATGACTTTATAACTGATTACTGACATAAAATTTTGGAGCAAATATTTCTGGCTTTGATTATGACCTGCTTTACTAAAAGTAAAGGTCAAATGAAATCACCATGCAGCAAATAAAAATTGTTTGTGCTAGTTCAAACAGAGAAAAATGGAGTAATCATCTGACTTTTGAAAGCTCAAAAGTAGTCATGTCTCAGCAATAAGAAGACATTTTATTTTGCTGGCAGATGTGTTACAGAAATCCCGGCTCTGAGCATACCATTATTGCAACAACTCATTCACAGCAAGAATAAATAGCAAATGTGCAACGAGAAATTTCTCTCTTCCCAATTCCAACTAGTTCACATAAAATAAAGTAGTTTTCAGTAACACTGCCTTTATTTTCAAGTGAAAAAATTTTGGAATGATACATAATTAAATTTAACATTTTAGAGTTCCTAGCAGGCAGAGATTTGGTTAAGTATAAGGTCAAATACTTCTATTAACAAACAAAACCAAGAAATGATTAATTCTATTTAATATATTTACATGAACAGGTACTATCTGCATATGTATTATGGAAAAAAGCAGAGAAATATTTCATATTTCATCTGAGGAAATTTTATGTCACAAAATATTACCTATAACATTAAATAAATATTATTCATTTGAACTGAACTGCTTTTATATAGATTTGTTTATAACAATTTTTAAGCAAATTGTATAATTTTATAAAAGCTATAAACAAGAGACATTTATACAATATATATTTTATTATATATTTTTATATTATATATATATATACATTTAATGTAATAAAAATAACTTAAAGTGTACTAAATGGCCATCAATATAATTTTTCATTAATAAGGCAAACACCTCACTTAAATTTGAGAAGCACTGCTCTAGATGATATAGGCCCAAAGAATTCAGCACCATATCAACATATGAAAGACACAAATATTTCAAGTCCTCTTATGCAATGATCTATTCATTCATATTTATTAATGTCTACTGTGTATTAGATATCTAAGCTTTATCAGTGATCAAGATAGACATGTTTCCTATCCTTACGCTGGCTTAAAATCAAATGAGTTCAGACAGATAATTAACATGGAAACAAGTAATTTTTAAAAGCTCAAATTACATTCAGCTTATGGTATGAATAAAGAGGAGCCTATGATAGAATAACCTGGAGGACCAGTTAGATTAGATGATCAGTTCTATTTGCAATTTTTTAAGCAATCCCACTGCTGGGCATACACACCAAGGAAACCAGAATTGAAAGAGACGTGTGTACCTCAATGTTCATCGCAGCACTGTCTATAATAGCCAGCACATAGAAACAACCTAGATGTCCATCAGCAGATGAATGGATAAGAAAGCTGTGGTACATATACACAATGGAGTATTACTCAGCCATTAAAAAGAATACATTTGAATCAGTTCTAATGAGGTGGATGAAACTGGAGCCAATTATACAGAGTGAAGTAAGCCAGAAAGAAAAACACCAATACACTATACTAACACATATATATGGAATTTAGAAAGATGGTAATGATAACCCTGTATGCGAGAGACACAGATGTATAGAACGGACTTTTGGACTCTGAGGGAGAGGGAGAGGGTGGAATGATTTGGGAGAATGGCATTGTAACATGTATACTATCATGTAAGAAACGAATCACCAGGCTATGTTCGATACAGGATACAGGAGCCTTGCGGCTGGTGCACGGGGATGATCCAGAGAGATGATATGGAGTGGGAGGTGGGAGGGGGGTTCAGGATTAGGAACTCATGTACACCCGTGGCGGAGCCATGTCAATGTATGGCAAAACCAATACAGTATTGTAAAGCAAAATAAAGTAAAAATAAAATTTTAATTAAAAAAAAAAGATTAGATGATCAGTGGGAGCCTCTCAGAGAACATAATGTTTAAGATGATTATTGAATGAAAGAATGAGACACTTAGTGGACACAAGCAGAAAGGGGAATTATTTAAGAGGAGGAAATTAAAATGTATAAAACTCTACTATAGGAAAAATTTGGCATGTCCAAGGAAATAAAAGAAGACCGTATCTGAGAAATAGTGAGCTGGTGAAGAAAGGGATAAGATGAGGTTGCAGAGGCAGGCAAAGAGCATCATTCAGAGTCTTGAAAACCATATTAGGAGCTCTTACTTTATTATGAATGTGATTGGAAGCCACTGAGGAGTACAAGTAGTGGAAAACATGATCCAATTTTTAAAATATCAAGCTGAAGTGGGTAAAATAACTAGACATGCCATTGACAAAACACCAAAGACTCATTGGTCTACAAGGATGAAGGCTTTTTCACTGGAAACCAAAACTGCCTTAAAAGAAACGAGAGTCAAAGCCATGTTTACAGGTGTGTTTTTTAATTTTGAGTTGCCAACATCATTAAAATTATAAGATGCCATCTTAAATGTCTGAATTTTATGCAACTCTGGAACTGATTTTTAATTTCTGGAAACTCCAGTAACATGAAGCCTGCATTCTTGCAGAACCAATTGGCTAGAATTGATCAGTAGCTGCTCCATTTCTCCATTTGAAAAGTTCTGTAATTTCCTGTTTGTCACCGTTCTCCCTCACTGCCTAAATACTAGCTTATTCATTCATTTTTCCCACCTGTTAGATGTATCTAGATGCATTTTATTTTGTGACCTCCTCTTAGATACTATGGCAACAGGCATTAATTCTTGGGAGCTGTCCATAGTGCTGACTCAAACTGGTATAGCTCAATATCCACGTGCATGCGTGCTAAGTCGCTTCAGTCATGGCCGACTCTGCAACCCATACTAGATTCTAGCCTGCCAGGCTCCTCTGTTCATGGGATTCTCCAGGCAAGAATACTGGAGTGGGTTGCCATGCCCTTCTCCAGAGTCTATCCTCAACCCAGGGACTGAACCCACCTCACTTATGTGTTCTGCATTGGCAGGTGGGTTCTTTACCACTAGCGCCACCTGGGAAACCCTAGTTCATATCTAACTTGATATTCTAAGACCTGACTTTTGTTCATTTACAAACCCCTGATTCTTTGTTCATTTGTCTTTTCAAGATCACACCTAAACATGAAATATGAATTTATCCTGTCTTTGTGCTCATTCACAGCCTAGTCCTTAGCTTCAGCTCTGCAAGCCATTATCCTAAGACTCAAGCTCAATGGTTTGACCATGGTTCTTACTTAAAACACTCACACGTGGACTCTGCACTGTTTTTACATCTACTGTTCAAGTCATTGCTAGGCTCTTGGAAAGGTATTGTACTGTATGTACAATCAAGTGTTTTCAACTGCAGTAGGAGTGCTTTATTTAGAATTTAACTATAAATTTAAAAGTACAATTTTAATGTATTATATATCATGTGCAACCTCATAGTTTGAGATTAATTGAAGCCTGTTTCTAGTTCATTCTCCTTTTACATCATCTGCTTAGAAAGCACAGGCATTCGGTTGTCATGAAAAACTCCATGAATAAAACATGATTCTATAAAAATGTGGTCAGACATTTTAATTTGTTCATTGCTCTACCTCCAATTTGTTCATTGCTCTACCCATAACAGTGGCGTATGGTGAGCTTCTCAGTAAATATTCTGTTACTTTAGTGAATGAATGTTAGCTATTGGACACTAAGCCTACGATTGTTCTTTGGACATAAGAAGCTACAAAATGGAAAAATACGGTTGTACTCTCTGATAAAAATCTCCAAATTAATAGAAGTATAGTCTATAACACATCTCCAAATATTCCCAATTACCTGACTGTGAGCTATAGCTTTTAGTTCATGTGCTGTTTTCCTAAGCTTATTTATATTCTGGATCTATTTAATGAAATTTGTCCATTGATATCTCCTGATAAAAGTAACCCTTCTGTTGGTTCTACACATAATATTGAAACAGACATATAGATAGCGTAATTATAAAACATCCTGGGGAACATTTCCTAATATGGAAACACTTCACTCATCGCTAATAATTACATATGAAATAATAATTACATATGAAAATAGAGTTACTCAGTAAACTGTACTCAGTGCTCTGTGGTGACCTAAATGCGAAGGAAATCAAAAAAACAGGGAATACATGTACACGTACGGGCTTCCCTGGTGGCTCAGTGATGAAGAATCTGCCTGCCAGTGCAGGAGATGGAGGTTAGATCCCTGGTTTAGAAAGGTCCCCTGGAGAAGGAAATGGCAACTCAGCCCGGTATTCCTGCCTGGGAAATCCCATGGACAGAGGAGCCTAGTGGGCTACAAATCATGGGGTCACAAACAGTTGGACACGATTTACCGACTAAACAACAATAGCAATAACTGATTCACTTTTGAGCAGCAAAAAATAACACCACATTGTAAAGCTACTCCAATTAAAAATTAAAAAGAAAACAGAATTACCCAAATATCACTCAACTCAGATCTGAATTGTCCCTTCCAACCACACTCATAATCTCTCTTCTTCCTCTCCCTGAGCAAAACTTCTTGGACAGAGCAGATTTTCATCACACTCAATGTGAAATTAAATTCTCTCAGTCCGACAGCTCTAGTTGCATCAGTATCACATTGGAGGTGACACAGTCATATTCTGTCTTTTCTCTTTGGATGCACCCAGTACAGAAAACTTCAGCCCTCAATAAGTTAATAATGCTGCCATATCACCAAATACAATAATGAACAAACAACCACTAAAGACAGAAGTATGTTTTGTGAACTTTAACCGAATAAATCCTTTATTTTGTTATCATAAATTGTCAGGAAACATCTTATAGACTGACCTGATTTCTAAGACTTGCTTAAAACAAAAAGAACCTCATACAAATATTTTTTTCTCTTTTTAGGGCACTACATAAGAGTTTTCAAAACAACATCTGAACCAGTGTTCTGTCCTTTTATGAATTAACTCAATCGATTTCATGACAAATTAATTTGTCAGAAATCAACAACTGCAGGTTAGAGATAGAAATAAAGTCACATGAAAGACCAAATCATGGCTATTTTGGACCTGTTAGCCTTATGATGGGATGTTTTAATTTATGCACCATAGAAATCTCTTTACACCACTCTGCCTGTAATTGCAGCAACTCACAATGCTTGCTTGCTCTTTAGTTTCACTTTATTCTAGAAAAGCTGGTAAAAATTCACAGTTTTGTAACTGAAAAGTTGCAAAGGCAAGATCACTTTAAGAGATATTATTGATATTATTACAACAGTAAAAATAAAAAGCCTTAGTGAATTTCAAATCATCAAATAGAAAGATATACTAATTTTCTCTATAAAATGTCTGGTTTTCCTATGGGAATATAAAAACTGCTATTACATAAAACCTTATCCCCTATCCCTTTCTTCCCTCTGGGGCCAATATTGTTATGGAAGACTCATTTAATTGCCTATTTAATACCCATTTCATCTTTGCTGAGAGTTCCAGTGTTCTCAAGGCAACAATATAGTCTCCAGCAATGGATGGTAATCAATACAAGATAATCAATACTATACCCCAATTTCCCAGCCTCACTTTCAGCTAGGGGTAACCCACCTATATTAATACCAATTGGTAGAAGTCTTTGTTGGGATGTTTAGGAAACTTTTACTCTCTTGATGAAAGAGGATTGATGTGGCTCTGTCATGCTTGCTTTCAATTTAGACTTGATATCTGGAGCTACAGGAACTATCTTAAGTCTATAAAGAGCACGTATGAATATAAATGGCAACATGCTAAGGATGCCACAATGCAAAGACAGCTCCTAGATCCTAAGAGGCTTTGTTGAGTTTTGAATGAAAGCCAGCAATATGCCTACTTCCAGACTTCTCAGTATTTAAGAAAAACCAATCCAACTGATTAAGACACTGAAGTATCAGTGACTTGCTTTTCTAACTGATACAATTATCTCTCTGTAAAATAGCTCTGGGATTCTCAACAATAGCTTCTTTCTCTTTGTCCCTCTCTCTTTCCAAATATACATTCCACTATAGCTCTCAAACACAGTATATTTCTGCCATCTAAATTGCTCATCAGTTTCTAAATTGCTCAGCAGAATTCTCTCTGCAGCCCAGCAGCCATGGGTCCTGTATATGTAAATGGTTCCTCTTCTATCAATGAAGACATTAGTCATCCTTATTTTTCCTCTTCAAAAGCTATATTAGTATAGGCGTATTCCATGATTCAGAAAATCCACTCCTGGGACTATTCCCAACAGAAATGCATATATATATTCACAAAAAGAGATACAAGATTGTTGATAGCACCAATGCTCATGAAGACTACAAGCTGTAAACAACCCAATGATCACCAACAGTAGAATGGATAATAAATGTGTGGTATATTTACAGAAAATAAAAAAAAAAGAAAGAAAGAACAAACTAGAACTGAAGCTACAAGCAACAGTTTACATCTATGGGAATTCCCTGTTGGTCTAGTGGTTGGACTGCAAGGAGGTCCAACCAGTCCATCCTAAAGGAGATCAGTCCTGGGTGTTCATTGGAAGGACTGATGTTGAAGCTGAAACTCCAATACTTTGGCTACCTGATGGGAAGAGTTGACTCACTGGACAAGACTCTGATGCTGGGAGGGACTGGGGGCAGGAGGAGAAGGGGATGACAGAGGATGAGATGGCTGGATGGCATCACCGACTCGATGGCCACGAGTCTGAGTGAACTCCGGGAGATGGTGATGGACAGGGAGGCCTGGCATGCTGCGAATCATGGGGTTGCAAAGAGTCGGACACAACTGAGTGACTGAACTGAACTAGTGGTTAAGACTGCATGAGTTCAATGCCAACAGCCCAGGTTTGATCCCTGGTCCAGGAACTAAGATCCCATAAGCTGCACATTCAAGAAAAAAATTTGTCTCACAAACATAACAGTAAACAGAGTATAATGTATCACTTTATCTAATGTTTTAAAACAAGCAGACTAATCTATAGTGTTAGAACAAGATACTTGAGGCCCTTGGGGACAGCAGTGACTGGATAGAGGCACAGGACAGAGTTACAGGGATGCTGATAACGTTTGGGTTCTAGTCTCCATGATGTGTTCACTTTGTGAAATTACACCAAGCTATACATTTGCCTTTCTCTCTATGTAATAAATAAGAAGTTTTCACAAACAAACAAAAAGGTTTACCCATGGCAAAAGTAATCATTAACACAGCTGCATTTCTCCCACTGGACAACAAAGAGATTCAACCAGTCAATCCTAAAGGAAATCAACCCTGAATATTCATTAGCAGGACTGATGCTGGTGCTGAAGCTCCAATACTCTGGCCATCTGATGCAAAGAGCCAACTCACTGTAAAAGACCCTAATGCCAGGAAGAATTGAGGGCACAAGAAGAAGGGGGAGACAGAGTATGAGATGGTTGGATGGTATCACGGACTCAATGGACATGAGTTTGAGCAAAGGTGAAGATAGTGAAGGACAGGGAAGCCTGGCATGCTGCCGTCCATGGGGTCGGTCGCAAAGAGCTGGACACAACTGAGCGAATGAACAACAATTTCTCCCATAATCCTTTCTCTGGTTTCCTCTTTGTTTCAATTCCACTTTTTTCTCTCTTATTCCTCCACAGAATTTTGTCTCTACCTACTTTTTTTATAGCAGCTTTATTTTTTCCTGATTTTTAAATTTATTAATTGGAATATAATTGCTTTACACTGTTGTGTTAGTTTCTGATGTTCAACAATAATGAATCAGCTATACGTATACAGCTATACATATACATATATCCCCTCCCTCTAAAGCCTCCCTCCCACCTACCCTTCAATCCTAGCTCTTTAGGTCATCAGACAGCACTGAATGGAGCTCCCTCTGCTACTAAGCAGCTTGCCGCTAGCTCTCTATTTTACACGTGATAGTGCATATATGTCAATGCTCATTTCCCAATTCGTCCCACCCTCTCTTCCCCCAGCTCCCCATGTCCACAAGTCTGTTCTCTGTATCAGCATCTTTATTCCTGTCCTTTGTCTCTACCTACTTTATAAAACATAACCCGGCTACTTTGTATTAAAGTGTTTGTATATGTAACTCCCTCCAGCCCCAGAAGACTGTGATCTCCCTAAAGGCAAGGATCACATCTGTGTCGTCTCATCCCGCAACGCACAAATTAGGTCAGGAAACATCTTTGAATGGTATTTTAATTCAAAACAGCTTCTGGGGAAATATATGCAGCAAAGATCATTTGTGTTTTTAAGTTTACACAATCTAATAATATGAAAATGTGAAACTCTGAAGGCAGCTGCAGTATAATGGAAGATTCATTGCATTAAAAATGAGTCACTTCATTTGTAAATCTTCACCTGCCACTCATTTAAGATGTGGAGATTTACATAAGTAACTTCACCTCTCAAATCTGCAGGTTTCTCACCTGAAATGTGAGGAAAATCACGTTTGCCTCACAGAAACACTGTCTCAAGAGAGTTGATGCATATGAGTGTTTTCTAAACTATACAAACCAGAGGCGTTGTTCTTCATCGTCTACTACTTCCTAGCCTTATTCATGTCATGAGTACAACACACCTACGCTGGCGTAAAATGACAAAGCTTCTTAGGGCTGGAGGACAGAAAATACGGACACTGATTGTAAAGCTGTATTCCAGAAAACCATTAATTCATTAGCATTAATTTATTTGAATTAAAAATTATGGCTCAAATGGGATCAAGATTTTTAGTCTCTCATGTAATAAAGGTGTCTCTACTGGTAACTGAGCTTAATCACAAAAAGTAGGTCTGTGAGACAGATTAACCCAAGCACCATCTGAAACCAAACAGGAGTATGATCCATCCTATAAAGTAACCACACCACAAACTCAAATTCCCAAAAGTGAATTTATAATACTGTGTTTATTTATGTTTATGTGGGCCTTTGGGTGGCACTACAGGAAGAAAAACTCTAAGCAGCTTTTATTTACATCTCACATCTCTAATGAGAAGTTGTAAGCAACTGATCAATAGCTCAGCAGGAAAGAAACACTTTTTCACACACTTTCCTAATCACCTCTTCTAGTCTGGATATCCTTAAAACCATTAATATATGAACACAACCTGATTCATTTATTTTCTAACAAATTATTTAATTCTTTCCTCCCTACTTCTCCACAAGATAAAAATTTTTTAATAAATATATATGTGTGTGTGTCTATGTCTCTGTGTGTGTGTCTGTGTGTGTGTATGAGCAAGGGTATGATCTGGTGTTCTCTCTTAAATTACTGAGACATGAGTATTGGATGGGGAGGGTGGAGAGGAAAAATAACTATCATCCATCATTATATTAGCAGAGAGTCTGTTGAAAGAGTCTCACTTTTTCAATATTCCCCAAAGGTTGGGGAATACATTATATATATCACATATAATATTAAAATAACTACTTTTATGTTAGAAAAATAAGCATATTAAACTTCTGATTTTACAGATATAGTTGGCTGAGATGAGGCTAAATTGATGTTTTAAGTGTGCTGATTTAAAGTAATGACAGGAAGCACACAGATACAGCGAAATTACACAGGAGGTGTATGGATGTCTAGAGAGTTGTGGCTACTGGGCTAGCTGACATTTGCTCCTGACATTTCACTCATGTTCAGAGGCTCAGTCATGTCTGACTCTTTGCAACCCCATGGACTATAGCCCACCAGGCTCCTCTATCCATGATTTTCCAGGCAAGAATAGTGGAGTGGGTTGCCATTCCCTTTTCCAGGGGATCTTCTTGACCCAGTGATGGAATCTGTGTCTTCTCTATTGGCAGGAAGACTCTTTACCACTGAGCCACCTGATTCACTAGATGTGGGCAAAGTCACTTTCAAGATGCTGTCCTCTGGGTCAATTCTAAAAGACTACTCTAATTCATATCTAGGATGGTAGAGATACAAAGTTATGCTGTAAGGTAAAATTACTTCCAGTATAATTGAAAACTAATGATCTCAACATGTGATGTTGGGAACTACAAATCTGGGAGACAAATGGAAGTGTGGAGAGTTAGAGGCTGCCCCAGACAATGGGTGGCAGGAATCCAAGGCCCCCGTCTGGGTTCTGAGACTGGGTACCTTTTAGCACACTCCCTCCGAGAACCTCAGCTTGCTCATCTATATAAGAATTAAACTGTCTCCTCCCAACAACATCAATCTAGGAGTCACAGTTTAAAACATTAACTCTGCATTAGGAGCACAGTTAGCTGTTAAGTATGACAAATGGACTTACGGCTAACTAAGCGGCCCATAAATTAAATTGTGGCTTCTTCCACACAATTTATGCACTTATTCAGAGCTCTGTGTTAAAGAGCTTTGCTCTTTTACAGTAAATTTTACCCCATCAAAGGAAGAGAGCAAGAGTCCTTAGACGCTAACATATTTTTTCCTGTCATTTAACAGAGACCAAGCTACATACCAGTGATACGGATCCGACCTCCTGGATCAGAACAGAAGGATAGAACAACATGTACTCAGGGATCCACCTAAAGGTTTGAGGATCAAAGGAGCAAGTTTTGTGTCCCCAGTCACCTTTGGAACTAAATTCAAAACCTTTTCTACTGCTTAGCATAACCAACAACTATCCACATCTCTGTAACCTTCCCTCAACCTCCATTAGAGGTCTGAAAACACACTAACTCTTCCTCACATAAAGTCTGCGACTGGACACAGTACTAGAGCTGGAAAAGACTTGCTAGGTCATCTATTTCTGCTTCACATTTGATGTTCAAATCTGTCTGCAATATCTCAATAGTCATACAGCATCTGCTAATACTGTAGGAGTGATTAGAAAGTCAAAAGCAGCCAAAGCTTTCATTGTGCATTCTCTACACCTGCATTCATTGTTCTTCCTTTCAAATTCAATCCTCTTCTTCCTTGAAATCACCAGAATATCAGATCCACTATGTGGAATATCAGAATATCAAATGAGTCTACTTTGGTCTCCTCTTCTCTAAGCTAAATATCATTATGGCCTTTCAGTTCAGTTCAGTTCAGTTGCTCAGTCATGTCCAACTCTTTGTGACCCCATGGACTGTAACAGACCAGGCCTCCCTGTCCATTATGGCCTTTGGACTGTAGCACACCGCCAGGCCTCTCTGTCCATTATGGCCTTTACTTGCTCCTTTTAAGTCATGATTTCAAACCTTTTTAATACCCTGGTCATTATCTCCTAGATGTACTCCAGATGACTCCAGCAGTCCCCAACCTTTTTAACACAAGGGACTGGTTTCATGGAAGACAATGTTTCCCTGGATGAGGGGCTGCAGGATGGTTTGGGGATGGTTCAAGTAAACTGAATTTATTATGCACTTTATTTCTATTATTATCACATCAGTTTCGCCTCAGACCATCAGGCATTAGATCCTGGAGGCTAGGGACCCCTGCTCTAATGTCCTAATTTCCCTTGGGAAACTTGCTATCCAAAACCAATTATTATCTCCTCCTTCCCACCTGCAAATGTCTTGTGACCAGCATGGTCTATCAAGGTACAACCTGCTGTATCATTTTATTCCATCTCTCATTTGCGATTTCTTTCCCAAATTTATGGGACACAGATTGAAACACAGTTGTAGTGCAGAGAGAAGCACCAGTGAAGCTCTAGGGCTTATCTCCACATTTGAAACTGCTGTAGGAAAACTTTAGAGGTTCAGGCTAACATATAATATCTAATTATAACTTGAATCTAATACAAAAATATAATTCAGTTCAATAAATATATTTCAAAATTCATTCTAATCTCTGAGGAAAATTAACAAAGTAATACTGAACAAAGCTAGATACCTACATATGCATTTTTATATGTGTATATATATGTAAACAAATACATTCTAATAAGCATTATGTTTTAATCATCAGTTGCATCACAAATGACAGGGAGTGTGAAGGATCACTTTTCCTAGATATTTGCACCATGCAGTATAAGACTGTTTATAAAAGCTATTTTTCAGAATTCACATCAACGACTATATACTAGTTAGTTCAGTCACTGAGTAGTGTCTGATTCTTTGTGACCCCATGGACTGCAGCACACGAGACTTCCCTGTCCATCACCAACTCCCAGAGATCATGCAAACTCTCATCCATTGAGTCGGCGATGCCATCCAACCATCTCATCCTCTGTCATCCCCTTCTCCTCCTGCCTTCAATCTTTCCCAGCATTAGGGTCTTTTCTAGTCAGTCAGTTATTCACATGAGGTGGCCAAAGTATTGGAGTTTCAGTCCTTCCAATGAATATTCAGAACTGATTTCCCTTAGGATGGACTGGTTGGATGTTCTTGCAGTCCAAGGGACTCTCAAGAGTCTTCTCCAACACCACACCTCAAAAGCATCAATTCTTTGGTGCTCAGGTTTCTTATTGGTCCAATTCTCACATCCATACACGACTAGTGGAAAAACCACAGCTTTGAGTAGATGGACTTTTGTTGGCAAAGTAATGTCTCTGCTTTTTTAATATGCTGTCAAGGTTGGTCATAACTTTTCTTCCAAGGAGTAAGCGTCTTTTAATTTCATGGCTGCAGTCACTGCATCTCCAGTGATTTTGGAGCCCAAAAAATATATATACTACTCTATACAAATACAGCTCAGTCATGTCTGACTCTTTGCAACCCCATGGACTATAGCCCACCAGGCTCCTCTATCCATGATTTTCCAGGCAAGAATAGTGGAGTGGGTTGCCATTCCCTTTTCCAGGGGATCTTCTTGACCCAGTGATGGAATCTGTGTCTTCTCTATTGGCAGGAAGACTCTTTACCACTGAGCCACCTGATTCACTAGATGTGGGCAAAGTCACTTTCAAGATGCTGTCCTCTGGGTCAATTCTAAAAGACTACTCTAATTCATATCTAGGATGGTAGAGATACAAAGTTATGCTGTAAGGTAAAATTACTTCCAGTATAATTGAAAACTAATGATCTCAACATGTGATGTTGGGAACTACAAATCTGGGAGACAAATGGAAGTGTGGAGAGTTAGAGGCTGCCCCAGACAATGGGTGGCAGGAATCCAAGGCCCCCGTCTGGGTTCTGAGACTGGGTACCTTTTAGCACACTCCCTCCGAGAACCTCAGCTTGCTCATCTATATAAGAATTAAACTGTCTCCTCCCAACAACATCAATCTAGGAGTCACAGTTTAAAACATTAACTCTGCATTAGGAGCACAGTTAGCTGTTAAGTATGACAAATGGACTTACGGCTAACTAAGCGGCCCATAAATTAAATTGTGGCTTCTTCCACACAATTTATGCACTTATTCAGAGCTCTGTGTTAAAGAGCTTTGCTCTTTTACAGTAAATTTTACCCCATCAAAGGAAGAGAGCAAGAGTCCTTAGACGCTAACATATTTTTTCCTGTCATTTAACAGAGACCAAGCTACATACCAGTGATACGGATCCGACCTCCTGGATCAGAACAGAAGGATAGAACAACATGTACTCAGGGATCCACCTAAAGGTTTGAGGATCAAAGGAGCAAGTTTTGTGTCCCCAGTCACCTTTGGAACTAAATTCAAAACCTTTTCTACTGCTTAGCATAACCAACAACTATCCACATCTCTGTAACCTTCCCTCAACCTCCATTAGAGGTCTGAAAACACACTAACTCTTCCTCACATAAAGTCTGCGACTGGACACAGTACTAGAGCTGGAAAAGATTTGCTAGATCATCTATTTCTGCTTCACATTTGATGTTCAAATCTCTCTGCAATATCTCAATAGTCATACAGCATCTGCTAATACTGTAGGAGTGATTAGAAAGTCAAAAGCAGCCAAAGCTTTCATTGTGCATTCTCTACACCTGCATTCATTGTTCTTCCTTTCAAATTCAATCCTCTTCTTCCTTGAAATCACCAGAATATCAGATCCGCTATGTGGAATATCAGAATATCAAATGAGTCTACTTTGGTCTCCTCTTCTCTAAGCTAAATATCATTATGGCCTTTCAGTTCAGTTCAGTTCAGTTGCTCAGTCATGTCCAACTCTTTGTGACCCCATGGACTGTAACAGACCAGGCCTCCCTGTCCATTATGGCCTTTGGACTGTAGCACGCCGCCAGGCCTCTCTGTCCATTATGGCCTTTACTTGCTCCTTTTAAGTCATGATTTCAAACCTTTTTAATACCCTGGTCATTATCTCCTAGATGTACTCCAGATGACTCCAGCAGTCCCCAACCTTTTTAACACAAGGGACTGGTTTCATGGAAGACAAAGTTTCCCTGGATGAGGGGCTACAGGATGGTTTGGGGATGGTTCAAGTAAACTGAATTTATTATGCACTTTATTTCTATTATTATCACATCAGTTTCGCCTCAGACCATCAGGCATTAGATCCTGGAGGCTAGGGACCCCTGCTCTAATGTCCTAATTTCCCTTGGGAAACTTGCTATCCAAAACCAATTATTATCTCCTCCTTCCCACCTGCAAATGTCTTGTGACCAGCATGGTCTATCAAGGTACAACCTGCTGTATCATTTTATTCCATCTCTCATTTGCGATTTCTTTCCCAAATTTATGGGACACAGATTGAAACACAGTTGTAGTGCAGAGAGAAGCACCAGTGAAGCTCTAGGGCTTATCTCCACATTTGAAACTGCTGTAGGAAAACTTTAGAGGTTCAGGCTAACATATAATATCTAATTATAACTTGAATCTAATACAAAAATATAATTCAGTTCAATAAATATATTTCAAAATTCATTCTAATCTCTGAGGAAAATTAACAAAGTAATACTGAACAAAGCTAGATACCTACATATGCATTTTTATATGTGTATATATATGTAAACAAATACATTCTAATAAGCATTATGTTTTAATCATCAGTTGCATCACAAATGACAGGGAGTGTGAAGGATCACTTTTCCTAGATATTTGCACCATGCAGTATAAGACTGTTTATAAAAGCTATTTTTCAGAATTCACATCAACGACTATATACTAGTTAGTTCAGTCACTGAGTAGTGTCTGATTCTTTGTGACCCCATGGACTGCAGCACACGAGACTTCCCTGTCCATCACCAACTCCCAGAGATCATGCAAACTCTCATCCATTGAGTCGGCGATGCCATCCAACCATCTCATCCTCTGTCATCCCCTTCTCCTCCTGCCTTCAATCTTTCCCAGCATTAGGGTCTTTTCTAGTCAGTCAGTTATTCACATGAGGTGGCCAAAGTATTGGAGTTTCAGTCCTTCCAATGAATATTCAGAACTGATTTCCCTTAGGATGGACTGGTTGGATGTTCTTGCAGTCCAAGGGACTCTCAAGAGTCTTCTCCAACACCACACCTCAAAAGCATCAATTCTTTGGTGCTCAGGTTTCTTATTGGTCCAATTCTCACATCCATACACGACTAGTGGAAAAACCACAGCTTTGAGTAGATGGACTTTTGTTGGCAAAGTAATGTCTCTGCTTTTTTAATATGCTGTCAAGGTTGGTCATAACTTTTCTTCCAAGGAGTAAGCGTCTTTTAATTTCATGGCTGCAGTCACTGCATCTCCAGTGATTTTGGAGCCCAAAAAATATATATACTACTCTATACAAATACGCTATAGATACACTTATATGCTGTCACAAACCTTTATCAGTCTTGAAATGCTTCCCACTCATTTGAACTTTGTAACTCTAGGATGAAAGCAGGGAAGGCCTAGCACACTCATTTTCATACGAACACACAAAACTTTCCCAAATTCGTGTGTTTTGTAAACTACAGAGCCAAAAATACAGCCCAGACCTTTGGATTCCAGATCCAAGAATCCAGTGTTAGAACCTAGTTTGGTTCTAAGACTTAGTACATCAGGTGTAAACCTTAATGCTCCCCTTTGACCCAATTTCTTGCCCATGCTTGCAGTAGATTTGGCAGCCTTGTGGATATTTCTGTGTGTCCCACAGAAGAGAAAAACACATGACTGTCACTTTTTCAATGGGCAACTATTTGCTTAAAATCTTAATCAGAGTGTTGCTAATCACAGACTGTGAGAGCCAGATACTTCCATTAACATCCCCGTGGAGAAACCACAAGGACTCCAAAAACCATTAGCTGCCTCTAGTGCTCCATGCTAAGAGCACTCTTAGGGGGTAAATCCACAAACAAGAAAAGCCAAAGCTAAGAGATTAAAGATTTATAAAAACTCAAAACTTACAGCTCCATCTTCCCCACCCCAAGTCATTGGACTCTTGCCACCACTGCAGTACACTGTGTTGCCTAAAACAAAAAGTCCCATCTGATGCACTGTGACATCAGAGAGGGGTGGGATGGGGGGGGAGGTGGGAGGGAGATTCCTGAGGGAGCAGATACATGTATATCTATGGCTGATTCACGTTGATATATGGCAGAAAGCAACACAATATGGTAAAGCAATTATCCTCCAATTAAGAATAAATAAATTAAAAAACGAAAGCTTCCAAATCTAGCTCACACTAGAGTCACTGGGGAAGCTTATAAGCACACGGGATCTTCCTAATACATGGGAGGTAGACTGTAGGACAGAGAAGGCAATGGCACCCCACTCCAGTACTCTTGCCTGGAAAATCCCATGGACGGAGGAGCCTGGTGGGCTGCCATCTATGGGGTCGCACAGAGTCGGACATGACTGAAGCAACTTAGCAGCAGCAGCAGCAGCAGACTATAGGAGAAGGTAATCTGTTTTTTTTTTTTTCTTTAAGAAGAGTCTGATGTGACTATGATGTATCTGATCCATTCCTAGACTGTGTTAATCATAGGAAGTCAATTACTCTTGCAATGTCCCCAATCTCTCTCCTGCCGCAACTTTCCTTTTCCTAGTCAGTCGTTCTCACTGGCATACAAATATGTCATAATATTTTCATAAAACCAATGTTCCCTTTGACCCCACATTCCCTCATTTCTCTACACAACTTGACTGTAAAACTCTTAGATTTTTCTGTGCTCCTTCTATCCTCTCTCTCACCTTCTAGTCTCTCAAAGCCATGCCACTCAAACTTTCACACCCACTTCTCTGTTGAAACGGCTGCCCACAATCCACGTGATAACCTCCCCATTTCCCAATCTCCCCACGATCCACGTGATAGCCTCCCCATTTCCCAATCTCCCCACGATCCACGTGATAACCTCCCCATTTCCCAATCTCCCACGATCCACGTGATAACCTCCCCATTTCCCAATCTCCCCACGATCCACGTGATAACCTCCCCATTTCCCAATCTCCCCACGATCCACGTGATAACCTCCCCATTTCCCAATCTCCCCACGATCCACGTGATAACCTCCCCATTTCCCAATCTCCCCACGATCCACGTGATAACCTCCCCATTTCCCAATCTCCCCACGATCCACGTGATAACCTCCCCATTTCCCAATCTCCCCACGATCCACGTGATAACCTCCCCATTTCCCAATCTCCCCACGATCCACGTGATAACCTCCCCATTTCCCAATCTCCCCACGATCCACGTGATAACCTCCCCATTTCCCAATCTCCCCACGATCCACGTGATAACCTCCCCATTTCCCAATCTCCCCACGATCCACGTGATAACCTCCCCATTTCCCAATCTCCCCACGATCCACGTGATAACCTCCCCATTTCCCAATCTCCCCACGATCCACGTGATAACCTCCCCATTTCCCAATCTCCCCACGATCCACGTGATAACCTCCCCATTTCCCAATCTCCCCACGATCCACGTGATAACCTCCCCATTTCCCAATCTCCCCACGATCCACGTGATAACCTCCCCATTTCCCAATCTCCCCACGATCCACGTGATAACCTCCCCATTTCCCAATCTCCCCACGATCCACGTGATAACCTCCCCATTTCCCAATCTCCCCACGATCCACGTGATAACCTCCCCATTTCCCAATCTCCCCACGATCCACGTGATAACCTCCCCATTTCCCAATCTCCCCACGATCCACGTGATAACCTCCCCATTTCCCAATCTCCCCACGATCCACGTGATAACCTCCCCATTTCCCAATCTCCCCACGATCCACGTGATAACCTCCCCATTTCCCAATCTCCCCACGATCCACGTGATAACCTCCCCATTTCCCAATCTAAAAATCCACTCTCAGTCTGCACCACACTTATCTGACCCAGTTGGTCATTCTTTCTTACCACTTTCTTCACTTAACTTCTATTCCTACACTCTCCTGAATTTCCTCTACTTCTCAGGCTAGTCCTTCTGAGTCTCTTTGGTAGCATTTAGCTCCTAATGGCTAGGTACTGGAGGACTGCAGGCTTAGTCCTAAGATCTTTTCTGTATCAACACTAACTCTTTGTGTTACTGAATACAGTTATAGGATTCTAATACATCTGCATGCTGATTTTTCATACATTCATGTCTTCAGCCCTGGACTCCCCTAAATTCCTGACTTTTACCTCTCTATTCAATGTCTATCTTTGTGCCTGCTAAGTCTCTTCGTGTCTGGCTCTGTGCAACCACATGGACTGTAGCCTGCCAGGCTCCTCTGCCCATGGGATTCTCCAGGCAGGAATACTGGAATGGGTTGCCATGCCCTCCTCCTTCAGGGGACCTTCCCGACCCAAGGATGGAACTGGTATCTCTTATGTCTAACCTGCACTGGCAGGCAGGTTCTTTACCATTAGCACCACGTGGGAAGCCCTGTTCTTTATTCTATGTCAAACTGAACACATTCAAAAACAGAACACTTGAGTTTATCTCCCCAAAGCAACTCTACCCTTCTTTGTTTCACAACTCAATAAACAACATCCCTCTTCATCTACATGCTCAGGCATAATTCCTTGAGTCACTTTTGATCTCTTTTTTTTTTCTTCTCTAAATTAGCAATCCTATCAGCTCTACCTCCAAATATATCCCAAATTAGACCATGTCTCACCGCCTAGTACATTTTGACTCTGTTCCAAGCCTCTCACCAGAAATACTGTAATAGCCTCCTAAACCGTCTCCGTGATGCAGTCTACTATCATACTGCAGCCAGAGTGATCCATTTCAATATAAATGGCTTTTCACACTCCTGTTCAAAACCCTTCTATGACTTTGCATAACCCTCAAAATAAATTCCAAAATACTTGCCACAGCCTACAATACATAAGTAATGTCCTTTCCTACCGTTTTCCCTCATCTTGCTCTTGACACATTGTCCTTCTACCTCATCTTTGAATAAGTCAAGCCTTTTTCTACTTCGGGGCTTCCCAGGTGGCTCTTTACAGTAGTCAAGAACCCACCTGCCAATGCAGGAGACGCACGTTCAATCGCTGGGTCAGGAAGATCCCCTGGAGGAGGAAATGGCAACCCAGTATACTTGCCAGGATAATCCCATAAACATAGGAGGCACGCGGGCTACAGTCCCTGCGGTCGCAAAGAGTTGGACACAACTTAGCACTGAGCCCTCGGCACGCTTGCATGCATTCCGAGCTCAGGATCTTCGCACTTGCTGCTCTTCCCAGCTAGAGCCAGTTCTCCCTGAGTAATGGCAAGCTTGATCTCTCACTTCCTTTGGTCTCTACCTGAGAGCAGTTTCCTTAGAGAGGACTGCTGTATCTAAAGAGATCTTCCTTTCTCTCTCTAGCCCCTTAATGGGTGTATTTCTCTTTATGGCACTTACCACCACCTGACACTATATTATATGCATGTCAGTTGTTTATTTATTTATTGTTTTACTTCTGCACCAGAAAGTCAGCTCTTAAAATAGAGATTGTTTTGCGCACCACCGTATCCCTAGCAATTAGAATAGTACCTGGCAAAGAGTAGGTCGTTGATAAATGAGTGAAGGAATGAAGGAAAGAATAAGCAGATTTAGCCTGAAACACATGCTCTCTCTTGGCCCTCTGCCTTAGTGCATATTTTCCCCTTTACCCAAAATGCCCTTCCTCATCATTTTCTATGCAAGGTGGATGCCTATTTATTCTTTAAAATGCATCTCTGGTAGCATATTTCCCTGAAGCCTTCCCAGATAAGCCTAACTACACACACACACACATACATACACACACCACCAAGCAGAAGGATCTGCTCTCATCTCTTTCTGTTTTTCAAGATAAATTGTTTCTACCTTTAGTCTAGCACCTACCCATGAAGATGCGTTTTTTGCTCCTATCGTCTCTCCCTTGCCATATTACAAATTACTTAAGGCAGAAGTTGACTTATCTCTAAATGTCCAATGCCAAGCCATAATGAGAACCCAGTAAACACACACATACATACACACACCACCAAGCAGAAGGATCTGCTCTCATCTCTTTCTGTTTTCAAGATAAATTGTTTCTACCTTTAGTCTAGCACCTACCCATGAAGATGCGTTTTTTGCTTCTATCTTCTCTCTCTTGCCATACTACAAATTACTTAAGGCAGAAGTTGACTTATCTCTAAATGTCCAATGCCAAGCCATAATGAGAACCCAGTTATGCCAAGACTATGTCTGATTGCTAGTGCTCACATAGCTATTACTATTTCCTCCTGTCTGTGCTAAGTTATTTTTATTAGAAGCTGCTGTTAATAATGTGATTACTTCACCTAAAAGTAGCTCATCTATTCTCTCTGCCTCACAGACAGAAGCGCCTGTAGATTTCAGGAATTAAATTCTAATACAGTGTATATTTGCTATTGACTGAGAACTAAGTGATGCAAGCCCTCAAAATAGAAGTTAGCCTAGATCCTGGAGTGTATTACCTCATCCTAGTTACTAGCCATGGGTGAAAGAATTTAAAGTAAGGTTAAGTCAATAAAATGCCTTAACCTCTATCATATTGCCCCACTTTACAATGCAGACTGAAAAGGTACTATATTGTTGATGGGAATAGCATCCTTTTCAAGCAGTATCGGAAAAGGGTAGACCAGAAAAATGCACAACAGATGTGATAGCTATTGGAAGATACAATTCTTATGCCAAAGAAGCTATAAATTTCATGTTGATAAAACTGGCTCCTGCCATTAACTGACTCTCTCCAAGACAATGCAGAACAGAGGTTTATCTTATTTCCAATATAGTCTTGGGTCACAAATGCATTGAATGCAATAAACTAGAAATGGTGTGTCTCTATTAGCTTTTTAGCTTTTGCCACTTAGCATGCACACTATTTCATTTAGATTTCAAACAATGTTTTGATGGAGACAAGGATGATTTTATGCAGTTTATATTGATGAGGATTTTGAGGTTAGAAACTCAACAAAGAGGTTAAGAAAATAAGTTCATAAAATAAGTGAATGAATGAAACAGATTTCAAATTAGGGTCCAAATTCCACATACTAAGAGTTAAAAGTCCTGGATTCAAAATGATAGTCACTGAATTTTGTCCGACTCTCTGTGATCCCATGGACTAGTCCATCAGGCTCCTCTGTCCATGGAATTCTCCAAGGAAGAATACTAGAGTGTGTTGCCATGCCCTTCTCCAGGGGATCTTTGCAACCCAAGGATCAAACCCAAGTCTCCTGCATTGCAGGAGGCTTGCAGGAGGATTCTTTACCTCTGAGCCCCAATTCAAAGGTCCAGCCAATTCAAAGATCCCCTGATTCAAAGATCTAGCCAATTCACACAGATATGGGCTTTGAATACTTGTCTCAAGTTTGCTGGGACTGTTTCTTCAATTGTCAAATGAAAGTGTATCTTCAATTCTGAAAATTGTTGCTAGGACCTAAATATTATGATTCTACATTTTGAGTCACTTATGCTCTATGCATAATAAGATAATTGGTCCCTCCTCATGAGAAGATGATAACACAAGCATTACGTTTGACTCCTAACATCTGTGTTGTGAGGATGACAGCAAGGTTCATAGAATCACTGAAACCTGGCCATGTCAAAAAACCTTAGGGGGTCAAGAGATCAATCAGTACAAAGCCTTACTCAGTCTTAATATCTGCATTAGAAACATACTTCTGTCTTTTGAGGAATCTGGCTATTTTCAGCTCTATGGACCCTGCTAAGGAGGCCCAGGTGGCTTGCAAAGTAGAGTTGACAGAGATCTGAAATCATCGGACAGTCTCAGCCCCCACCTGTTTTTCATTTGTTTTTCCTCTTGAATATCTAGAGGGGTTTGCTTCAGCCTCAAGCACTCAGTGCAGTTCCAGCTCAACCAAGAACTACTTCCTCTCAATTCAAGAGGTAAGATGACAAAGAACTCCTACTCACAATTCCCAAGAGAGGGTCAGGGATGGTATCACATACAAAGGGAAACAGTTAGACATTAGACCATTCTCAGGTGTTTCTGTAGCCCCACTGATATAATCAAACCAAACCCCTGAATACTAAGGCAGATCCTGCAAATTCTTTGATCCTGCAAATTTCTTTGTCCACTGTGCAACAGCCTCAGTCAAAAGAGGGTTCCTTTTTTAAACTTTTTATTTTATTTTGGAGTATAGTTGATTAACAATGTTGTGTTAGTTTCAGGTGTTCAGCAAAGTGAATCAGTTATATCTATACATATGTCTATTCTTCCTCAAATCAGTTTCCCATTTAAGTTTTTACATTATATTGAGCAGAGTTCCCTGTGCTATACAGTTGGTCCTTGCTGTTTACCCATTTTAAATACAGCATTGTGTACATGTCAGTCTCACACTCCCCAAGATGACTGTGTCTTAATGAATCACTGACCTCTCCAGCTGAGGGACCGCTCATTCTCAATACCCAATCACCTCTAACACGAATCCAAGGCTGGACAAAGAGAGGTTTGGTATTTTTCCTAGTTAGCTTGGTGCTATATGTAAAACAAATCAGGGAATATTAACTAAGCAAGATTGCTCCTCCCACTATGAGTCAATAAACGTTATGTTGTGCATAGTTAAGTGTCAGAAAGTATTCTAAGAGATTCATATATATTAACTCATATTGCTCCACACCACATCCCTATAAGGTAGGTGCTACTTCTGTTATTACCATTTTATAAATGAGAAAAGTGAGGCCCTGAGGGGTTAAGAAACTTGTCCAAGGTCACATAACTAGTAAGTCTCTGAGTCACGTCAAACTCAGGCAAACTGGCTCCACAGTAGATGCTTTCAGCCAGAAACACAGATTCCCTCACTCATGGCTTCAGGTTGCTGAACTTGATACATTTGGATTAACAGGGGTGAATTTCAAAAACACATAATTGAGTGAAAAAATAAGATATAGAGAGACAAGTACAGTTCAAGTCCACATCTATAAATTTCAGAAATACTCAAAACAATATCTTACATGATACCTTTTAAATTGGGCTTCCCAGGTGGTGCTGGTGGTAAAGAACCCACCTGCCAACGCAGGAGATGGGAGAGATATAGGGTTCAATTCCTGGGTTGGGAAAATCCCCTGGAGCAGGGCATGGCAACCCATTCTAGTATTCTTGCCTAAAGAATCCCATGGACAGGGGAGTCTGGTGGACTACAGCCCATGGCATTGCAAGCGTTGGACATGACTGAATCGACTTCATGCACACATGCAGGCACGCGTGCACCTGGGACCCACACCAAAATCATTATAGTTGTTACCCCTGAGGAAGAAGGAATGCTGGGATAGTGCTGGGGGTAGTTCTCAGTGATTTTAATTTTATTGGTAGTGTTTGACTTCTTCAAGAGAATCTGAAATACATAAGGCATAATGCTAATAATTTGTTCATGCTGAGTCTCGGGTATATTAGTGTTTATTATACTACTCCTCTGGCCATTTCTGTATTTTAACCTTAGAAACAAACTACACATATTTTACCTCCTCTTTCTTCTTGTGCCCTCCCAATTCCAATTTTTGTTGAGATAACAGAATCCAGAGTATTGCATCTTGGAAAACAAAATCATAATGATGATCCATGCAGGGCTAGTTAGCCTAATGTAATCTACAGTGAGTATATTTCCAATTTGATGAAAATAAATTAACAATCTATTAGAACTTCAACTGAGCACATTTAAACAAGCACAGCATCAAACAGTAATTATCAGAGGACACAACCCCAAAAAAATACAGAGGAGAGTTTGTCTCTACGACATACTTGGCAGTCTCTTCTAGAATAACGACAAGGCTAACTAAGAATGACACACTATACCTAGACACTAGACATCACTGGTACCTTAATTAGGATAATTTTTGCACAGTTATTATCTCCCTTAGTAAGAATGAGTTATTTTAGAACAGGGTTCCTATAGCCATTGACTGGCACATGGTTGGGTCTCATTAAATGCTGGATGAATAAACATAGAAATGAAGACATGTTCCATAATATATTTGATTTAAACACTACAAAATATTCAACTGTTTGAGCAATAGGGTAAATGAGGCTGAAGCTTAAAATTCTAGACAGATAGCACTTTAGGGGATGTTAGTGATTTGTATTCCCTTAGATAAAAATCAGAATTTCCCCTTGTCATAGAAATTCCTTTGTTTTCAGACAGACTACCTTGTCAAGCCTTTCCAACCATACAAATATGTCAACTTCCTAGTCTCTGCCACTATAAAACTGCTTCAACCACTGAAGCAAATGCTTCTATCTGAGATATATTTCTTCATAATTTAAATATGATATATTTTGAACAGAACCAAGTTCATCCAGAGTTAAAGAATCCTCCCCTGCATTTACTGTGCAAATTTCCTGTGCAATTTGAAAATCATTGTTCATTCTTAGAAGATCTGTCTTATTTGTATAAAGCGTTTGTGAGGCAAGATTCTGCAGGACCGATGCACTCTGCAATCTACTTTGAAAGATACATGGTGGAAAGGTATAAAGCTACCTAGACTGATATCTGTTACTCCTCATCTGGTATTATTTAAAATGGAATAACCCAAACATTTGGAAACGTGCTGATAAGTACCATGATTGCTTCCTCTAGACCAGGAGTGGCCAGAGAATGTCTTACGCTAGGAGTGTTTCTCCTAAAGGACACGCATGCTTCACTCTCAGCCTTCCTGCAATAAAAAACCAATGAGCCTTGGAAGAGGACTGAACTGAATACCCTTATTCTCTCTCTGAAACCTGAAGGAGTAGTTCCTAGTCCTGGGGAAAACAAAGAATATCCATTATGCAGAGGATTAGATGGCATCACCGACTCGGTGGACCTGAGTTTCAGCAAGCTCCAGGAGCTGGTCATGGACAGGGAAGCCTGGAGTGCTGCAGCCCATGGGGCTGCAAAGGGTCAGACACGACTGAGCGACTGAACTGAATTGAGAGATAGGACAGGAGCTAAACAGAGATGACGAGACAGCTCTCGCAAAGAAGGACACAGCCTATGGACTTTCTGAGTGGTGATAGTCAATATAAGTCTATAGATTTCCATTCTTGGCAGTGCTATATACCTCTGCTTTCCTCAAGAATTCAGTAAATTATTCTGAAGCCCCAAAGTCTGGTTTTCTTTAAAATTTGAAGAGAAGAGTAACAAAGCTCCTGCATCTCAGTGGTTCAGAGTAAAGAATATTGACAGATATCAAATGAATACCAGGACATGTTTGTGGAACATGGAAATATTCCTCAATATTTCCAAGAAACTACCTGGTGAGAGAAATACAACAAAGGAATAATAATAATTTTTTTTATAAAACCAGCAATCCACTGAAAGAACCTAGCTTCCAGGACTTGAAAATAAATTTAAATGAATTTACTTAGTGCTGAAGAGGTCAGGAATTTTTTTCAGTTACACTGATTCTACAGTATTAAAACATAATGTGACTTTCAGTTGCTTCCTGTTTGATCTTCTAAATAATCTACCAACACAATAGAGTTAAAACTTGAGCAACATAAACTATTAAGAATTCAATTCCAAAAATTCAGTTATCAAAAGTCGCTTAAAGAATCTCATCCAAATTACCTGTTATAGCCAAATTACTCTGCAATATCACTTTGCATTTGTTTCTATGGATGAAATAAAACCCAGAATTTTCCTTAATGCTGTTCATATTACGATATTTACTAGTTTTAAGAAAACAAACTGGAATCTTTGCAAGTGAAATTGGCTAGATACAGATTCCTATTGCTTTTTACCAGAATAAAGGCCTATCTTGAACAATAAAGAAAATTATACATACAGATCAAAATTTTAGATATATTCTAAGATTGAGTATGGCACACATTTTTTTTTTACCTTAATTCAGAGAAAGACTAAGACAGGATAAATCACAGACCAACAGCATGCATTTGGTATTTTATAATACCAGGAGAGGGACGAAAGGAAAGACAAAAAAGAACAGGAAATACTAAATGTCGAGTACCCAGGATTTCACAGGCTAAGAACCTTACAGATACTAATGCATTTAATCTTTAGACCAACCCTATAAATTCAGAACTATCGTTAAGCACCATTTTGAGACATATGAGACACAGGGAACTACCACACAGAGCCAGGAAAATACTATATGGCTGTTAAAAGTGTAAGTTACTTAAGGATATAGGAACATATCAACACCCTTAAAAATAGTTCTGTCTTTGAAAGTTACGTGCTATGAGAGTAAATTTTTGCTCCCACTTTTCACATTCACTTTTGGTCCACAAAAGGTTTTTTGGCCTTCTCCAACAAATGGGAAGAGAGTCTATGCCCTTCCATCTACCCTTCTCACTCCATTCCAAGGAAGAGGAAAAGCTTATCTGATTGCTGAGAGAAAAAAATGGGGCCAGTGAAGCTTAGCCTGTTGTGGGATCTACCCGCTCACAGGCTGGACACCTTCTGAGCTGCCAGGTAGGCACAAGTAGCTCAGGACCCAGGCCTGACTTTACAGGTAAATGTTGGGATCTGGGCGGCACAGTGGCAAAGGATCTGCCTGCCAACGCAAGAGACACAGGAGATGTGGGGAAGGAGATGGCAGCCCATTCCAGTTTTCTTGCCTGGAGAATCCCATGGACAGAGGATCCAGGCAAGGTACAGTCCACGGGGTCACAAAGAGTCAGACACGACTGAGCGACTAACACACACAAACGATTAGAAGCAATGTAGAAATGCACAAAGTTCAAGAGAATTCTCCTTTCCCACCGTCCCAAAAGTATCTCTCGCCTACTGCTTCACTACTGCTATTAACAGCTTCTTGTAATTCCTCTTAGAAAACAATATTTTCCAAATATTTAGATATGAGTATTTCTTTCCATATTTAGAATAACTGTTTAAGTTCATGCGGAAAGAAACAAGCAAGGCATATAACTTGTGTGTACTAACTTGTGTTTTTAAAACTCACACACCAAGAAGGGAAGGGGTTATATCAAGGTTATAGTTGTGTAAGTGACTTTCTTATTCTACAGAGACTACATTTTCAGTTTCCTGCTATGAGAAGAAAACTGCATAATCTAAAACATGTATCACTATATAGTTTTTAATTATAAAAGGAACATATTTCCATTAAAATTCAAATAATATAGAAATATGTAAAGCAAAAAGCAAGTCTCTGCCATCAAACTCCCTAAAGGTAACTGCCATTAACAATTTTGAATGCACACACACACACACACACACACACACACACTTGCATAAGTGCACAGATATTTTGAATAGAGATACATTTATAAATTTAAATTTTTTCAGGAGAAAATAAATTTACATAGACATATAAATCTTCACCTGGATAAAGCTTGGTTCTCTAATCTGTATTATATAACTATAAAGAAAAATGTCATTCTGCCTAAACTGTATTGGTGTCTAGAAGCCAAAGGCCAAAACTAGTGATTGATATTCATTGTTCATACCATGGCAGTTTAAGAAACTATACCACCAACCTTTCACATTGTTTTTCACAATTTCCAGGCCATCCCCTTGCACCAGGTTGGCACAAAACACTACTGCCTGGAATTCCCAGTTATTAACCTGGCTCCAGACTTTGGATAGCTGGAATCAAAGGCACGTTCACTACCTCCAGTCTGAGTTACTTACGGAGTGCTAAGATGGGCAGGGGATAAGTGGTTCATCACTCTCGTTTTGAGAATGGCTTTATAAAGACTTTATCAATGTTGTCTACCCACATGTTCCTCAGTGCCAAGGTCAGATACTGAGCCAACACAGCGATTCACTGATTCTCAAGTTCCTCCAAGTTAAGCAAATAATTAGTGCTTTAGAGAATGATCCAGCTAGCAAGTACCCCTCTCCCCTCAAAAAAGAGATTCATTTTGTGCCACTAAGTTTTATTTAAAGACCATGCAATCGAATCCCAGCTGGCTTCATTGAAGCAGCAACGTGGGCAATCAGTGACACCAACTGCAATGCTATCGTTTCTATAAACAGTAATGAGAGGGGGTAGGATGGTACTAGAAGCTTATGTATAAACAAGAAAGATCATTTCAGCAAGAGAGACTTGTCTTCGCAGATTCACAGTATCTTTCTGATATTCACCCTAAGAAATATAAATACCCTGCAACACTTAATGGAATTAGAAATAATATTCAGACATGACATTCATAACATCGTACAATTAAAATAACATACTGTAAAGGTAGCAATTTCATAGACTGAAATGTACAAAGGAAAGCTTCATTGTTTCAAGATATTCCAGGGAAATTAAGAGAACAGACCTATAAGTATTCCCAGAATGTCTCCTTCTAACCCTGATAGCAGAGAATAAAACTTGCACCTTTCTTAGAAACTGATGTGTTACATCTGGGTGTGAACAAATGGACTTGGGTTGAGGGAGGGACAAAGAAGAGGCATAACACAGATAACTAGGCAGGACATCTGAATATGAGCAGTTATGAGTAGGCTTGAATTGAGTTGTAGGCTAATTCTTTATGAAAAAAAAAATGCTTTTTCTTATCTTCTTCTTACTTTTCTTCAAACACACTCTTCCAATAAAATACACAGAGATACTATTCTTCTCCATTAGAGCCCCCATCTGTCCCACCCAGCAATACCTTTTGAACTCTTAAATGCTTTAACAAGCTCTGGGAGAGAAACACAAAACCCAGGAAGAATTACTTATTCCTTCCTTGGGATCAGGTAAGAGACTGATTCTCCCAGGCACTCCACTTTGAGCATGTATCATATACTGCCTAATATGGCAGCTCTTGCTTGTCCCCTCTCTCTCTGCTGGGTTTCCTGTGCCTACCACAGAGCCTAGCAGCAACTGGTCCTCAAAGAATGTTTGCTAAAAAAAAAAAACAAAAAACGGCAACCCCTGAAGTCAGAGACATGTTTCTTTAACCTTCTATTCTAAGATGGATAAAGACAGGAAGAAGGGAGGGGTGCCAGCTGTGGAGGGCTATTTGGCATGACACATACATCCTAGGCTTCCAAAAGTCTGACTTCACTCCACTCTTTTGCTTTACTTAACCCAAGAGGCAGGCAAATGGACTGCTGCTCCATGACCCAGATGGAGCATTCAGCCCAATTCCTTCACTATAAAGTACTGCCCTGGTTTTCTCCACATGCACACAGCTCTTAGTTTATAAGCTGAGAGAAAAACAATTTTATTTGCATTTTCTTTTGTCTGGAAAAACTGCAGCAGAGACGAGAGCTGTCATGTTAGCACTGTTTCTCAAGTAATGCAGCTAGTTCATTTCCAGGAACTCAGGGGCATTAATAGGTATTATAGTTTCCATACAGCAGAGTAAGTACAAAGGAGCACCTGAGTCCTTAAGAGAAGTGAAGTCGCTCAGTCGTGTCCAACTCTTTGCGACCCCATGGACTGTAGCCCACCAGGTTCCTCCATCCATGGGATTCTCCAGGCAAGAACACTGGAGTGGGTTGCCATTTCCTTCTCCAGGAGATCTTCCCAACCCAAGGATCGAACCCGGGTCTCCCGCATTGTAGGCAGACGCTTTACTGTCTGAGCCACCAGGGAAGTAAGCACCTTACAAATAAAGTACCACTTTGAAAGAATAATCTCAAATATCAGCAGAGCTTCACTGCATTTTGGGGAGGGAAGATGAATATCATTTAAGAAGCAAAGTACTCACTAGTCTCAGAACAACCACTAACTTAACTGCTGCTGCTGCTGCTAAGTCACTTTGGTAGTGGCCGATTCTGTGCGACCCCACAGACGGCAGCCCACCAGGCTCCGCTGTCCCTGGGATTCTCCAGGCAAGAGTACTGGAGTGGGTTGCCATTGCCTTCTCCACACTAACTTACTAGATGATGACAAAACCCCATACTTTGGTACGCTAAACTAATTATCCAAAGATTATGAAAGGAATCCAATACATCGATTTATTATATACTACAGATGGTATCATAAAGAAGTTAAAGTGATTGACTAGAAAGAATCTTAAATTGAGCCCAATAATCCTCCATTAAATTTTATTATGTTAAACTCTACTGCCTTACTATCCATCAGGATAGACCAAATAACAAATGACCTTAAAAATCTAAGTTATTTACAAAGAGAAGTTTTTAACTTCTCTAATGTGCTAAATCCCCACCAAGGGTCACACAGTCCTATTACTACAGACACTCAGGGACACAGACTGATGGAAGAACCACCACCTTGAACATCATCGGAAGGTCAGAAGTAGAGAGAATTGTGCTCTGGTTATTAAAGCTTCCACATGGAAGTGAGGTGTGTCACTTCTGTGCATGCTTCCCTAGCTAATACAAGTCATATGGCCACACCTAAGTTCAGGGGAAGGTGATAATGCCATGCATCCTGCAACGTGCCCAAGAGAAGAATCCAAAATACAGGGTAAACAGTGGTAATGCCAACTACATAGGCACTTAGCAAATTGCTTTTTTAAAGTACTGCAAGACAAATGAACTAAGAATAAGCACTAAGTTTTTGAATTTAACACTGAAGATGTCATGTGAAAACAAAAATCCCTTTGAAAATGAAAGCCATAAAAAAACAATGATCATTTTGTATATTTTATGTTTCACATTCATTTTACCCATTGGAGCAGTATTGAAACAGTGAAGAATTTTAGACTTACAACATAAAAACCTGCTCAAATAAAGATTCTATGACAAAGGTCCCTGTAGTCAAAGCTATGGTTTTTCTAATAGTCATGTGAAAGTCAGTGTGAGAGCTGGACCATAAAGAAGGCTGAGTGCCAAAGAACTGATGCATTCAAACTGTGGTGATGGAGAAGACTCTTGAGAGCCCCATGGGCAACAAGAGACCAAACTAGTCAATCCTGAAGGAAATCAACCCTGAATATTCATTGGAAGGACTGATGCTGAAGCTGAAGCTCTAATACTTTGGCTATCTGATGGGAAGAGTCGACTCATTGGAAAAGACATTGATGCTGGGAAAGACTGAGGGCAGGAGAAGTGGGCAACAGAGGATGAGATGGTTGGATGGCATCACCAACTCAATGGACATGAGTTTGAGCAGACTTCAGGATATGGTGAAAGACAAGGAAGGCTGGCATGCTGAAGTCCATGGGGTAGCAAAGCATCAGACATGCCTGAGTGACTGAAGAACAGAAAGTAAAGGTAGAGTGGAGCTGAAAACAGCTGCCTAATGCCATCTTTGTAGAGGACCCCTTCCTGGAAAGTGAACCNCAGACTTCAGGATATGGTGAAAGACAAGGAAGGCTGGCATGCTGAAGTCCATGGGGTAGCAAAGCATCAGACATGCCTGAGTGACTGAAGAACAGAAAGTAAAGGTAGAGTGGAGCTGAAAACAGCTGCCTAATGCCATCTTTGTAGAGGACCCCTTCCTGGAAAGTGAACCAAAAGCAACAGCCACTGTGCCATGGAACATTCTTTCTTGGATCAGCTGACTGTCCTGTTCAGGAGCTAAAGCCTGTACCCCTTAGATACACACTCCCTGACTAAGGTCTGTCTAGTCAAGGCTATGGTTTTTCCTGTGGTCATGTATGGATGTGAGAGTTGGACTGTGAAGAAAGCTGAGCGCCGAAGAATTGATGCTTTTGAACTGTGGTTCTGGAGAAGACACCTGAGAGTCCCTTGGACTGCAAGGAGATCCAACCAGTCCATTCTGAAGGAGATCAGCCCTGGGATTTCTTTGGAAGGAATGATGCTAAAGCTGAAACTCCAGTACTTTGGCCACCTCATGAGAAGAGTTGACTCACTGGAAGGGACTCTGATGCTGGGAGGGATTGGGGGCAGGAGGAGCAGGGGATGACCGAGGATGAGATGGCTGGATGGCATCACGGACTCGATGGACGTGAGTCTGAGTGAACTCCGAGAGATGGTGATGAACAGGGAGGCCTGGCGTGCTGCGATTCATGGGGTCGCAAAGAGTCAGACATGACTGAGCGACTGAACTGATGCAACCTGACTCTAAATGAGCAGTCTCAATTTAGATGTCAGCACTATACTTGAAAGGAAGGGTCTGCCTGGGTTTTGGTTGTGTGTTTTTATTAGGATGGATAAGTATTTTTGCCTAGTATTTCAATCCCCCATCAAAGGCCACTTGATGTGGGTGGACAGCTCAATCTCTAGACATTTGATAATCCTCTATGCTATCCGGCTGAGTAGCGCTAATTGACCAATTATCACAGAGGAGTGATGACTATACACAGAAAGAGAAAAGACTAAGATCTGACTTTCCGGAATTGCTCGGGGTAGTAAGACAAGCACATTGCTTCCCCTGGCTAGGTGTGCATGCGTGCACACCCACACACATACGTTACTACTACCACAGGGACCAAGTGCCAAGTGCTGCTATCCCCTGTCAGGCTGATGCCCACTGGAGCTTTCTCAGGGTCTCCTTCTGGGGCATCAGAATGGTCTTTCCTGGTGAAGTGATGATAAAGCCACCACTCTTTGATAGAATTCTTCTGCTTTCCTCTCAAGTAGATCTTGAGAGAAATAGGAGTAGGCATTAAAGCTCTTGTTTTAATCTCTGAGCTTCCATTTCTTTGTAAAAGTCCCAACTCTAGAGAAAAGTGAATCTGCTTTACTCACCCTCTAAGCTGAAAATATAGTATTTTACCAGGTTAATGAAAATGCCATATACTCTGAGCAGAATTGTTTAAAATTTTAAATGTATTACCTGTCTTTTAACATATAGGCTCCCATGAAAACAAAAACAAACAATTTTTATTTTGAGAAATGTCAAAAAAGAATCATAACTGACTGGAAATAGCCTTAAACAATCTATTTAATCTTGTCCANCCATATACTCTGAGCAAAATTGTTTAAAATTTTAAATGTATTATCTGTCTTTTAACATATAGGCTCCCATGAAAACAAAAACAAACAATTTTTATTTTGAGAAATGTCAAAAAAGAATCATAACTGACTGGAAATAGCCTTAAACAATCTATTTAATCTTGTCCAAGATTGTCTTCTATTTGACATTTTATGCTATCTCCATTCTACAGAAGTACAAAGGATTTATAAACTAATATAATGGATAAATTAGACAATGTAATAATATTTGATATTGTAGAACAAAGACAAGAGTAATGTTTTCATTATACTAAGAAGCTCAAGAATTAGTGATATTTTGTATTTTCTTAATCCTACTTATCAAAAAAACCTAAATAGAATATTAAAATATTTACAATTTCAAAAGTTCAACAACCTATCAGGAGAGTCTTTTAGCCTCTTATAACAAATTATGTTACTTTTTTCCTGTCGCCCTTAGTCCCTCAACTGTAAAATGATGGGGCAGAAGTAGCTTGCATAAAACCTTTTACTCCATGTTAACATGGCTCAAAATATTACTGTATTTCTCTTTTGGTAAGTTAAAAAAATTAAAATTGTGCACTCCAGCTCTATTTATATAAATTTGCTCCATGAAAATGTATTTGATGTCTTTACTTCAATTTGCATTCACAAACTGGGCATAACATATCATGTAGAATTGCTCATACTAACAGTAAAAGTCACATGAAAGAAATCACTTTAAAATGGAACACAATAATATCTAAAATATACTGAGCATGCTATACATGGTAGACTCAAAGTTCTTAACACAATGCCTGGCATATAGTAAGAACTCAATAAATCTTTGAAAGTGTGAAATTGTTAGTCACTCAGTCATGTCCCACTCTTTGTGACCCCATGAACTGCAGGCCGCCAGGCTTCTCTGTCCACGGGATTCTCCAGGTCAGAACACTGGAGTGGGTAGCTGTTCCCGTCTCCAGGGGATCTTCCCAACCCAGGGATCAAACCCTGGTCTCCTGCATTGCAGGCAGATTCTTTACCATCTGAGCCACCAGGGAAGCCTCAATAAATCTTTAGCTGTTATTAATTCATTTAATCTTTACCACAACCTATGAGGTAAGTACTATTATCAAAGTAATTTACATTTCTGCAAGGTCATGTAAGTTATCCAAGATTATAAATTAATAAAAGCCACAATTCAAACAAAAGCAATATAGAGTCCAGAAACATTCACTCAGCAATTTATACAATACCTCCGTCTGGGGAAAGGGTATAAAAGGGACCTTCGTCTTTACTTGTGACTATACCCTTCCACAAAAATTCCTCTAGAGTGACAGCTCCCTAAATAACCAAACACCCCACTAAATCACAATGCATATATAAAGTGCAACAGTTTTCATACGTTCACATGTTAAATCTAGGATTCAGTAAGAAATAGGAAGCAGGCTAGAGCTATCATTATTCCTACTTTTTTCAGATGAAAATACTGACTTTGAAAAATCCTCAGTAATTTTATTGAAACTGCTTTATAACTGAGTCTTCTGATTCTAAGTCTCATGATTTTGCAACAACCTATGCTTCTCATCACACATATTATCACCTCTGTTTGGATCTGTTACCATTTGAAAGACTGATTCTGTATGTAACTGAACATGTTATCTATTTTTACAAGAAGTCTTTATCATACACCATATATACCTTAAAAGTTTTCACATCTAGGAAATTAATACCCGAGTTATAGTCTGTTCATGTTTCACTCGATGTAGATAAGGAAAACTGAAATAATATTAACATACATCTCCTCTGGCTTCCTGAAATATGTATTCAAAATATAAAACTTCAGCATCAAGCATGTTCATTTAGAATATAGTGATTTGATATTTTTCAGCACTTATAAATATGGTGGCAAAAGCTAATGTCTAAATCATCTTCTGAACTGAATAAAAGTCTCACTTTTATTTTATGAGATCTCACTGCTGATTTCATTTCAAAAGTGTATGTTCTCATACTTCACATATAAAGTATCTAATTAATTCTTTTAAAAAGTTTTAATTTTCATTTACAGTGGTAAGGAAGCAGCAAGTCAAAGTTTTAGAAAGGATGAATTAAACCTATATATATTCTAATCTTTCCAAATATAATCTTCATAGCTCCAGTACAGACTGAAAATAGGTACTTAACCAAATGAATCAGATCCCCCAGAATAACATATGAAGTTTTAAACCTGAACCCTATTATAATATCGTTAAATTTTTGAACATTAAAGTTACTTGGAATTAATGGACCAAAAATTATTTTACAGAGGCACGTTTTTAGACATAATTAGGAGCACCTTTTCTCTCTCCTCACATCTCGCCCCCATTTTGTAAACAGATAACCAAAAGACACAAAACTTGGGTTAACATTTGTAAGACTTCTAGACAACCCACTTTAAAAAGAACTTATATCATAAAGAGAGAGATGGACAAAGTGTGGTAAACAGCTCACTTCATTTCCAAGGCTTCAGCAGAAAAGAATCACACTTGGTTGTAGGTTTGTTTTTTTCTTTTCTTTCATTCAAATTTTTAATCGTTTTTCAATATCGCCGGTCATTAAAAGGGTCTGATTTTCTTACTTTCTCTTCCTGAGCTTATCCTGACGGACCTACTGGGCTAAACCTAGATCTAATTGGGGCCCTTTTGTTTCAGCATCAGTTCAAAGATTGCTTGATCTCCAGGGCAAAACGTACTCTCTCGGACGATGGCAGTTATGTCTACTTGCCAGACAAAACAAGAACAATGAAAGATAACCTGCGTGAGGCCACCTGTTTAAAAGTCCCCTCTCCTGTCGAAAGCATCGGCAGCTTCTCAAGAGGAGACTTTGAGCAACTCCAAGTCGCACGTCGCCCTCGCAAGTCACAAGGAGAGAGCCGCGAGGAAGTGCGAAAGCAGGTCACTGGAAGCACCCCTCGGAAAGAGACCCGCGGGTTCCAGCTCAGGCGCTGGGCGACAGCGAAAGCGTTCTATCAAACAAGGATGACTTCAGGGATTTAAGAGGAGGGAAAAAAAATTCAAAGACAGAACTGGCGACGGGGCCATGATCTCACACCAGTAAGGAAACGCCTGCCTTCCATCATTTACAGCGCTGCTTAAAGGAGCAGAGGGGGTAGCAGAGAGGGGACCAGAAGGAAGGAAGAAGGCTGGGCATCTGCAGGACTGGGGCTAAGGAAAGAACATTTTCTCACCACTTAGGCTGCTGCTGGACCTCAGGCTCCTTCCACAGAGACACTGCAGCATATGCACTCCTTTCTTCAAAGAAAGCTCAAGAATCTTCATGGAGAAGCGCGTGTGCGGGGTTGGTCAACTCCCCGCCCACCTCCGCTAATTGTCCAACCAAAAGGCGGCCTGCCGGGGGAAGCCGGGTCCCCCATCCATGGTGCGCGCGTCCCGGGCGCACGGCGGTTCGCACGTCTGCCCGGCCGGGGCCGGGGCCGGGGCCGGGGCTGGGACTGGAGCGCGGCGGGTGCGGGGCCGGGGCAAGGCTGGGAGGAGGAAGCGCCTCCCGGCTGGGGGCAGCCCCCGGGGGAGCGGGAGACGCGGCCACACCCCAGCGGGCTCGGCCGTGAGACTTTGGGACTTCCCCCAAGGAGGCGGCGGGGCTGCGGGCAGGAGCGCACCGGCTGAGCGGGGGACGTCACCGTGGGTTGGTGCCCCTTCCAGGTGCGAGCGCCGGAAGGGACGCGGGCGGGATCCCCAAGGGCCCTGGCCCCCTGTCAGCTCCTGTTCTCCGCGTCGGGCGGTGAGTCCTGGGCGTCCGCCTCCCCGGGTGCCCCCGCCGTGCGGGGCGGCGCGGCGCGGGGCGGAGAGGGGCTCCCAGGGCCGGAAGGCAGCGCTCCCGCGGGCTGCGCGCGGGCTGAGGGCGACTCCGGCGTGGGAATCCGGCGGAAGGGAAGCGCCCGCAGGAAGGGCTGGACCCAGGAGGCTGCCGAGCGTCAGAAGCGACTCCAGGGAACAGGGGGGTGGGGGTGGGGAGGCGGGGACGTGGAATGAAGAAAGCTCTAGGGTTCGGGCGCGGAGAGAAGGGGTGCCTTGGCGGGGGCGTCTGACCGATGTTCTGTGACCTTGGGTAAGTCCCATAACACCCTGGTCGTCACTTTTCCCCTCCGTAAAGCAGGGCGGGTAAGACGGTGCAGAATAGAGAACTGGCAGCTGCTCGTTGGTCCCCGGGCTTCCCAATCTCCTGGAAAAGCTGAGCACAGGTGCCATGGGAAGGTGGGGGCAGGTGGAGTAAGGGGGGCTAGAAGGGAAGGCCATCGTACAGAGGCCTTCCTGAATGTTGTAAGGAGAGGCAGGTGAGGCGGAAAATCTGAAAACAATAGCAATGTTTTACTTTGACGCAATATTCTGTCAGGCTCTGTCTCTGCCAATTGGCCCCAAAGATGACCAGCGAGCTTCCCTGTAGTTCTAAAGGTCTCGATTTTACACCCCCACCCCGGCCCCCCAGCAGCAACTCCTTTAACTTTCCCTTTTCGTTTCTTTTCTTTCTGTTTCTTCTCCCTCCCCTCCTTCCTTTTCCTTTCTTCCTTCTTCCCTTCCTCCAGACCTCCCTCCCTTCTCAGAGGCTATCAACGCCCTTTTGGAAGTCTGATGAGTGAGGCACCAGGAATGCTGGTGTTGCTACCAGAGTCCATCCTATCCGGAATGTCAAAGTAAGAAGGGACCTTAGGAGATACAGCAATACAGCAAGTGGTTAAATCACACACTGGCAACAAGCAGCTGAAGTGAAAATTCCTATTAACTGTGTGACCTTGAACAAATCTCTTAACTTCTTTGTGCCTCAGTTTCCATATCTCTAAAAGAGTTAATAATACAATAGCATCTTCGTCTTGTACCCTTTATTGAATGTTAAAAAAACTCAATACAAAATAACTACTGTAATAGCGTTAGCCATTATTATTACATAGCTTCCANCTCAGTTTCCATATCTCTAAAAGAGTTAATAATACAATAGCATCTTCATCTTGTACCCTTTACTGAATGTTAAAAAAACTCAATACAAAATAACTACTGTAATAGCGTTAGCCATTATTATTACATAGCTTCCAACCTGTAGGGTTTTCCATCACTATCACTTTCCTGTGAATGCCAGCATCCATTCCAGTGTCTACATCTCTGCTTGCACAGTTCAGGTAATAGACTCACCAACTCCCCAGGTAGTTCATTGCACAAAACCTACTCTAAGATTTACCCTGACGTTGAGCCAAAAACTTATTTGACTTTCTACCCATTGTCTCCAGGCTACCTCGCGCTAGCTGGTTAGCTCTTCCCGCAAGAGAGTGAAAAGTGTTTTCATCACCCCTTTCCTTTCTCTTCTCTAGGCTGATCCTTCANTCCAAAAACTTATTTGACTTTCTACCCATTGTCTCCAGGCTACCTCGCGCTAGCTGGTTAGCTCTTCCCGCAAGAGAGTGAAAAGTGTTTTCATCACCCCTTTCCTTTCTCTTCTCTAGGCTGATCCTTCACAGTTCCTGTGGGTTTCCCTGGAGATTGAAGCTTAAGGTTGTAGTTGCCTGGAAAAGTTAAGTCTCTTCCTCTTTCCTCTCAAAGGTGATGGAAGAAAGCCAGAACGTCAGGAGGGTCTTTTGAGCCCTCAGTCACCACTGGCTCCACATTCTCTTTCAGAATTGAGCTCCAGACAAGGTCATTTGGGGTGGTTCCAAGACTCAAACAGGTATGTCCAGGCCTGCCTTCCCATGGGGCTTCCCTGGTAACTCAGCTGGTAAGGAATCCGCCTGCAATGCAGAAGACCCCGGTTCAGTTCCTGTGTCAGGAAGATCCCCTGGAGAAAGGATAGGCTATCCACTCCAGTCTTCTTGGGCTTCCCCAGTGGCTCATCTGGTAAAGAATCCGCCTGCAGTGTGGGAGACCTGGGTTCTACCCCTGCATTAGAAAGATCCCCTGAAGGGAACGGCTATCCACTCCAGTATTCTGGCCTGGAGAATTCCAAGGGGTCTCGAAGAGTTGGACACGATTGAGCAACTTTCACTTTTCACTTTTTTTCACCTTTCCTGGTAGCTCAACTGGTAAAGAATCCACCTGCAATGCAGGAAACCTTGGTTTGATTCCTGGGTCAGGAAGATCCTTGGAGAAGGCATAGGCTACCCACTCTAGTATTCATGGGCTTCCAGTGGCTCAGAGGTAAAGAATCCACCTGCAATGCGGGAGACCTGGGTTCTGTCCCTGGGTTGGGAAGATCCCCTGGAGAAGGGCATGGCAACGCACTCCAGTATTCTTGCCTTGAGAATCCCCATGGACAAGGAAGCCTGGCAGGCACTGGTCCATGTGGTCACAAAGAGCTGGACATGACTGAGTGACTGAGCACACACCTTCCAGTCACTCCTTAGTCCCCTTGTTGAGTGCAATCAGCCCAGTTCTGTGGGCTCCACAGTCCTGGAAGAACTTGCTAAAGCTGGAGAGGTAATGAGCGTCAGGGCCATCTGGGCCATGGCCCTTGTCGTTCCAATCTCTGTGGAGATTAGTGAGAAACTTGGCTCATCTGGGGATTTTACCCGTAGAAATTCCCCATGGAGGGAGAGATAATTAGCAAAAGGAAAACATCTAAAAATAGTCCTTCCTGCTGCAGCACAGGCAGAGAGCTTTCCGGTAGAACTCTTCTGGTCTGGAACCCAGTGCCCAGAGCTATTTTCTACTTTAGGAGAGAAAAGCTATTCCTTGAAACGTAGCAAAAGAATGGGAACTTGAGGAAAGCGAGCAAATCACTGTCTGATTTAAAACATCCATGATCTCTGGAGCATCAGTTTTCGTATTCACAATAAACCTCTCTGCCTACCTGGCAAGGTTGTTGCAGGGATTCAATGAGATGAAACATGAAAAAGCTTTGAGGATTCTAATTATCTTCGAAAGATGGAGTGCTCTTGTCAACTCCCCTGGGTTCTAGCTGCTTCTTGATGGTCTAACATAGTGGCTCTTTTACTTGATTATAGAAAAGCTTTATGTGTGAATCTTTTGTCTCCTCAACAGAACTATAAACTCTTAGAAAATAGGGCAGGAAAGCCAAGTCTGTCACAGTTAACATTCAGATGGTCGGCTTTCTTGTTTCAGTGACTGTCACAGTGATTCTAATGCAAGGATTCTTCAATATTCGCAAATCAATCAATGTAATTCACCACATTAACAAATTGAAAAATAAATGCCATATGATTATCTCAATAGATGCAGAGAAGGCCTTTGATAAAATTCAACATCCATTTATGATAAAAACTCTCCAGAAAGCAGGAATAGAAGGAACATACCTCAACATAATAAAAGCTATATATGACAAACCCACAGCAAACATTATCCTCAATGGTGAAAAATTGAAAGCATTTCCCCTAAAGTCAGGAACAAGACAAGGATGTCCACTTTCAGCCTTTTCTCTTAAGGCCTTCAACTGACTAGTTGAGGGCCAAACACACTATGAAAGGTATTCTGCCTTACTGAACGTCCACTGATTTAAACATTGCTAATCCCTTAAGAATACCTTTACAGCAACATCCAGATGGTTCTTTGGCCACACAGTTAGGTACCATTGCTTAGCCAAGTTGACACATAAGATTAACCATTATAGTAATCTTATATTATCACTTTTATTGTCCTCAGGGTAAAATCCAAACCCCTTAGCCTGTTAGCCAACATCTTTTATAAATTGATCTCTACTTATCTTGTTTGTCTCACTTATAGACACCTTTCTTCTCATTGCTAAAATAGCAGGGCATCAAATAGTGATAACAAAGAATTGAAAAGTGGGCAAGCATTAAGTGTTTTTAATGAAAAATTATAAGAAGGAATTAAACCTTACTGCTGGTGGGCTGCTGTCCTTAGCGTCGTACAGAGTCAGACACGACTAAAGTGACTGACCATGCATGCATGCATTGGAGAAGGAAATGGCAACCCACTCCAATAGTCTTGCCTGGAGAATCCTAGGAACTTACTGCTGGTGGGCTGCTGTCTATGGGGTCGCACATAGTCGGACACGACTGAAGCAACTTAGCAGCAGCAGCAGCAGCAGCTGATCACAATTTTTCCTAATTTGGGGAGTGATTTCTTAATATTGTTTGAATTGGTAGTTTCCTTTAGAGAATTTTGTCAGTTATTATTTAATATGAATTGTTATACTATAGAAAGTAGAATTGACATTATTATACAGAAAAGAAAAATCTGTTATAATGATGAAGATTTTCACTTAATTGGAGTCGAATATATTTCAGAGGTTTAAAGTACTCTTCACAAATCATCTTTGCATTTTGGCTTAACATATATTAAATTGCTTTGCTTAATTATAAGTATTCTATAATACTAAATGAGATCTTCAGATGGCTTTAGGGATTGATAGAAACCATTAAAAATGAATGCATACTAGAAGTTATGTTTCATTTCCTAGGAACTGATTCTAAATTAAAACATGGTTTAAATTTCTGGGAAGTTACACATTGATTTAATGCATTGCTTACATTTACAATATATGGAGAGATCATTATTTATAACCTTATTGATATCTAGTATAAGTACCTTAAAAGTGTTTCCCTATAATGTTTATATTATATTGAAAAAAATCACTAAATTTTCAGTATTTTTAAAATAGGAAAATCAATATGCTTGTTTGCAGTCTATAAATTATTTTGGGGTGAAGTGAAGTGAAAGTTGCTCAGTTGTATCTGACTCTTTGTGACCCCTTGGACTATGCAGTACGTCGAATTCTCTAGGCCAGAATACTGGAGTGGGTAGCCTTTCCCTTCTCCAAGGGATCTTCCCAACCCAGGGATCGAACCCAGGTCTCCTGTATTGCAGTGGATTCCTTACCAGCTGAGCCACAAGGGAAGCCCAAGAATACTGGAGTGGTAGCCTATCCCTTTTCCAGTGGATCTTCCCAACCCAGGAATCGAACTGGGATCTCCTGCATTGCAGGTGGATTCTTTACCAACTGAGCTATCAGGGAAGTGCTATTTTGGGTTAAATGAAGTGAATTAATAAAAATAAAATGTAACTAATAATTCTCACAGATAAGGTATGAATTTTTCTGGGAAGGGCAACTAAAAGCACTTAAAGATATGAAGATCAGTTCTACAAAATGTACATTAGTATTACAAAGCATTATTGATTGAGCCTTAACAAGTAAGACATGAAAAATACAAAAAGTGAGTTAACATAAATATTAAAACAACAAAAAGCATAACTTTTAAAAAAAGTAGACTTTGCTGTTGAGATTTTGACTTTTTTTTTAACAGCAGAGTCTACTTTTTAAAAAAGTTATGCTTTTTGTTGTTTTATTTTTTAATATTTATATTAACTCATTTTTTGTATTTTTTTTTCATGTCTTACTTGGAAAGGCTCAATAAATAATGCTTTGTAATACTAAAGTACATTTTGTAGACCTGATCTTCATATTTTTAAGTGCTTTCAGTTGCCCTACCCAGATAAATTCATACTTTATCTGTGAGAATTATTAGTCATATTTTATAGGTAAACATCCAGTAAAAACAACAACAACAACAGCCAACAATTGTTGAATGCTCTCTGTATACCAGGAACTGTGCTGAGTATTTGCATGGAGTATAACTTTTAATCTCCACAACTGCATTGTAATGGTGACAGTGAGACATATTGTTACGATAAAGTGAAGAGATAAACAGGGATTCAGGAGACCCAGATTCCTGCCAAAGCTTCTAATGAACATGTTATGAGAACACACTGCTAATGCTTCCTTACAAGTAACTGAAGGGAGTTGGTTAAGAAGCTCTGTCTTTGTAAAGCATTGTTCCACTGAACTCCATCAAACTGCCAACTCAGCATCTTTACCACAAGATCTAGAAGACACCTCCAGGTCACTGTGTCCAAAACTAATATTGAAGACTGCTCCAGTCCCAGGCTTCCCAGCTCAGTAAATACAAACAGCATCTTCTTGTTGCTCAAGTGAAATGCTATTAAGCCATCCTTGACTCCTGTCTTCCTTTCATATGCGTCATCCAGTTTATCAGTAGATCCTGTCATCTCCACCTTGAGCGTGTATCCAGGCTCTCATGCTGCCTTTTCATCACCACTCTTGTGGCAAACTGAGACACCATTTTCTTTACCTGGCTTACTGCGTTCACCACCCAGGTGGGCTCCCGCTTCCATCCTTGCATAATCCTCACATCCCTGTCTCTTCTCAGGAGCTCCAGTGAGCCTTTTAGAATGCAAGTCACTTCATATTCTGCTCTGAACCCCTGAAGAATTTCAGTCTCACTTTGGGTCAAAGTGAAGTCTGCACAGAACTATGAACCTGATATGGTCTCTGTTTTCACCCTTCCCCCAGTCCCTCTGGACCTTGTTTTCCCTGCTAGGGCTCACTTCTCTCCAGACAAGCAGGATACCTTCTGCCTGGACAGTTCTGTCTCTAGACGTCCACTTATTTGCTTCCTTACCTTTTTAAATCGGTGCTGCGCTAAGGTCACGAAAATAGGCTTTCTCTGATTTCCGGTTTAACAGGGCCCCCTGCACTCTTACCCTGCACACTATTACCCCTTCATGCTGCTTTAGTTTTCCAGTTAGCATTTGTCGCCATGAGGGCGAGGATTCCATCTTCTTTGTTCACTGCTTTGTCTTCAGGATCTAGAACAAGTTTAGTTGAATGAATGATAGATTAAATGAAGATATTTCCTACCACAGTTGTGATATAGCTTTGTAAATACATCTACTTTTTTAGATGGGATGGAGAAGTAAAATAAAAACTTCCCCTTTCCCTTTAGAACAGCTATTAGGTTAGGTTTAACTAAGACAATTTCTGTGGTTGCTGAGAAAACATAAAATTATAGAATCTTTCCTGGATCATCCATGATGCTATACTTCATTTGCAGAAATATAGCAAGATTGTTCAGAATTCAGAATGTACAGGTTGTTTTTATGGAAATAAAATGATAGAAATAAAGGGAAAATTTTTTATCAGGCTACTTAATTGTCTGATAATTCTCATAATCTTTTAGCAGGTTACTCTTTTCCAAACACACTGTTGTTATACAAACAAAATGATTATATATATGTGTGTGTATATATATATATTTATTGTTTAGTCGCTGAGTCCAATTCTACGCAATTTCATGGACTATAGCCCACCAGGCTTATACATATATATGCAATGCTTTTAATTATCCTAACTTTTCTTTTACCTGAAAGCAGAAATCACTTAATGAACAGTGAAAAATTTCAAGACTGAAATGAGCTGGTCTAGTTTTATTTCCTCTTTAACTTAGTGTGTGGCCTTGGAGAAGTTACATGCTCTTACCAAGCCAGGGCTCTTATCTTTAAAATAGGTGTAATAATAGGTGTAATAATAACCATTATCTTACCTGCCTGACTGGATTGTTAAGGTTAATAAGATAATGGCTATTTAGAACTTTGAAGTCCTCAGGAGGACGGTATATGAGAGAAGGAGTTTTTCTGATGGAAAAATGCCCTGGTCCAGATATTTTGCCAGCTTCCCTAACAGACTTATGGAAGCACGTTGGCCCTCCTTAGACAACTGTTTTGAGGTATGACTTCAGGTACTCGATGTGTCAGCACAGCTAATCTCTGAGATCTACCAGCTTTACACATGTGTTCTGCAGTACAGCGATGAAAAAGAAACAAACTCTGGCCTGAGACATTTCTGGCACCTATTATGGAAGATACACATTTACCAAATTTCTATTTTTCCGTTATAGTAACTTGAAACTCTTTTGGACGTACCTGTCCAAGGTAAACTTGGTTTCTTCAGGAGTTATGTTCCATCTTCTGTCGGATGTCTTTTAGTCATGATAATGTGTCTTCAGTGGTTATCTCCAAGATTCTAAGAGGATTTCCCCTTCACTTGCCTTTTTTAAAAAATCATTTCACTCTTCAGCCTGGAGCCTAGATTTGATTAATCGATTTCCCTGTTCTATTTAAGGGTTGTTTTTATTAATGCACTTTTCAAGCCGAGACACAGCATTATCGCCTTCTTGATCACTGTACTGAGTGTTGAGATCTGAGCAGGCCAGCTGTAGCAGCTGTGTTTTCCCATTGGATCTCGAGCTGAAAACTTTCATCTCCTTTGCTGTCTCAGCTGCTGATCTGAGGCTATGGCCTTCCCATAACTCAAAGCAGTTTCAAAGCAATGAAAGTAACCTCTTTGGAATGCTTTTGGAAAACCACAGAAAGGTTCCTTAAAAGTACACCACTTATATACTTTAAATGAATGTTTCCATTTTAAGGTAATAACAGCATAATGTCAGGAGTCAATGCATGGTATTTAACTACACTATGAACATAGTGTAGGCTTGTCTAAATAGACCAATTAAAGAAAGAAAGAAAAAAGAAACAGCAAAGATTGGAATCCTTAAAATGATCTCATAGTTGTGGAATCTATGAATCGAAGGTTGTGTTTTCCAAAATGCTATGTATAAGATAATATTTTCTATAGGCCTGTAGATTTTTTTCCCCTTAGCTTAGAGATTGTGTGAAAAGATGCCATCATCACAAATGAGAATGGTATTAATTGTTTTAACTGGGAAGGTGCCTAGTGTTCACAGGGAAACATTTTAGATTGGAATTTGATTTACTGGGGTAGTGGGGAGGATCAAATCTACATGTCTTTAAATAATAATTTGTTAAATCTGCCATCAATGCAATAAAATGTGACTGATGATTTATAAGATGAAGGGTCATTTTAGTGAAATTTGACATTGACCTCCAAATCTAGACCAGAAGAAAACTGGGTTTTATATTTGTGTTGCCTTCACAGAGGCAATTGTCACTCCAAACCTCACTTGTTCGGACTTCGTGGTGAGTTAACTAAAGAAGGACTCTGAAATGTTTATAATTACAGAAGAGATTACTAATTAGATTTTACATTTATATCTTTCTTGCCATTTCCTTAGTGTTTAGTGGCAAGAAGAAGCCTCATCCTGAGGCATTGGCAGAGGAAGAGAAATCTTTGGAGCTAATTTAGATGTCCAGTTGATGTTATATAAAAATAAGCAGAATTCCAATATTTCAGAGTCTCCCAGCGCCACCTTTACAAGTCAGCAAAGTTGGGCACACTACTGTAGTCCAGGAAAAATAATTTACTTTCCTTAAGAATTCTGAACACATTGCTTTTTTTTTTTTCCAGTGATTTACTGCCCGGATTTTAAAGCTTTCCTTCATAAGCACCACTATCACCTTATCTGGAAAGGCAGCTTATTGCAGTCCTCCAGAGAGATTGCCTGGGCTATCAGGGGATTAAAGCATGTAGACATGCTATCACTTTCTCCTCTGGAGTCTCCCCAGACATGCTGGGCATTATGCTTAGTTCCAGTGAACTATTCTTGAACCTCTGCCATTCCAAGACTGCATTCGTTGGTATAGTTTTCAGAGTAGCTTAAGAAAAAATTCTACTCACTTTATGAAAGTATTTTTTATCATTTAGTCAATCCCTTTCCAGTAAACATTTTTATTTTCTTTGGGAAATCTATATATGTATATATGTATGTGTATATACCTACATGTCTGCATATATATTACTCACACCGAAACATACGTAAAGGAATATAGAAGGGCTTCCCAGGTGGCACAGTGGTAAAGAATCTGCCTGCCAGTGAAGCAGACTCAAGGGACATGGGTTCACTGTCCAGGTCCTGATGATCCCCTGGAGTAGGAGATGACAATCTGTTCTAGCATTCTTGCCTGGAAGATTTCAGGACAGAGGAGCCCAGTGGGCTACAGCCCATGGGGGTACAAAGAGTTGGACATGACTGAGCATACATGCACACACACAATAACCTATGCAATCAGATTTCAACGGAAAATAAAAATATATTGTAGGGTACGAATGTGCGCTCCAGTGAAATTTTAAATTTTATAGTAGCCACATTGCAAAGAAAAAATGAAATTAGTCCTAATTAGACATTTCATTTAAATATCTATTTTATTTCAAATATATTTCACCTCAATATCCAAAATAGTAATGGCATTTTAAGGCTTAATCAATATGAAAGTGATTAATGAGCTCAACTGGAGAAGGAAATGGCAACCGACTCTAGTATTCTTGCCTGGAGAATCCTATGGACAGAGGAGCCTGGTGGGCTGCTGTCCATAGGGTCGCAGAGTCGGACACGACTGAAGCGATTTAGCAGCAGCAGCAGCAGGAGCAATGAACTCAACATCCTTTTTTATACTAAATCTTCAAAGTCTGTGTGAATTTTATACTTATAGCTCATCATAACTCATAATTAATTCACACCAGTGGCTCCCTTATTAGAAAGGAATACATATCTACCAAGAAACTATTTTGAAATAAGTCCTTAGGGAGAGTGTCAGCATTCTAAACAAGTAAAATTTTGACCAATTATTTTTCTTCAACTTCTACAAGTATAACATATTTCATATAGTTTTTTTTAACAGAATTACTTAAAATATAGAGCCATCTTTTAAAATAGTGTTGACCCATTAAAATAATATACATGTCTTTTGGTGATGCACTTAACCCTACATCTTCCATTTTCCACAGACTGATCTGTAGAAACTTCAAGGTGTTTCTTATACCTGAGTGGGAGCTGGATTCTTTAATTATTAAACCATGAGACCATCCTCACTTCTAATATTTACTGAATGCATGCTTTCTTGATTTAAATGAAAATATATGGGAAAATCTGCATTTAAAATATTTTCAGTGTTAGGGCTTGACTTTAAAGTTGTATTTTGTGATATGTATACTGAGCACCATGATGCAAGACAGGTGGACTTTCAGGTGAGATAAAAGATCAGAGAGGGCAGTTTTGCCCAAGCACAAGGTTTCCCTGAACCCTCTAACTGATTTGCCCTTTGCTCATAAATCTTTCGTCATGACCAACACAGAGACTAGTATTGATTTGCCAGTTAGCTATCTTGTCATCTCTGGGCTTGGGTCTTTTGACCTTTTATTTGTTCCTATAAAACTGTGGTGAATCACAAACTTCTTTTCTAATAGGTATTTTCAACTTTAAAAGGCCAAAAGACTCTGAGAATATATTAAACAGTTGGATAATCCAGAAAAGGGGGGTACCCCAAAATACTTGTAGACTGCTAAAGGTCAGAAATCCTTACTGAGTTCAAAATCATAGACACATTCTCTTAGGAGGAAACGATTGAGGAGGCTGAGGTTTGAGTTTCGTTTGATCCTAGCTAAATATGCTTTGCATTTCATAGTAAAGTGTGTCAAATTGGCATTTCACTCATGGTACCTTAGTGTGGACAAAGTGAATTTTAAAAGATGAGTTAATTTTTAAATTGAAAGGGAACACAAACACAGCAGTTTAAAGAAGTATAATGAATCAAAATTGAAGGATCACAATTTATTTCTCAAAATGCTGATACTAGTATAGTGTGACTTCAGTTGAGCTCCTTACAGTCTCCTTTGTGCTTTTTTTTTTTCTTTTGGTCACAGGCATAGGTAAGCCCTACATACTCTGGTTTGTAGATAAACTAAAGATTATATCGGTAGTCTGAATTGTCTATAGGAGGCTGAATTTATTTCATAAATGTGAAATCAGGATTTCAACTTTCATTCAGCTAATTTGTGTCATTTCACTCAGTCTCTTAAAAGTGTAATTTATTACACTGGCCTGTCACCTGATGATTTCTCTGTTGCATATATATTTTATTCCCTTCAAAGGGATTCTTGTTGAACTTTAGTTTCTGAAATTCTGTTTTGCTATATATCTGTGAAAAACAAGGAAAGTTGGCTTTCTTTTATATTATACCATTTGTTTCTAAATCACAGTGTGTGTGTGTGTGTGTGTGTGTGTGTGTTAGTTGTTCAGTTGTGTCCGACTCTTTGCAACCCCATGGACTATAGCCCACCAGGCTTTTCTCCAGGCAAGAATAGTGGAGTGGATTGCCATTCCCTTCTCCAGGGGATCTTCCCAACACAGGAATCGAACCCTGATCTGCATTGCAGGCAGATTCTTTATCATTTGAGCTACAGGGAAATTGTTTGTAGCTATTATTTCAGTAATTTTGGAGAAATTAGCTATTACTGAAAGATATTTTCTCTGAGAAATGTTTACCTAGTACCTATTTGACCTAGGTGGTGCCAAATGCTATGTAATAATGGGACACCAAAGAGCTTTTGGGGAGTTCAAGTATGTAAAACGAGTACTGAGTAAAGTATCTTTTTTAAAAAAGATTCACTCCTCTGTAACAGTCTTTTGCTGAGATGTACTACATTACTGGAAAAGAAATCATGAATTTAAATATGGCCTCATGGAAGGTGAGTCTCAGTTCTTAATCAGGGAGTGAATGAAGCACTGATTATCAGATCTGAAAATAAGATTGCTATTTTTAAATTAATTGTTAGATAGTTAAGACAGTTGCAATTTTAGTGTTAGAAATCTGAAGAATCTATGGTAAAAGTATCCTGATTTCCTAGTTCTTCAAGAAAACCTCCAAATTATTTGTTTTAGAGGGAATTCTTTCAGAGATAATTTATCCGAAAATAATTTTAAGTGTTTGAAAATTAAAGGCATGCTTTTCATACACGTTATACATATTGATACCAATGCATAAGGAACTTCCTCTTTTTCATTCTATGTGGGTAGTATTTAGTTGTCTGAATAGTGTAATACTTCATTCATCTCATTCCTTTCTAATATTATTTATATGGTTTCCAATATATTTATTGCAGCAAACCGTGCTACAGTGAATACCAGCAAGATAGACTCCTATAATTAAGTCACTGTGTCAAAAGGTATATGAATCTGTAACTTTGTTAGATATTGCCAAATTTTTCTTCTTACCACTTGAAGAAGTTATTGTCCCACCAGTAAGGCAAACTAGTTTTCATTTTTCTGAAAACTTCACTAATAGTGTAAAATCAATTTTTAATTTTTTGTTGTTGAGTGTTTGCCTATCTGATATATCAGAATAGCTTTAATTTATTTTTCCCTTCTGGATGATATGGAATAGTATTTCATCTGCTTAGGAACCATTTATATAACATGTGTTGTGTGTCTCTGCATGAACAATTTGATCACATACTTTTTAATATTTCTCTTGTCCATCTTTTCCTTATTGATTTGTGTGAGTTCTTTATATATTAGGGAAATTGGCTCTTGTCTGTAATGCATCATAGGAATTGCAAATATTTTCACAGTTTGTCATTTATCTTTTGATTTTGTCTGTGGTGGTTTTGAAGTACACCAAATTGGGGTTTAAATAACTGACTTTATTGATTTTTTTTTTTTCTTATATGACTGGCTTTTACAACATTGTTAGAAAGGCCTTCCCTATTCCAAAGGTATATATTTGTTCTCCCATCATTATTTCCACTCCATTTATGGTCAAATCAGATAATTGGGTTGAGGCAAGTGTCAGTAATCCTGACCATGATACTTAGCTGATTAATTATGGCCAGTGTACTGCAGAGACCTTTCTTTTGTTCTGCTTGAGGAAGGAAGGTGTTCCTTTATGTTTCCCATAGGACACAACCCCAACACTTAACTGAAGCTTCTTTAAGCTTGAAGTGGTCAGCAGTAAGAAACTGCCTAATTTCAAGGCCTGCTGGGGAGATGAGTGAATGTCAGGTTTCTCCTATGCCTTGGCTATAGTTTATGCATGCTCTGATCATCCAGAGTTAAATATAGCTTAGTGTTACCTATGATTTGGGTTTATCTATGACCCTTACTCCCATTGTCTTGAATTATCTGAAATTGACTATGTATTATTAGTATGTTATTGTATTAACACATAACCTTGACTTATTGGCATTATAAATCAACTATAATATATACTTTATTCACTTTTCATAACTTATTAGAAGTAAAAGGTTTATGTTCTTATAGTTACATCAATATAAATAGAAATTGTCGTTCTACATTAATTTGTGGCTTAATATTTATTTCAGTTAAGTGTTTTAGTCATATTATGAGAGATTAAGGCTTGAAAGTGAGTGACTCAATTACTAGCTATGCAGTTTTGCACAGTTAACTGTATGACTTAGTACAAGTGTGACCTCATATGTTGATTTCTTCATTTTTAAAATGTAGGTAATACTTATACCCACTTCAGGGGATTGTTGTGAGTATGAATTAATTAAGACCTATGAAACACTTAAACTAATTCATGACATACATTAAGTCTTCAATAAATGTTAGTGATCATTTTTTATATCATTACATTCAATTATGAAATCCAGAGTCAGATAATTTGATAGAGGATGAATATGGCCAGTAGACTTTATAATCCATGGACTGTTCCATACAAAGGCACAATTTTAGTCACTTTCAGCTATCACTAGATTATAGCAGCTTTTTTTTTTAGGGAAAAACTCTGAGGCCATATCTGTTTCCTTAAGATGATCAAGACAGCTGAACATCTAATCCATTCATTTTGGTGCTTATTGTGATTGAAACTGCTGAATCAATCATGCAGTGATTTGCTTTGATCATTAAGACAGCCAAAATGAATTCATTGGCCATGCTGCCTAAGGTCCATTCATTTTGGAAATAACTTTTGACAGGTAAGTCATAGTCCCATATTGCCTTCCTGACGTTTCATTGATATCTTGCATGGCTTCTGGTAGCATATTTATCATTTTGCTAATACACTTTGTTATCATTTGTTCTCTGTTATCTTAATAAATGTAAACAGATGATCCATGGGGGTGATTCATTCAAAGCCCTTTTAGCTGCAAATGGCCTGAGAGGCAGCAGAGGAGGTGGCATTTTGTACTTTTGTTGTTGATGGGTTTAGTTCAAAGGGAGCAAGCTAAGTCGTTCAACGGAGGAAACAGTTTTCATATACTTGCATAGTGACAAAACTAGAATTTTCAGTCTGTGAAGATTTAATTTGAAGTGGATATGATTAAAAGTGATAAAATAATGTTGTTGATAGAATGAACAAGAAATTGTTCCTAATGAAAGGGCTTTAATAATTTTGAAAAGAATTAGTTTCAGAAAATAATTGCTTATTAAATATTGTTTTTTCTATCCTAATGAATATTTATCATGATATTTCATTAATGTTACTGAAAAAGTATTACTGAAAAAAGAATGTTCAGTGCAGACCAACACAAGTTCATGAACTAAGGAAGGCCACCGATTTTATACACACACACACACACACACAAATTCAGCTGATCAAAACGGCTCACAACCAAACTGATTTGAATATTGGACAACTGTAAGAATGAAATGCAGTGAACCTTAACTTTTAACTCTTTAATATTTTCTGAAGAATTTAGCAACTCAGATCAATAGACCTTGGGTTGTGAGTCTCAGCTAAGGGTAGATTTCAGAAAAAGATATGACAATACAGAAAATCTCTCAGGGTCTCTGGAGATTTTGTTTTGTTTTGTTTTGTTTTTTGCTTGTTTCTTTATCAAACAAGGTCATGGTTTGAAATAATTGGAAAGCATGGCACTAGTCTGTAGTCATTATCTTTTAAAATCTAGATTAGTAAAGGGAATGCTAGAAGTGTCTGTGTTTGAAGAATGTGGGTTGGGGAATAAGGTTGAGAATCCTCTCCTCTTTTTGGTCATTTCTTTTGACTTGTGTCTAAGTGGAAGAATTGAAAATAGTGATTGGCTTTTGCAAGTAGTTGAATCAAATGGCAGTCTGAAAGAAGGTAACCTAAGTAAAACTGTTGAGCATGTATCGATTTTTAAGTACACATAGATTGTGGTCACTGTCAACATGACCTTTACTTATGATAGACAGCTTGTTTTGGGGTAGTTTCTTTCACAGTGGCCGTTTATGCAATCAATGAAAAGGGGGCATAGAAAGGTTAGCTTATTTATAAATTCTTATAAATCTGAATTGAAATTTGTAAAATTAGAATTAAACAAAAGATGTTAGTTTGTGAGCTGAATTTATGACCACAGTAGGCTTCCTTACATGTATACATGTGTTCAATACTATTAATTATCTTGAATTAAGTTGGATTTTTAATATATCTTTAAAGAAAAAAAATAAAATACTGAGAATGTTTAGGTGTATGTGCAAAATTGGGAATTTAATTGAATAACATTTGGTTTATAAGTTGAACAGATTTACTGTCTTTATAGTCAGGTGTAATGTCATTATGCAGCATGGCATGTATTTTTCCATCTAGTTTTCTGGTGTTTGCTGTTGCTCTTTAATGGCATGCTTGGGTTTGTATGAATGTGTACACGTGTATATGTG
>SJYX01013517.1:67941-86423 GCA_006410675.1 Oreotragus oreotragus | reverse complement strand
GAATAGGAAGGAAAATTTTTTTCATTATTCAGTTTGAAAACTTGGTTACATATTCTTGAAAATAGCCAGTTTTTTTTTTTAGGTTGCCTCATAAATGATAATATTATAAAATAGTGATAGATTTACCATTTATTTCCCCAAATCTGTACTTGAAATATTCTTTCCTATCAAATTGCAATAAATAGCACATTCAGAAAAACATAAAGTAGTATTTTTTAAAAAATAAATGCATTTTTAAATGAATTTAATAAGAGTGTATCACTAATTGTGATGTTGCTGCTGCTGCTAAGTCTCTTCAGTCGTGTCTGACTCTGTGTGACCCCATAGACAGCAGCCTACCAGGCTCCCCCGTCCCTGAGATTCCCCAGGAAAGAACACTGGAGTTAGGTATTGATTTAATAGATTAAAAAACATCCATTTTATTAAGCAACAGGTTATTAAGCAACAGCTTTTTTTCTTCTCTCAGCATTGTTCTACTAATCAGAACATATATATTTTAAAAATATTTGTTTGGCACTGTCATAGAAGAGACTTTTTAAGCAGCTTCTCCATTGTTTAGGAATTTTTACATATAAAAACGGCCTGTTATTTCAAAAAGGTACCAATACTTTTTCTTTACTGAGCTTCTGTATTCAAATTAAGAGTTTAATTATAAACAGCATTATGGACACGTGGCAAATTATTGAGATTAAATGTTTTTAATTGTGATGAACATTGATAAACCCACATTTATTCATTATTCTATTTCATTTACTAATATCTATATCAATTGATTTGTGAATTAGAATTCCTTTATAATATCTATTTTATGTTGTCTCATTTCTCTTTTCTTTTCCAGTATAATAGTAGTGTGTTTAGATTTAGATCCTAAGGTGTGATGCGTATATTCCTTAATAAATTGACAGAAACGTGCATGGATCCCACAGTGACTTCTTTTTGAGTTGTTGCTCTGTGGATCACAACAGATGCTCAGGCTCTTTCTTTATTTTAGTATAAAAAACCATCTTAAAAATTATTAAGTTTGAACCCAGCAATTTAAAATTGTTGTTTTAAAATGCTTCTGAATATTTATAATTAACCAATGTGTTAAAGAAGAAATCAAAAAACAAGTTACAAAAGTATCTTAGTTGAATAAAAATGAAAACACAACACCCTAAAATGTACAGGAAGCCACTAAAGCAACAGATAGGGGAAATTTATAAAAAAAAATAAAATGCTTCTGTCTCATTCTTACATCAAAAGGAGAATTTTGTTTACAACTCAATTTTATGGAGGAAGGAAAGAAAATTTGGAAGGAGTATGATGCTTTCCTTTATTATCAGGCAGGCCAATTCGCCCCCTAAAACAACTTAATTTCCAGTCTTAATCAGCAAGTGGTTATTTTACAAGTTTTTTTTTTGATCATTGTTGATCAAAAATTAATTGATCATTGTTGATAATTACCTGTTATATAGTTTTCAATTGAAACTGTTAAATATGAGCAAGCATTTTTCATGCTTTCTGAAGGAATTCCTGTTGGCTCAGATGGTAAAGAGTCCAGCTGCAATGTGGGAGACCTCGTTTTGATCCCTGAGTTGAGAAGATCACCTGGAAGGGCATGGCAACCCATACCAGTATTCTTGCCTGAAGAATTCCATGGACAGAAGAGCCTGGCAAGCTATAGTCCATGAGGTCACCAAGAGTCAGAAATGACTGAGCAACTGAGCAGAGCAGAAAGGAATTCCTAAATTGTAAATTTCATAAAGAGATTTGGAGAAAGCTCTGAAAGAGAACCAAACTTCTCCTTTACCAGTGAAATGGAAATTTAGGCAGTTCTAAGTACTAGTTTAGAATAAACTGTAATAGAACATATTTGGAAGTAAAACGGATCAGTTGATTTGGGCCTTATTGTTTGTTCCACTATGTATTTTATTTTTGGAGGCTATTAGATTTACACATCACTAAGTTCTCTAAGATAAATTTGGCCTAACCCAATTGAATTGATTCAATTCTACCTCAGTTCAGTTCAGTTCAGTTCAGTCACTCAGTCGTGTCCTACTGTTTGTAACCCTACGGACTGCAGCACACCAGGCTTCCCTCTCCCTGTCCATCACCAACTCCCTGAGCTTACTAAAGTTCATGTCCATTGAGTTGGTGATGCCATCCAACCATCTCATCCTCTGTCATCTCCTTCTCCTCCCACCTTCAATCTTTCCCAGCATCAAGGTCTTTTCAGATGAGTCAGTTCTTCACATCAGGTGGCCAAAGTATTGGAGTTTCAGATGCAGCAATCAGTCCTTCCAATGAATATTCAGAAATAGGTAAGGTAGTTTAAAATATTCTTTCAAGTGCTTAAGAAAAGTATTATGACACAGTAAGGAAAATGTCATCCCTAAGATTATAATTAATTAGACTGTTGCTTTTCTACAATGGAAATGCTTTTGATTTAAAACCTGAATATATGACTATGGCTTTAAAAATGTTTAATTTGGCTGTCTTGCTACATTGAGATGTAGAAATTAATATAGCAGTTAGAAATGGAATGAAATGAACATTTCCCAGTTGGTTAAATGTGGGAATTTATAATTCATAAGTTGATATAATTTCTTAGATGTATTATCTTTGTAACTATGGGTACATCATTTCTTGGTAGGATTTTTACTTAGAGATTACTGGTTTGTAGTTGGAGAAGGCAATGGCAACCCACTCCAGGACTCTTGCCTGGAAAATCCCATGGGCGGAAGAGCCTGGTAGGCTGCAGTCCATGGGGTCGCTAAGAGTTGGACATGACTGAAGTGACTTAGCAGCAGCAGCAGCAGCAGTGCAATCTTAAGTGTTCCCTATAGGAAATGTAGCAGATAATATTGTAATGTGAAGAATATTGGCCACTGTGTCATAGCAGTTTCTTANAGAGCCTGGTAGGCTGCAGTCCATGGGGTCGCTAAGAGTTGGACATGACTGAAGTGACTTAGCAGCAGCAGCAGCAGCAGTGCAATCTTAAGTGTTCCCTATAGGAAATGTAGCAGATAATATTGTAATGTGAAGAATATTGGCCACTGTGTCATAGCAGTTTCTTAGATTTTTTTCATTTGAAGGCATTAATAATGTTGCTTATAAACCCATGGCACTGAATCACTGTCTTTTAAAAATGTCATGTTCAGGTATCTTGACTACCAAGTTATAAATCTCATCTCTAAGTGTTTTTCTTGTTTTCACTACCCATCTTGTTACATTTTGGGGGAGGGGCTCTATTTTTTTCTATTGATGGCCATTTGTTTCATCTAGAAAAGCCAGATAAAGCAACATTTGGAAAATATTATTAAATACATAATTCGTGATGACATTGCTCAGAGGAAAAAAATTTCAGTTTTTTGAAATGTGGGACTTAAGGAGATGATTCCAGTGGAGGCTTCTGTTCTGTGAGTAATGAAAATGCTGGATGACAAAAACATCTGTTCTATAAATACAGAATAGGCATTGATTCTTCCTTTGGATTTACTCTGTTACAATAGTCTGCCTGAATGTGATAAATCCCACTACTAAAACAAGTTGAATGTATTGTTTTTAAAGCTTGACTGGAGACAGAAGCTTTATTCTAGACTTAACTGTCATGGCATTATATGTAAAAACATTTACATTTTAGGAAAAACTACTTCTTTCCATAATTAATATGGAGGAGAGAAAATTTACTTTGTACTAACAGATCATTATAAAGCGCTCTAATGTTTTGGAAGTATAACTCTTTAAAATATTCTCAGGGCAGATTTTTAAAAATTAAATCCAACTTTGACTTGAAAGAATTCAGCTATTTCAGTTGACTGCCAGGCCAATTCCTTAGCTCAGCTCCATTTGACAGTTCAGACGTAATTAATTATTCAAGGCCAGATAAGGAAGAATGTGAATGCATTTAGTATATTTTACCTTTTAACACTTGACTTGTATTTCTTAAAAAAATTAGCTTGTCTCCATGTTAATAATTTCGTTTCATCATTAAGTAGTGTAATCACCTTAGTATGTCTGTGGACATACTGGAGATGTATTTGAAATAACCAAATAGAAAAACTCACTTTGTGTCCTTTGGTATATTCATTCGCCTCTTCTACCAATTTCATCTTCTACTTCCTCTGGCCTCCCACCATCAATTTATTCCTTCCTCTGGCCCTTCAAACTCTCATTTCCTGTTAAATTCCTTCTGTAAACACACCCAAGCCTTCTGCATCCAAACTCACTAACTCAACAGCAATCTGTTTTCTCTTTCCTTCCCCACTCTGCTCTGTCTTTCCTCTTTCATTAGGACTTTTTTAAAAGCTTGGTGTACCCTCATTAAGTCTAGTTATTAACCTTCCATTCTCAGTGAAAACTGCTATAATCTGGTTTCAATCATCACTCCATTGTAATTCTTGTTAATTGGCTCATGAATGTCCTTCTATTTGTAATAAGGAAGCAGTCATGTTTTGGTCATCTTTTTGGACCTTTCTACTCTATTTTGCCCTTTCATAATATTATTTCCTTAGATTCTGTGAAATTGCATCCTCTCATATAAGCTTGCTAGTCCTTCTCTCTGCTTACCCAGAACTGGTGTTTGCCAAAGGTCAGACTGTAGCCTGTTGTTTATTATTTTATTTAGCTTCCTATGTTTGTTTTTATTCTATATGCTCGTTCTGTTCGACTTATTTAGAATCGTAATATCTCACGTCTCAGAGTTCCTTCAAACTCTCCCAAGTGATATATCACAGTTTGTAAAATTTTGGCAAGTGTCTATTGACCATCTCCTCCCTTTTTTTAGCATGAGTACCTGAATCATAGGTAGCATGAATGAAACATACCCTGTATGCCAGTCCCAACATGAAGTATTTTTACTTTACTTATCACACAAAATGGGCTTCCCTGTTGGTTCATATGGTAAAGAATCTGCCTGCAATGCAGAAGACCTGGATTTGATCCCTGGGTTGGGAAGATCCCCTGGAGGAGGGCATGGCGACTCACTCCAATATTCTTGCCTGGAGAATCCTCATGAACAGAGGAGCCTAGAGGGCTACAGTCCACGGGGGTCACAAAGAGTTGGACATGACTGAGTGACTAAGCACACATATCACACAAAACAATGCTAAAAAAAAAAAAAAAGAGAGTCCCAAACTAAAATCATCAATATAATTAAACATCTCGTTCTTTCAGTATTCTCTTTAGCAGTTATTAACATAACCATTTACCTGGTCAACTGATCCAAAAAGCCATGAGGAATCCTTTGCTTTCCCTCACTGCACTCTTATGTTGCTTTACACATACGATTAAATATTAAACACTACTTAATTTATGAGCAAACTTTTAGAACAGTTTTCACCCTTTCCTTCATCCTTATTTTTCACTGCCCTACTTTAAGCCCTTTTGATCTCTAATCTGGTCTATTATGACAACATTTTTGCTATTAACTCTTTGAAATCTAACTTCCATAGAGTAGTCACTGTGATCTACCTAGAATGAAAATCTGATTACATCATTTAATTGTTTAAATGTGTGGTGTCTAACTACCTACAGGATATAACAACAGACTTAACATGTGACATGAACTTCTCTTTTGTCTTCCTTCTGCTACGTCCATGGCCTCATCTCTGGTCATCCCATGTATTCTACCTCATGCTGTATTAAAAGTTAACTGTTTGTAGTTCTCTGCATATACTACCTCGCTTGTCTGTTTTATGTTTCTTCTTGGGTTGTCCTCTATACATAGTGTGCCTCCTTCCATGTTTATATTCATTTTTCACTACTGTCCTTAGGAAATACTGCCTCCAAAATGTGTTCCCTTCCAATTCAGCTGAATTGCTGTGGTATAGATCTTCTCTCATCTGAAAATATTACAGCCTGCTAAAACAGGGAATGTGATGGTTGGATAGATCAGACATCTCCTTTTGCTGACTAGCAATGCTTAAGGATAACCATTCATGGTTTCACTCAGTTAGTCAACTAATGTTTTCTGAGTATGAACTAAAGGCTAATATTGTGCTAAGAGGCAGGTACACAAAGAAAACTGGACACAATCTATGTCTTTACCATATGTCCCTGAAGCAAACTCCTAGAGATAGTGAAGGACAGGGAAGCCTGGAGGGCTGTGGTCCATGGGGTCGCAAAGAATCAGACATGACATGACATAGCAACTGAAAAACAACAAAACACATGTCTGTTATTGATTTGCTACCCAGCTTTATATGGTAAAGACATAGATTGTATCCAGTTTTCTTTGTGTACCTGGCTCTTACCACAATATTAGCCTTTAGTTCATATTCAGAAAACATTAGTTGACTAACTGAGTAAAACCATGAATGAATAGTTATCCTTAAGCATAGCTAGTTAGCAGAAGCAGATGTCTCATAGTTAAGAAGTTAGCCCTCCTCTGAATAAAGCAGAAGAAGGAGCAAGATAAACCAAAGTCTCTGTTGCTCAGTAATTTTGGCTGAGATCTACTTTAAAGGTGGAGAGTATGCACCTGTATAAATATCTGTGTTTACACAAAAGAACAAAAGATGAATCAAAGAAAATATTTTGAATGTAGAGAGGAAAATGTGGAGAAAGTTTAGTGAGTGAATTGAATTCACTAACATTCAATTATCTATGAGCTAGCCAATTGAGAAAAAAAAAAAGAATTTATTTCAACTGAATAGAGGGGTGGATGAGGGTCAGTGAAAGATTTTTTGTTTTTTTTTTTCAAATTTAAAATGACCTCAACTGTAGAATAATAGTGAAATTAATTCCCATTTATCCACAACTAAGCCTTACCGATTGTTAATATTTTGCCAGAGTAGTTTCATTTATCATCACCTGCCTCCATTACTCCCTATCACATATCATGCACATTTAATGAGTGATTTTCAGTGGTTCAAGGGCTTCCCTTGTGGCTCAGAGGGTACATCTGCCTGCAATGCAGGAGACCTGGGTTCGATCCCTGGATCAGGAAGATCCCCTGGAGAAGGAAATGACAACCCACTCCAGTACTCTTGCCTGGAAAATCCCATGGACAGAAAAACCCGGTAGACTACAGTCCTTGGGATCACAAAGAGTCATACATGACTGAGCGACTTCACTTCACTTTCAGTGGCAAGTTTCTCAAGGACATTATGCTAAGTGAAATAAGAGGAGCTTGGTGGGTTACAGTCCATGGGGTCACAAAGAGTTGGACATGACTGAGTGACTAAGCATATACACAGAAGGACAAATATTGCATGTTTCCATTTACATAAAGAATCTAAAATAGTCAAACTCATTGGAAAAGTAGAGTGGTGGCTTCGAGGGGCTAGAAGGAGGGGGAAACAGAGAGTTATTAAACAGGTATGAAGTTTCAGTTATGCAAGATGAGTAAATTCTAGATATCTGTTGTACACCTTAGTCCTGTAGTTAATACTTCATATCATACACTTAAAAACCTGTTAAGACGGTCGATCTCATGTTAAGTGTTCTTACCACAGAAAAATACTGCCAACAACAAAGGGACTGAAGGAAACATTTGAAGGTGGTGGATGTGTTTTCTAGCTTGATTGTGGTGCTAATGTTATGGATGTTTGCCTATGTCCAAACTCTTCAAACTGTATGCATTAAATATATCCAGTTTATAGCATGTCAATTATACCTCAATAAAGTACTCTTGCCTGGAAAATCCCATGGACGGAGGAGCCTGGTAGGCTGCAGTCCACGGGGTCGCTAAGAGTCGGACATGACTGAGCAACTTCACTTTCACTTTTCACTTTCATGCATTGGAGAAGGAAATGGCAACCCACTCCAGTGTTCTTGCCTGGAGAATCCCAGGGACAGAGGAGCCTAGTGGCCTGCCGTCTATGGGGTCGCACAGAGTCAGACATGACTGAAGCGACTTAGAAGAAAGCTAACTAAAAAATAAAATACTGCCTGTTAATAGCTTTCTGATTGGTAGTATAATCTGATATCTCTTCTGTGTGTATATTATGTGCAGTTAAAAAAATTGTGCTTTGTATTTTATTAGATATTTAGCAAATATCCTGTGAAACACTGAGAAATACCAAATAGATGTAAATTTATATAATTGTCTCTATTACATGCAGTTTACATTCAAAATTTAAAGAAAGCCTGCAAATTATTATTTGTGGAATATTTTTGTCCACTTATCTAAATATGTATAAAAATATTTTCATATTATTTTTAAGATGAGCCAGCTTTGGTGTATGTATTACCAACACGATCGAAGTCATTAGTATTGCTTATAATAAAATCTGCCTGTGTGTTTGGGAAGCACTATGTCAATGAATGTGACTTTAAAATCATAACCCAGGGTTGTCGGATTGGGAGTTGTGGGGTGGTTTCCATCAGTAAATAACCCAGCCATTATCTAAATCTATTTCTAGATTTATATTCTGGAAGTTTTCTATCAGAATATTCATGAGAAATGAGTTCTCTTTCTGCTCCCCTGAAAATAATGATTCCATCTGAGTCTCCTTTTTTAAATATGAAATTATGAATTATGATTTCAGGGTTTCTTCTGGCAGAGGAGCACACAACATGTATCTTGTGTTCAAGTCAACACAAAATATATTAATATAATCAACACCATTAGGAGAGATGGTAATACTAGGAGGGATCATCTGGTAATGGTAGTGGGCCATTGTTCTGATGTAATGTGATGCTGAGAAATGTAGGACCAGACCTTTCAATCATTTAACGAAGACCAAGAGACAAATGAGATGCAAAGAAAGAAAAATGGGACAGATACATGACTGGGTCTTTGTCTCTAGCCACAGTGGATGGATTTGCTTTTCAGACTGTTAGTGAAGATTGGCTGATGGTTAAACAAGTCCACACTTTGATATGTGCCACCGTTATTTTATACAGCTATACCATGCCCATGTAAGTTGGGGGAGAAACTGTAAAATTTACCCATAACTTTGTGTCCATTCATTCTTTCCAACTCCTTTTTTAAAATGTGTATTTTTTGTATTGGAGTATAGTTGACTTACATTGTTGTCTTAGTTTCTGTGTACGTCAAAGTGAGTCAGTTACACATATACATATATCCACTCTTTTTAAAGAATCTATTCCCATATAGATCATTACAGAGTATTGAATAGAGTTCCCTGCCCTATACAGTAGGTTCTTATTAGTTACCTAGTTTATACATAGTAGTGTGTGTATGTAAATGTAAAAAAGAAAAAATACCCTGAAACGTTTTTAAAACTCAAAGACAAATACAGTCTTCAAACATTCCAATAATGATAACTAATAAACCTGTGTTTCCATCATAAAATATATTCACTCAGGTAACTATCTCACTCTTTATTTACACATAGAAGCAAGTCACACAGTCAAGCTTAAATAAAATCTCTCCCTCCAAGGGGGATTTAGAACTCTTCTTATCTACAGCCCCCTTCTTATCTCCAGAGGGAGCTTTATGGTCTTTTATAAGAGCAAAAACAAATCTAAAAGCCACCTAAGGAAAATGGTAGGGATGAAAATCATTAGCTCTTGGTGACACAGCCATATCCTTGTTATCACAGATCTCTTTTCAAGTTGCAGGGAAGGGCATGTAAACATTGTCTAGCTCTTATTACCCATTATGCAGATATTTTTAAGTAGGAAAAATGGACCAGAAGCAAAAAGGTGTAAAACCAAGCTTACAGAATTAATCCTGACCTGTCTACTCAATGAAATTTAATGAGTCTATCTTTAGTCTGTTTGATTTTCTAGGTATATGAAGATTTACATTTGCTTCTAGAAAGTGCCTGTGTTATCATAACGCTGTAATCCTTTAAAGCTGTTTTCACTCCATCAGGTATTTACTGAGGACCCACCTCTATTTCAGTTACTGTTCTAGGTTATTTTAATGCATATTATATAATTACAGATTTGTTATTCAGCATGTTATAGATGTAAGCTGAATGCCATGTTTTCATTGCACTACTGAAAGCACTAGAATATTAGTGTCTTTTCCAGTGAGTGATTTTTTTTTTTTTTTACAGTTCACCTGGTTTTAACCACTCTGCTTTTGTGCTGTCAGACTTTCCCTAATGCTGTTCCACGATCTCCTAAGTGGTTCCCTGAGAAACATTCTACAGTTTCCATCATAAAAATTTTATTGTGAGAATATGTGAAAGTTCTTTTTCTACAATTAGATAGTTGGTTGACTGCCAGATTGCATGAGTTTTACTAGGTAATATTTCTACAAACTTGATTTAATGTAATCTTGGATCAAGAACTTTCCTCCCTAGGAAGCCATGTATTAGAGCAGAAAGAATACGAGGCACGGAGTGTTCTGCCATTGTTCATGCCTAACAAGCTGTTTGACCTTGGTCAAGGGCAACAGTTTCCTTATCTGAAAAATAAAGAGTATAGTTTGGAAATATTCCAAGCTCCCTTTAAAGTTACTATATCCCAGGAGTTTTACATATCCAAGTTACCAAAATCATGAGGTAGTGTATTTTAAGATTCAAAATAAAGTTTTAATTTCTTTGTAATTAAATTTATACGCCCATCTTTTTATTCTATGTAAATGATGGACATTTGTTTTAGGGTTAGTATGCTAGCATGAAACTTCTCTGTGAGAAAATCATTGTTATTATGCTTGGATTCATGCAGTGTTTTCCTAGGTCATTAAACACACATTTTCAAATGAAGACTCCAGTAATAAATGAATGTATTCTAGCAGTGCAATCTGTTCCACTGACCACTTTTTACCTTGTTGGAAATTCTCTGGAGCTTGCTAAAAATTTGGCCATTTAGACAAGATAACATGGAACTGAAAAATGCAACATCAGTGAAAAACAACTTGTAGAAAATGAATTTTATGCTGAGAAGAAGAATAAGTAAAATTGACATTGCAATCAGAGTTTTTAGCTACTGGGTAGTGAACTGGCCTTCCACCTTTCCATATTTAACATTCTATGACTACCAAGCAAAATAACATAGCTACAGAGTTTGTGTTTTAATTTAAAATAAACCTTTCAGTGGTGTACATCAAAATGTTAATAGCATCTGGTTTTATTTTTCCTAAATTAAGCCTTCAGCACCATTAGATGGTTAATTTCCTGTGTCAACTTGACTAGGCCACGGCACACAAATATTCTGTGAGACTTCCATCTAGACATTGCTGTGAAGATACTTTCTGGATGAGATTAAGTTTTAAATCAGTAGACTTAGAATAAATCAGATTACCCACCATAATGAAAAATGACTAACTCATTCAGTCAGTTAATGACTTTAAGAGAAAAAGACTCAGGTCCCTTAAGGAATGAGAATTCTGCCCCCTGACTGCCTTTAGACTGAAATCTGCAATACTGGCTCTTCCCTGAGTCTTCAGCATGCTGGCCTGCCCTGTAGATTTCAAGCGGTCATAATTTCATGAGCCAGTTTCTTAAAATCTTTCTCCCTTGCCACACACACACACACACGCCACTAGTTCTATTGTTCTCTGGAGAAACCTAATACACACTAGAAAAACATTATTCTGCAGATAGAGTTTGAGAACTATTAAAAAGAGCATTGATACTTAGCAGTTATGTGCACTTAGATTAGTCTCTAATTTTGAGGGCATCAGCTATCTGAATAATTACTTCAGGAGATTGAAATAGATTTGTTATTTGTAATGTTCTTCAAATCTTAGAGATAAAATAATAGGGTGGCCCAATAGACAAGACTCATATTCTCAAAGGAAAAATTGAATAATAGATTTGCATGTAATAAGACAAGTGGTTCTAGTTCAAGAAGGCTAAAGCATGTAATTTCTAATTATATCTTACTGTTTAAATAAATATTTGACCATATTTTCCCTTAACTTCATACATGTTCTTTTATTCTTTTTCTATCTACTGGAACATAGCCATTGGGGTATTCAGTTGAAATGAAAATGAATTCTTCTTACATTGTTAGTTTACATTTGTAATTATAGTTGAGATGAATGCTTACTACTAGAGCCATCATATTAATTTTCTGTTTTCTCTTTATTTTCATAAAAGAAAAGCAAATCTAAAAATATGTATACATATGTATATGCACTTTCACACATTCACATGGAGGTGCAGTCCTGCTCAGAGAAAGATGGCAGCTACCAAATTCGCAATGTCAGCTGCCAGATCATGCCACCATTGTTCTTTTCAAGTGAAGGTGNATTTTCATAAAAGAAAAGCAAATCTAAAAATATGTATACATATGTATATGCACTTTCACACATTCACATGGAGGTGCAGTCCTGCTCAGAGAAAGATGGCAGCTACCAAATTCGCAATGTCAGCTGCCAGATCATGCCACCATTGTTCTTTTCAAGTGAAGGTGCTCATAGTATAAAAAACCATTGAAAGGCGTCAATAAATATGTCTGACTGTGTTAGTTGTATGTGTATGAAGATGTCATAGTGAGGGCTACCGCTGAACTGCTTTGATTGAAGCAAGAGTTGTAGGCCTCCCCCGCTCACTCTGTATGTCTTTCTCCCTTTACCTCTTCCTCCACAATAACGCTTGAAATAATTCAGTGGAGCATTTGTGTCCAAGAAATACGATTTCTAAATGGCCTCCATTGTCCGCTTCGGCTCTTGACTATAATAGAGTTGTTGCTGAAGGAAGTACTCCTTACACAATCATCTTTCACCATTTACAGTTTTTTAACTACTTTTTACATGCATCTCTTACCTAGCATTTGCTTCTGCCTCTCTGATTGACCTCTTGCAATATTAAATTTTTCCACGGATGCTAAAAATATCATAAAAAGTGTCACCTTTTCTTAGGAACTGTTCATTTCCATCCAAAAATCCTGGCATTTATGGCTTCAAAATGAGGCAAATTTCAAAGCTAAATTTTGAGAAAGATGTTTCAGTAACTATTCAATAAGCAAAAAGTTCTTTGAAGCAATAATGTGCTAGTACATGCTGATTAGTGTACAGAATATAATGTGGGTTATATGTTCTTTGCAGGATTACATGAGATTAAAGGAGAATGCTGAATAGCTAGTTTTTTCTGAATCTATTACTGAAGCAGAGTTCTTTATGTCAGATAATACACTTTCTGGAAATTTTAATTTGATTTAAACAACTTCCTTCATGAACTACAGCTGACTTAGGACTTATCAGGGAAAACAGAAAATGTTACAGCTCTGTGGCTGTACTACAAACAGGGATGTGGGTATGCTGACTCAGAGAGTTTTAGATATCCTAGGTAGTAGGCATTATTTTTTGAATGGAGAATGTTTTCTTCCAATAGGAACTATAGCAAAGTGATCTTTGTGGGTACCTCACATTTTTCAGAATCTTAGCAGCAGTCATCATTCCTTTTATTGAATAAAAATCTTTGGGATATGACAGATTTAATTAAGCACCGAGATTGAACAATATCAGCACATGTTGTACGAGATGATTTCCCCAGAGAGAATTTCACTTTTACAGTTGAAATCCAAATCAGATTTACATAAAGCTACAGTGTCTTGAATTTGAAGTAGGACTGATGTGTAGATAAATGCATTTTGTCAGGTAGGGCCTCTGTTAAACATTTTAGGTGAATAATGAATGACACCTTCTGGGGTGCATGCACCCAGTCTCTTTCTTTAGGATACTACTTAAAGGAAAAACAAAATCAACAATAGAAAATGCATTTTTGCCTCTCCTGGTTTTCTAGAGAAATGATAGCCCAAGCCTTTATGAACGCTGTCTCTTTGAAGAAAGACATATGTGGCTGTCTTGGAATAGACTTCTATTGGGACTGGGACATTTTTCACTCATCTCATGAGGAAGATTTTGGTTAATTTGTCATCAGCCACTCAGTTTTACATGCGTTACTTCTAGATTCTTTTTTTGAGTTCAGCTATTCTAAACTAGGGCTTATTTGATGAGTAATATTATCTGGCCAGAGACCATTTTGCTACAGGGTGTATTTTCTGCTGACATCAAATTGGTTTGGCTTTCTTTGTATATTCTTGTCCTTACCATTAGGCTAGCAGTTTTTAAGTTTTAAAGATGCTTTTGTAAATGTGAACGGAAACTGCATGAGGCAGCTTTTTAAAAATTATACAGTGTTTGCTGCTACTGCTAAGTCGCTTCAGTTGTGTCCGACTCTGTGTGACCCCATAGACAGCAGCCCACCAGGCTCCCCTGTCCCTAGGGTTCTCCAGGCAAGAACACTGGAGTGGGTTGCCATTTCCTTCTCCAATGCATGAAAGTGCAAAGTCAAAGTGAAGTCACTGAGTAGTGTCCAACTCTCAGCGACCCCATGGACTGCAGCCCACCAGGCTCCTCCGTCCATGGGATTTTCCAGGCAAGAGTACTGGAGTGGGGTGCCATTGCCTTCTCCGATACAATGTTTACTTCTATTCAGAGGTTATTTGTAGCTAACACATTCTGTATGTATTGGAAGAANTGTCCAACTCTCAACGACCCCATGGACTGCAGCCCACCAGGCTCCTCCGTCCATGGGATTTTCCAGGCAAGAGTACTGGAGTGGGGTGCCATTGCCTTCTCCGATACAATGTTTACTTCTATTCAGAGGTTATTTGTAGCTAACACATTCTGTATGTATTGGAAGAAACTTGTCTTTTTAGAATGATAATCTTAACTGAGATTAACTTGGGTTTTATGCAGAAAAGGTGCTATTTAGAGAAAAACAATTTAAGAGAGAGGGAGAAAAACTACAGAATTTAGGAGAAAGGAGTAACTTTATGAAGGAATAGAAACTAATTCCTGAGATAGAGTAAGTATTAGGCAATAGAGGGGTGAGCAGAGATAAAGGGGATAAAATAGCAGATTAGGAAATTTAAACCTGTTGATAATAATAATTAGTATTCCTGTGCATGCATGTGTGTTTAGTCACTTCAGTAGTGTCCAAATCTTTGCAACCCTCTGGGCTGTAATCCGCCAGGCTCCCCCGTCCATGGGATTCTCCAGGCAAGAATACTGGAGTGGGTTGCCATCCTCTCCTCCAAGGAATCTTCCCAAACCAGGGTTTGAACCCAGGTCTCCGGCATTGCAGGCAGATTCTTTACTGATGAGCCACCAGGGACGCACATAGCATTATTGCAGCTGCCCTTTGTTAAGTTACTGTGTGCATGTAGCTATTAGATTACTTGCTTAATTTAGACTCTTCCAATACTTACAAAAGTATGAATGGTACTATTATTCTTACTAAACGGATGATAAAAAGGACTCTTAGGGAACCTAAATAATTTGTGAGTGCATGCTCAGTCATGTCTGATTCTTTGTGACCTTATACGCTGTAGTCCACTAGGCTCCTTGTCTGTGGGATTCTCTAGGCAAGAAATCTGAAGTGGGTTGCATTTCCTCCTCCAGGGGATCTTCCTGACCAAGGGATCAAACCTGAATCTTCTGTTTCTCCTGCATTAGCAGGCGGATTCTTTACAACTGAGCCACCATCAGTTCAGTTCAGTCGCTCAGTCGTGTCCGACTCTTTGCGAGCCCATGATTCGCAGCACGGCAGGCCACCCTGTCCATCACCAACTCCCGGAGTTCACTCAGACTCACGTCCATGGAGTCCGTGATGCCATCCAGCCNGAAAATCTCATCCATGGAGGAGCCTGGTGGGCTGCAGTCCATGGAGTCACGAAGAGTTCGACACGACTGAGTGACTTCACTTTCACTTTTCACTTTCATGCATTGGAGAAGGAAATGGCAACCCACTCCAGTGTTCTTGCCCGGAGAATCCCAGGGACGGGGGAGCCTATGGGCTGCCATCTATGGAGTCTCACAGAGTCGGACACAACTAAAGTAACTTAGCAGCAGCAGCAGCAGCAGCATTTTCATATTGCAAGGGGTATATCTTCAAAATAGGTTCTAGAAACGAGAATGCTGAGTCAAACAGCAAGTATGCAGGTGGTTTTGTTAGCTACCACCAAATTTCCCTTCAGAAGCTTGTGTGAGGGGGGCCAGTCCCTCCCACCAACACACTGCAGCAGCAGCTATGGTCCTGCCAAACCAGGAAGGCTGATGCTTCTCACATGGGAGACACCTCCTTGAGAATCTGGCTCTGGTGACCAGGAAGGATTGTGCTTCTGAGCCCCACAGGACATCTCCTATAAGGCCGTACCTTCAAGAATGTAAGCGATAGGTGGTTTACCTGATACATGGAAACAATCAGAGAGAAGCGGCAAAAATGCAGAGAAAGTGGAAAACATTCCTGTTGTATTGAAAGAAGACAAAACTTCAGCAGAAGAACTACATGAAGATAAGCAGGCTACCTGATAGAGTTCAAAGTAATGGTCACAAAATGCCCACAAAACTCAAAAGAAAACTGGATAAACTCCATGAGATCATCAACAAAACATAAGAAAGTACCAAAGCGAAGTAACAATTGAACAGAAAAATGCACAGCAGCTAATTGGGTGAGGTAGAGGGACAAATAAGCATGCTAGAAGATAGCAGTAGAACCCATCTAGACAGCAGAATAAAAAAGAATTTAAAAATGTTAAGATATTCTCAGGGATGTTTGTGACATCATCAAGCAGAATAATGTTCACAGTATAGGGTCCCAGAAGGAGAAGAGAGATAAAGGGCCTAGAAAAATTATTTGAAGATGTAGTGACTGAAAAGTTTCTGAATCTGGGGAAGGAAGCAGAAATCTNAAAGATATTCTCAGGGATGTTTGTGACATCATCAAGCAGAATAATGTTCACAGTAGAGGGTCCCAGAAGGAGAAGAGAGATAAAAGGCCTAGAAAAATTATTTGAAGATGTAGTGACTGAAAAGTTTCTGAATCTGGGGAAGGAAGCAGAAATCTAGGTCCAGGAAGCCCAGAGAGTTCCATTAAGATGAAGCCAAAGAGACATGTACCAGAGACATGTTATAATTAAAATAGTAAAAGTTAAGAATAAAGAGAGAATCCTAAAAGCAGAAAGAGAAAAATTTGATATGTACATGGGGAGCCCCATAAGGCCATCGGAAGATTTTTCTGCAGAAACTTTATAGGCAGGGGGAAGTGGTGTTACTGAAAAGGAAAAGTGCTGAAAGGAAAAAACTTCAAATCAAGAATGCTCTACCCCAAAAGGTTAATATTCAGAATTGAAAGAACAATTTAGAGTTTCCCAGATAGGCAAAAGATAAAGGAGTTCATTACCACTAAACTANTCACTGGTGTGATTTCAAAATGAAATCATTAATCACTTTCTGAGAGGGATTGGGAAATCTGGTACATAATTATACGTGAACTTATTTAAATTCTTAGTATCTAAATTTTTCATTTTATAGTTATTTACTCACAGTTTGTAAAAGTTAATAATTGTATGGGGAAGTTCTGAGATTTTTAAGTGTTAATTTATCTAAAATGTTTCTGTCCCTATTAAACATTGGAATCTGTTGACTCAGCATCAGCTGTTTAATTAATCAGTGTATTTACCTGTTTGGAAGTCTACATTGAATCAGTAATAGCATACTAAGAATATTGCCAGGCCTGAAAAACTTTTAATGAGTATATTTAGTGGCAAAATGTCTATCAAAAGGAAAGCAACTGTATTTAACAAAGAAACCAAACCAAACCATAAACTGAAGCATGAAAACCAGTCTGGTAGCTAATGTAGTGTCTTTGATATATGTCTAGACCACCGACTGCCAGGCTAAAAACTTGGTCTGCATCTCATGTCTTTAGAAATACTCTCAAATCCAGTTTTGATAGGCAAGGCAACTGTCAGAGACTGGATCTTTGTATCTCCCTAAAATTCATATGTTAAATTCTAACCCCTAAGGTACTGGGAAGTGGGGTCTTTGGGAAGCTTAACCCTCGTGATACTAAAGCTGAAACTCCAGTACTTTGGCCACCTCATACGAAGAGTTGACTCATTGGAAAAGACTTTGTTGCTGGGAGGGATTGGAGGCAGGAGGAAAAGGGGACAACCGAGGATGAGATGGCTGGATGGCATCACTGACTCGATGGACGCAGGTCTGAGTGAACTCCGGGAGTTGGTGATGGACAGGGAGGCCTGGCGTGCTGCGATTCATGGGGTCGCAGAGAGTCGGACACGACTGAGCGACTGAACTGAACTGAACTGAACCCTCGTGAATGGAATTAGTACCCTTTTGAAAGAGATTCCAGAGAACTTTCTCTCCCCTTTCACTAAGTGAAGACACAGAAGATGGCTATCTATGAGCCAGGAAGCAAGCCCTCACTGCCACTGGATCTGCTAGTGCCTTGATCTTAGACTTCTTAGCCTCTAGAACTGTGAGAAATAAATATTTGTTGTTTAAGCCACCTAATCTATGGTACTTTTGTTACGCCAGCCTAAACAAAGATAGCAACAAAATCAATCTTATTAGATGTGACAAAAACAGTCATTGGCACCACACTTATTTTTTAATGACATATAGCATCACTACGAACAAAGCTAATGGAGGTGATGGAATTCCAGTTGAGCTGTTTCAAACCCTGAAAGATGATACTGTCAAAGTGCTGCACTCAATATGCCAGCAAATTTGGAAAACTCAGCAGTGGCCACAGGACTGGAAAAGGTCAGTTTTCATTCCAATTCCAAAGAAAGGCAATGCCAAAGAATGCTCAAACTACCGCACA
>SJYX01013517.1:41304-54288 GCA_006410675.1 Oreotragus oreotragus | reverse complement strand
TTTTTTGGACCTGGCTCCTAAAGCAAATGACACAAATGGGATATAATTAAAGATAAATATTGTATGTTATCACTTTTATGTTTAAAATAATGAAACGAATAAAGATTACTAAATAAACATAGACTTACATGTAAAAAGAACAAACCAGTGGTTACCAGTAGGAACAGGGAAGGTGGAGGGGGCAAGATACAGGTAGGGAATGAAGAGGTACAAACTACTATGTATAAAATAAATAAACAACAAGGATATATAGTACAGCACAAGAAATAGAGCCAATATTTTAAAACTTTAATGAAATATGTACTAAGTCACTTCAGTCATGTCCGATTCTGTGTGACCCTAAAGGACTGCAAACTGCCAGGCTCCTCTGTCCATGGGATTCTCCAGGTAAGGATACTGGAGTGGGTTGCCATGCCCTCCTCCAGGAGTTCTTCCTGACCCAGGGATAGAACCCACATCTGTTAACGTCTAACCTGCATTTACAGGCGGATTCTTTACCACTAGCACCACCTGGGAAGCCCTAAATAGAGCAAATATAATCTATAAAACTATTGAATCACTATGTTGTTTATCTGAAACTGATATAACACCATATATCAACTACAATTCAATTAAAAAGAGAGAACTACAAAATATACCAACAATAAGATGCTATTTCCTAATTACTCAGATGTCAAAGATGCCAGTATTTGAGAATCCAGTGCAAAAGAGAGAATGGAAAGGAAATGGTAATTCTGAGGTTTATTAACCATGAAATATCACCTTCCTTCATACACAGTTTCTGCTCAATACATAAGGAAGGTCAATAACTAGCTGCTGAATGGAATGAATATTTCACCCAGTGTTGTAGGTTACTGTCAAGACTGAGTTAACTATATACTGTAGTTCATCTGCAGATAAGGCCTTAATCAAGTTTATTGTAAACTTACGTGGAAATTATAAACAAAAACAACATATATCATGCATTCGGTCCTTCCTGAAAATAAATTACACACCCACCTAATGATTTCAGCCATGAGAAAAATAAACGAGGTCTTGATAGGAGTGAAAAGAAACTCAGACCAGGAAAGAAGCAGTATTTGGAACAGTTTCACTGACTAATCTAGCACAATCGTCCTGGAAGACCAATAGACCAAGACCTAGGAGAAAAGGTTTCTGTAGTACCCATCAGAAATGTCTTACGCTTCTACATGCACAGCTGTTTCCCTTTCTGGCTTGACAGGTTAATTATCAAATAATGAAAAATGGGAAGATCAGAAATACCTGGTTTCTACAGCTTTATGCAAGTACCCAATCCTTTGGATATGTAAATTTGGGGATAAAGCTTCCAGTAGCTATCACTAGATAACCTTCTTTGGCATCTGGGCCTGTGTAAATTTTTCACTGAGATTCAAATATTATTTTCATCTTAGAGCTATGTTCTCTTTGGATCCATTTCCTCTCACTTGGTGGAAAGCACAGTGGACAAGACTTTCAAATCAGAATGGACCTGGCTTTATTTCTCAACCTAGACATTTAATAGGTGATGTCACTTCTCCAAATTAAATTTTTTCTCATTTGCACAATGGAGGGGCTATTAATAATCAGATAAAATTAATATCTCTACATAGAGCCTGCCAAAGAGTGCTCAGTTAATGGTGGTAATGACAGTGGCGGTTGGGGGTGGGGGCTTTGCTGACATTGATCACTTTGGGAAAACTTTGCCATTAATAATCTTTTTCAACTTAAAGATATATTCAGTAACATCAGTCATCTGTTATGTGAGATTATTTCCATAACTTCTATGCTACATGCTGTATAGGTAATTAGGAACCATTTTGGTTTAAGGAAAGAAACTTAGAAACTTGGATTTTTAGACATCCCAGTGCACCAGCCCCAAGCATCCTGTATCCTGCATCGACCCTAGACTGGTGATTCATTTCTTACATGATATTATACATGTTTCAGTGCCATTCTCCCAAAAACCAATACGGTATTGTAAAGTAAAATTTAAAAAAAATTTAATGAAATTGAAAAAAAAAGAAAATTGTATTTTTAAAAGAAAAGTTTTGAGGATTTTTGCTTCATCAAAACTCTAAGAAATGATTGTTAGTGGACATAAAATTTCATTTGGGGTTGATACAATGTTCTGGAATTAGACAGTGATGATGGTGGCACAGTCTTGGGAATATACAAAACCACTCAACTGTACACTTTATGGGGGTGAATTTTATAATGTCTCAATCACATCTCAGCTTTTAAAAGTTCTATAAGGAAAATAACTGGGCCTCCGCAAGATGGTGTTTCCGTGCATGCTCAGTCACTTCAGTCGTGTCCGACTCTCTTCCACCCTGTCGACTGTAGCCCGCCAAGCTCCTCTGTCCATGGGATTCCCCAGGCGAGAATACTGGAGTGGGTTGCCACACCATCCTCCAGGGGATCTTCCCCACCCAGGGAATGAACCCGAGTCTCCTGCATTCAGATGGAGTCTTTAACACTGAGCCACCAGGGAAGTCCAGCAAGATGGTATATATCTACAAAATTAATTTAAATGATGATTCCTTTTCCTTTTTCTCTTTCCATTTTAGTTGCCTTTCTTATCTGGATGGAAGGCCACTCCAAGTCCTACAGATTATAACTGTCAATCTTTACAGTGGTCTCACAGGAAACATTTGAGATCTCAGAGCTGTAAGTCCCTCAGCTCAAATCCTAGTGTTACCAGCTGAGTGTGTTCAAGCACAGATGAACTTCTCTGAGCTTCATTTTTCTTGTTTGTAAAGTGAGGTTAATGACCTGCCTTGAAGAGTTGTTGTGGCAACAAAATATGAAATAAATAAAGGAAAAGTGAGTGTTTTATGCAGAGTTTACCACTTATAGACTCCACACAAATAAGAGTTTCTTATTTCCTTTATCCCAAGATCTTCGATCTGATTCATAAGGATTGGAACATTTCTACAAGAGGTTTTTTAAAATAAGGACATGGTATAAATCACCCACTGGTCATCTCTATATATAAAATTTATAATATGTAAATGTAAATATCTTTCTTAAAGATGGATTCTAAGGCTTTAAGGTCATTAACAATGTTTCAGAATTTGATACTTGGCAAGCAAAGAAATGAAGAGAAAATTTGGAAAAATCAGTCCCCCTTCCATTCTCCACCACATGCCTGATGCGTCACTGACACCTCGAGCTGAGGAATATAAGTAGCTTCTGCTTAGGAGGAGGTGTTAGCATGATGCCCACTTATTCAGAGAGTGTTTTTTGTTTATTTATTTGTCATTTTTAATCCAATATAAGAGTTTCTTATTTCCTTTATCCCAAGATCTTCGATCTGATTCATAAGGATTGGAACATTTCTACAAGAGGTTTTTTAAAATAAGGACATGGTATAAATCACCCACTGGTCATCTCTATATATAAAATTTATAATATGTAAATGTAAATATCTTTCTTAAAGATGGATTCTAAGGCTTTAAGGTCATTAACAATGTTTCAGAATTTGATACTTGGCAAGCAAAGAAATGAAGAGAAAATTTGGAAAATCAGTCCCCCTTCCATTCTCCACCACATGCCTGATGCGTCACTGACACCTCGAGCTGAGGAATATAAGTAGCTTCTGCTTAGGAGGAGGTGTTAGCATGATGCCCACTTATTCAGAGAGTGTTTTTTGTTTATTTATTTGTCATTTTTAATCCAAAGTATCACCTAAATACTGGGCTAAATTCTGGATTAGCAAGCACCAAAATCATGCCTTAGCCATTTTATTAGTCAATAGGTACAACTATCAAAAAGGCCTACATCGAAGGTGAAAAAACAGCCAGCACCAAGATTTCAACTGTTACATATATGTTAAATACACACACACACACACACACACACACACACACGTGGGTAAAAGAGTTTGTGAGCACAGACACAAAAATGTGCCAGTGGCTACTTCCCCCTGGTGAGTGTGGTGGTTACTGGGAATGGAGGAGAAGCAACAGAGTACAGGGCCCTGTAAAACAGAAGCCCTGTTCTTCTCCAGGGGCTCAGCAGCAAAGAACCGCCTCCTGTCAAATGATGGGAGTTATGGACCCAGTCCTTCTAGGGGACCTCCTCCCGTACCGTCAGGAGAGGTCATAAGAGTGGACGAGAATCCCACGGACAGAGGAGACTGACGGGCTATAGTATACGTAAAGCTAGAGACATAGTGCCTGGGGAACACTGAAACACTCAATAGACACTGTCACTGATTTATACTCCTGCATCTGCGTCAAATTTTCTACAACTATCATTGAAGACTTTTAAAATCAGAAATAAATATTATTTGTTTAAAAAATCAGCATCTTTTTATGTTCATAAGTAATTTTTTTAAGTTATTTTTCATTGGCAGATAATTGCTTTACAATGATGTATTGGTTTCTGCTGTATGTAAGTCATTTTTTTTTTTTTACTTTATTAGAATGGCAAATACTCTTAAGGTCACAACATCAACAAATACTTCTTTCCTGACCCAATGTATGTGCTTCATTGTCGGATCTTAATGAAAGCCATAAAATGTTTGTAAACATGCTATTGTTATTTACAGTTCTTCTGAAGTCAAATGGAGAAATTTTCCAGAAAAGCATCAACTATGGGTTGGATGGAATTTCCTGATTCCCTGCACAGACTTCTAGGGATTGATATACTACTCTTCTACTTCCAGGAAGTCGGTTAAGCAGTATCTCTGAGGCACTACCAAGCATTCTTTTTGAAAAGTGTACCAATTCAGTTTTACTACATATCCCTACCAATGCTTTCAGCCCCTCAAATGACATGTTTAAAAATGAAAATAAAATAGACTCTTATTCCTGAGTCTAGGGTCTAGGGTCAATTTTTACAAGCTTAGGAAAAGTGTGAGATCAACCACGTATCCAGATATTCTAAGAAAAAAAAAAAGACTGAGATGGGTAATTTTCAGAGTCAGTTTTTTAATTCCCAAACTTTTGCAGCCACACACACACACAAAGACACACCACACACATATATATCCTTAATTTTTCAATTCATTTTCCTAATCTAATTAGAACACATTATTCTGAAGGGAATAAGAACACAAATAAATAAATTATTGCTTCTGATAGGGTTTTTTGGTTTCCCAAGCAATTTTTGCATTTTCAAAACAGAAATTTAGGGACATCAAACCTGGGCAAGACTTAGGTGGCACAAGCTGTATTAGCACGCTTCATTCACAATCTTAAATTGCTTTCTCTAACCCTATTTCTCCCAAACACCTTCACAAGGAAATAAATGATGGATGTATATATCTATTTTAAAAAGGTATTTCGTTTGACATCATTATCTTACTCAAAGGAAAATATCCCTAGTTTTACAATTTTTGGGGGAAAGAAATTTAAAATAATGTGTGCTCAGGAATACAAACAACTTTTGATAAAACATTGTTGACTATTTCACTTCCTTCTTCAAAAGCTTATTCTGGTTTCTTTATAGCCTAAAAAAGAATTTCCAGCATCTTTATCTTGACATTTAAAAACTGGCACAATTGTTACCTAACTTTCTGACCACAGTTTCTCCTGTTGTATTCTTTTTAGTACTCTGCAGACAATTGAGGGTTCCTTAATGAATTAATATATGACTAATAATAATTATTATGGATAAAGATAAATAATTCTTATATTAAATATTTAGGTGAATGGAATAACTATTTTTCTAATATTGGAGATTAGAGAACATATCTCCAAACATAAATTGTACCCTATTATTTAAATTTGAGGGGATACAATGTCATTCCTTTGCATTCCAGCTTAACTACCTTATGCTGTTTACGATCTTATAGTTTATTTTGTTAATTTAGCTGACTGTCATATGAAATGATACTTTGACTCCTTTTGTAATAAAAGAATTATTGGGATATTTAAAAAGGAGACAAATAAGAAATGAATAAAATACTGCCCATAATATGAATAACAATAGAAATAGTATATTGTATGCATTTTGGCTGTGAGGGTTGAAGAACAACCCTAAATAATTCCTATATCACAAGATTAATAAATCAAATATGGATTCTCCACATATGGTATCATTTTTCACATGGAATAGTTGTATGATATTAGGCACAAAACTAAGCAGCATTTTCTGTCTCTTATACACATCTAGATGTGTATAAGAGACAGTAACTACCTTATGCTGTTTACGATCTTATAGTTTATTTTGTTAATTTAGCTGACTGTCATATGAAATGATACTTTGACTCCTTTTGTAATAAAAGAATTATTGGGATATTTAAAAAGGAGACAAATAAGAAATGAATAAAATACTGCCCATAATATGAATAACAATAGAAATAGTATATTGTATGCATTTTGGCTGTGAGGGTTGAAGAACAACCCTAAATAATTCCTATATCACAAGATTAATAAATCAAATATGGATTCTCCACATATGGTATCATTTTTCACATGGAATAGTTGTATGATATTAGGCACAAAACTAAGCAGCATTTTGGGGGTATTAAAACAGCCAGCCTCTGTGACCTGTTTCAGTCGATGATTCTGTAAGTCTGGGTAAGAGCTAGACATCTGCTTCTGGAACCGTCACCACAGCTACCTTGTCTGGGCTTTGACTTTTCCTGCTCCTGGGGACTGGATGGAAAGGCAGATGAAGAAGCTTGAGGACAACTTGAATCACCAGTGAGCAGATACCAAGACTCACAGTGGATCCACCAAAACACGTCTGAAGAAAACCCTGCCCTCCGTCCCCACCTAGCAGAAAAGACCCCATGATGACCGAGAGCAGCTGATGAGTGTTCCGATCAGCAGCCTGCAGTGTGGCCCTGCGCGGCACTCCCATGCCAACGACAGCTGTCTGCGGAAACAAACACTACCAGCTGCCCCCTCGTGTAGGCACAACCTAACACTGCACTCTAGCCCCGCAACTACATATGTATAAGCTCTAATTATCGAGACAAGTATATCAGTTCATCGTGACAAACACATTTCCCCTGGCATTGAATTTCAGGAGACGTTTATCACGTGCATCCACAGAAAAAGGGCAGTGAGAGTCTTAAAGCACATAGTCTTCAACAGCAATTTCGGAATACTGTTCCAATAACTCAGGAAAAATCTTTCCTACGTGACCATTGATCTTTTTTTCTCCATAGAAAACCCTTCACAATCATGTATATACCTTTCATGAAATCTTTACCTTCTAGCTAAGTTGGAATTCTGTACCACTGCTATCCTTAGGGCTGGCCCCTGTCTACAGGAGGATGACCAGGTGACACCTACTTCTACTTCATTGACTGTGCTAAAGCTTTTGACTGTGTGGATCACAAAAAAACTGTGGAAATTCTTCAAGAGATGAGAATACCAGACCACCTTCCCTGCCTCATGAGAAATCTGTACACAGATTAAGAAGAAACAGAACCGGACATGGAACAACAGACTGGTTCCAAATTGGGAAAGGAGTACGTCAAGGTTGTATATTGTCACCCCGCTTACTTAACTTATATGCAGAATACGTCACGTGAAATGCCGGGTTTAATGAGGAACAAGCTGGAATCAAGATTGCAAGGAGAAATATTCATAACCTCAGATATGCAGAAGACACCACCCTTAGGGCAGAAACCAAAGAGGAACTAAAGAGCCCCCTGATGAAGGTGAAAGAGGAGAGTGAAAAAGCTGGCTTAAAATTCAACATTCAAAAAACTAAGATCATGGCATCCAGTTCCATCACTTCATGGAAAATAGACAGGGAAACAATGGAAACTGTGAGAGATTTTATTTTGGGGGGCTCCAAAATCACTGCAGATGGTGACTGCAGCCATGAAATTAAAAGACACTTGCTCCTAGGAAGAAAAGCTATGACCAACCTAAACAGCATATTTAAAAGCAGAGATATTACTTTGCCGACAAAGGTCTGTCTAGTCAAAGTGATGGTTTTTCCAGTAGTCATGTATGGATGTGAGAGCTGGACAATAAAGAAAGTTGAGCACTGAAGGATTGATGCTTTTGAACTGTGGTGTTGGAGAAGACTCCCGAGAGTAGACTTCAAGATCAAACCAATCAATCCTAAAGGAAATCAGTGCTGAATATTCATTAGAAGGACTTATGCTGAAGCTGAAGCTCCAATACTTTGGCCACCTGATGGAAGAACTGACTCATTGGAAAAGACCCTGACCTGGGAAAGATTGAAGGCAGGAGGAGAAGGGGATGACAGAGGATGAGTTGGTTGGATGGCATCACTGACTCAATGGACATGTGTCTGAGCAAGCTCCAGGAGTTCATGATGGACAAAGAAGCCTGGCATGCTGAGGTCCATTGGGGTTGCAAAGAGCTGGACACAACTGAGTTACTGAACTGACCAGGTGACACATATTAAAGAAATTGGAAATGCAACAGCTAGAGAAATTAACTCCCAGAAGAAAGTGAAATTATCCATAATATATTCAGAGAGCTCTTTCATAGACAAAATATTGTTTAATTGTTCAATGTAGCAGTCCCCCTAGCTGGACACAACTGAGTTACTGAACTGACCAGGTGACACATATTAAAGAAATTGGAAATGCAACAGCTAGAGAAATTAACTCCCAGAAGAAAGTGAAATTATCCATAATATATTCAGAGAGCTCTTTCATAGACAAAATATTGTTTAATTGTTCAATGTAGCAGTCCCCCAGCCAGCTTAGGGCAAGATTTTAAGGAGACAATTCTCAACTCAATATCAGAAAATCTTTCTTTCCTTCCACCCCACCCACAATTGAAGTTACTTGCTTCTGCTCTTAGTGAGCTTCCTGTCACCATTAGAGAATATTTAAGTGTTGGGCAAAGGAATTTGAACCACGTGGCTACATTCTCTGAGATAAATTAGGTCTCAGAAATTTTGACAAGAAAAGTGGTCCAACCAGACTGACTCAAGGCATAGGGATCTATATGTCCTGAACAGAGTCTGCCCAAAGAAAACAGAGAAAAGCTTAACGCTTCTCTAACTTGAGGTTGGATAAAATTAGCTAGCTATAGCCATTGCCTCTTAAGTGATGAAAAGAGTAGTATAGTGGAAAAACTCCTGACTTTTGAGTCTGGCTAACTTGGAAGGAAAGTTATGACCAACCTAGACAGCATATTAAAAAGCAGAGACATTACTTTGCCAACAAAGGTCTGTCTAGTCAAGCCTATGGTTTTTCCCTTGGTCATGTGTGGATGTGAGAGTTGGGCTATAAAAAAAGCTGAGCAAGAAGAATTAATGCTTTTGAACTGTGGTGTTGGAGAAGACTCTTGAGAGTCCCTTGGACTGCAAGGAGATCCAACCAGTCCATCCTAAAGGAGATCAGTCCTGGGTGTTCATTGGAAAGACTGATGCTGAAGCTGAAACACCAATACTTTGGCCACCTGATGAGAAGAGCTGACTCATTTGAAAAGACTGTGATGCTGGGAAAGATTGAGGGCAGGAGGAGAAGGGTATGACAGAGGATGAGATGATTGGATGGCATCGCTGACTCAATGGACATGAGTTTGGGTAAACTCCGGGAGTTTGTGATGGACAGGGAGGCCTGGTGTGCTGCGATTCATGGGGTCACAAAGAGTTGGACATAACTGAGCAACTGAACTGAACTGAACTGAACTTGAATTCAAGTCCTGGTTCTGTCATCCTATTGTGTGATCTTAGACAATTTATATAATCTCTCTGAGTCTCAGCTGCTTCATCTAAATATAAATAAGAACTCCTTATTACAGAGTATTGTAAGGAGCATTGAAATGTTATATATACAGAGTTTACCACAATGTTAGGCTTAGAATAAAAACTAAATAAACTGAAGTTATCATCATTAATAGTGTAAGTGCATACTACAGCAAACAGCCTTTAAAGATCATCTGTGGAAAGATCAATTTCAGATACATTCACAAATAAAGGAGATATTTAAGATGAGTTGTACTTTTACAATCTGTAACATGATTGCCATCGGAAATTCCTGCCTTTAAAAAATGGGGGGCTATTGTGACAGATTCTTGCCTGAAAAATCCCATGGACAGAGAAGACTGGCAGGCTACAGTCCATAGGGTCACAAAGAGTTGGAAACAACTGAGTGACTGAACACACACACACAACCATTGTAACTGATCAAAAATATACGAAAACCACAATGGAGAGCCAGGATTTGACAGTAGTTATCTGATTCAATTTTTATCTCCTTCCACCTAGGATATAAGCTTTATGAGGGCAGAAACTTTGTTTCTCTTATTCATCAGTGTATTTCCAGACCAGAACCATCTCTGTCACATAACTGATACTCAATAAATATCTGTTCCCATAAATAATATAAATAAATATGCATAAATAGATGAGTATGGGCTTCCCTGGCAGCTGAGATGGTAAAGAATCTGCCTACTGTGCAGGAGACCTGGGTTCTATCCCTGGGTCAGGAAGATCCCCTGCAGAAGGGAATGGCAACCCACTTCAGTATTCTTGCCTGGGGAACCCCGTGGACAGAGGAGCCTAGCGGGCTATAGTCATGGGGTCACAAAGAGTTGGACAAAACTTAGCAACTGGACAATAAAACAGATTGTAGCTGATGGATCTTGTTTTTTTATACAAACTATAACTTCATTGAGGGTTTTCCTGGTGGCTCAGACAGTAAGGAATCTGCCTGCAATGCAGGAGATCTGGGTTTGATCCCTGGGTTGGGAAGATCCCCTGGAGGAAGGCATAGCAACCCACTCCAGTATTCTTGCCTGGANTAGCTGATGGATCTTGTTTTTTTATACAAACTATAACTTCATTGAGGGTTTTCCTGGTGGCTCAGACAGTAAGGAATCTGCCTGCAATGCAGGAGATCTGGGTTTGATCCCTGGGTTGGGAAGATCCCCTGGAGGAAGGCATAGCAACCCACTCCAGTATTCTTGCCTGGAGAATCCCCATGGACAGATGAGCTTGGCAGGCTACAGTCCATGGGGTTGCAAAGAGTTGGGCATGACTGAGCAACTAAGCCCAAGCACAGGTTACATTGCAGTACATTGGTCACATGGACATGATATTAAATTCTCTTCAACTTGCTGAATACAAACTGAATCCAAAGTCAATACAAACACTCCCCAACTTATAGTTCTTCAAAATATTTCATCTAGGTTCCAAAGATTCATCCACAGTATGCTGACCACAGAGCTGGCCAGGGTTATCTTTTAGTCACTGCAGTTCCAAACATCACTTTCTTCTCTATAACCTCTGCTACGTTTTTCATCAACACATGCCAGGAAAGAATGCTCTATATTCCTATTAAAGTATTTTCCATGCATCAGCTAGGAAATTTGCTGGAGGCTTTTTTAGTTGCAGAAGATAGATGGCTAGAACCAGAAGTGAAGTTAAAAAATAAACTGAAATAAGAAACTTTAAAATTATTATATGATATGGTCATGACTTCCATAGCTATATGTCTAAGTAATTTTGACTGATGTCCAAAACCATACACATTTGCAGTTTTGTGTTAGGATATGCTGAGGGAGAGTTGGGAGAAGTTGATCATGCATGGAAGATCATGCATGCATTGAAAGAGAACTTACAGCTCTTGTCAGTTGGACTGGTGACAATGGATAACATGAATTTAAAGGCCCAGTTTTCAAAGCACTGATACATGTTCACAACACAAAGCATGAAGTGGAAACACTTTTTAAACTTCAAATTCACATAAGAATATTAGAATTGATAGATTTAAAATATTACAAAGTCCAATGCCTTCATTGTATAAGTGGAAAAAATTGAGGCTCAGTTGAAGGGAAATGAATCACTCAAGAAATTTGACAAACTAACAACACACAGTAACATGATTTGGAGCAGACTTCAAGCCTTTCATTTCTAATTCAAAGCCTTTCACTTCATTCCCTTCTGCTTTACCAACTGAGTGACTATCACCTGTGTTTCCCTTGGCACTACCATGAACCATCTACCATACTTAGCATTTTAATTTCACAAACTATGCATTATATTGACCAGGCTAAGAAATTTGGGCATTTTATTGTGTCAAAGTCACTGAAAGGTTTTAATTCAGAGTTTGCTATAATCAAATATGTGTTTTAAAAGGATTACTCTGGTACCAGTATGGAGGTGAAAAAGACTAAGCTGTTCTGAGAAGTTGCCAGTTCTAACCTGTGGCAAATACAGTGGAGATAAAGATAAGAAAACAAGTTTGGATGCTTAGGACATGTAATTGATAGAATGGGGTTATTAATTACATACAAGAAGTGGAAGAGAGAAAGAGGCAATGATATACAAGCTCCTAGCATTATGGTAAGTAGATAAGGAGCTCAAAATCAAAAAGGAGACTTATGTAGACATTTTTCATTCATGAGAGAATAATGGCTATTCTCAGCAGGATGTGTGAAGTACCGCATATGGCAAATAAATTAACATTGGAAAAGAGATAAGGAAATGAATCACAAGGAACGTAGTATGTCATGTTTGCTAGGACATAAAGAAAGGGAGAGGGTTTCTGAAAGAACAAATAGTCACAAAACTAGAGTATCACATCAGACAGTGTAGGAAGGAAGGGCAGAAAGGCAGGTTGGAGCTACATGATGGAAGATTTCTAATATGTAACTGAGAAGTTCAGAGTTAATTAAGAAAAGAAATAACAGTCAATGAAAGTTTTTTTAATGGATTTAACAAAACGAAATGTTGAAGGTATATTAACATATCTCAGATATTTTGAATAACATAAATATCTTTTTTTCTTTCTGTAAAAAAAGGCAAATTTTTGCTCCACTGAATTTAACTTCCTCTCCCTTTGTTGTTTTTGTTCAGGTAGCTAAGTCATGTCTGATTCTTTGCGAGCCCATGGACTGCAGCATGCCAGGCTTCCCTGTCCTTCACTATTTCCCTCCTGGAGTTTGCTCACATTCATGTGCATTGACGTTGATGTCAAGACTGGGAAGGTCACCCTGGAATACAGACCTGTAATCGACAGAACTTTGAACGAGACTGACTGTGCCACTGTTCCCCCAGCCATCCGCTCCTACTGAGGAGACTGAGGCT
>SJYX01013517.1:0-38842 GCA_006410675.1 Oreotragus oreotragus | reverse complement strand
CTCTTTCTGCCATTAGAGTGGTATCATCTGCATATCTGAGGTTGCTGATACTTCTCCCAGCAATCTTGATTCCAGTTTGTGAGTCATCCAGTCTGGCATTTCGCATGATGTACTCTGTACATAAGTTAAAGAAACAGGGTGACAATATATAGTCTTGTCATATTCCTTTCCCAGTTTTGAACTAGTCTGTTGTTCCGTGTCCGGTTCTAACTGTTGCTTCTTGACTCGCATACAGATTTCTCAGGAGATAGGTAAGGTGGTCTGGTATTCCCATCTCTTGAAGAATTTTCCAGCTTTTTGTGATCCACACAGTCAAAGGCTTCCAAGTAGTCAATGAAACAGAAGTAGACGTTTTTCTGGAATTCCCTTGCTTTCTCTATGATCCAATGAATGGTAGCAATTTGCTCTCTGGTTCCTCTGCTTTTTCTAAACTCAGCTTGTACATCTGGAATTCTTGGTTCATGTACATCTGAAGCCTAGCTTGAAGGATTTTGAGCATAACCTTACTAGCATGTGAAATGCTTGTAACTGTGAGATTTAGACTCACTTAGGTTCGGAATCATAGCAGCCAAGGATGGATTGTGTATGTCATATTAAATAAAAACAGAACAGATAAAGCTGTAGAACTTCTGTTGCTAGCCATGGCAAAGTAACTAGCATCAGACTTATTTTTATGACACACGCAACTACAAATCTGAACAAAATCTATTAAGAAACTATTTCTTGGTGCTGGGTAACAATACAGAAATTTGATCCCTGATAGAAGGGGGAAATATGAAGTGAGCTCCACATTAATTCCAGCTTTTCATCTGAGGCAATTTTCTAGAGCTAGAATGGAAACCAGAGCCTGAATGGAGAAGAATGTCAATTTCACTGAGATACAGAGGCACAAATCAGAGTTTAAGGTGGATGAAGAAGCTTGAATTTGTGGGACTGAGGATTAAAAAAAGGTAGCTGCCTGGAACAAGGGAATCAAGGAAACCTCTGAGAGACTGCCTTCAAGTACTTGGCCAAAACAGGGACTACTCATATGCAGGTGAAGACTCTGTGAAGCCCTCAAGAGCAGCTGCTGCAGTGCTAAGTCCTGGGTTCAATCTGCATGGAGGGAACAAGACAGTAATCAGTGTTCAGAGATGTCCAAATTCTAATCNAGACTGCCTTCAAGTACTTGGCCAAAACAGGGACTACTCATATGCAGGTGAAGACTCTGTGAAGCCCTCAAGAGCAGCTGCTGCAGTGCTAAGTCCTGGGTTCAATCTGCATGGAGGGAACAAGACAGTAATCAGTGTTCAGAGATGTCCAAATTCTAATCTATCCAGAGTGGAAAAGCCTTGCAGAGGAACTTGGACATAGAATTGAGATGCCAAAAAGATCACATCTAGGAGTAAAAGTCATATCCTCTAGTAAGAGCCACCCCAAAGACTAAGGAGAAAAACAGAAATAAAGCATAAAACCAATTTTAATAAAATCAAGAGAAACGACCAGTAGTTTAACCATTCGCCAGAATAAAAGGAAATGTCTTCAAAGAAAAACAGCATGCTGTATGTTCTCTACAAATACTATTCATCATAATCTAGAATACTTACAAATATTCTAGCCCTGGAAAGAAGCAGGGAAAAAATGGAGCTCACAGTCAAAAGTCAAAGAAGTTAATACAAACAGATCCTAAGATGACAAAGATGTTAAAAGTTAAAAGACAAGCACTTTGAAACAACTACTATATGTATGATTATAATTTTTTTTTTAATTTTCAGTTAAATTTTAGAACTGAAAAGTAAGCAGGGAAAAAATGGAGCTCACAGTCAAAAGTCAAAGAAGTTAATACAAACAGATCCTAAGATGACAAAGATGTTAAAAGTTAAAAGACAAGCACTTTGAAACAACTACTATATGTATGATTATAATTTTTTTTTTAATTTTCAGTTAAATTTTAGAACTGAAAAGTAAGCAGGGAAAAAATGGAGCTCACAGTCAAAAGTCAAAGAAGTTAATACAAACAGATCCTAAGATGACAAAGATGTTAAAAGTTAAAAGACAAGCACTTTGAAACAACTACTATATGTATGATTATAATTTTTTTTTTAATTTTTCAGTTAAATTTTAGAACTGAAAAGTACTGTACTCAGATACATTTATGGGGTAGAGTATAGCAGACTGGACACTGCAAAAGAAAGGTCAATACACTGAGGACATATACATAAAAATTAACCAATTCTGAAGACAGAATTTAAAAAGGACAGAGTCTTGGTAGTTCAGGTAATCCAAATAAATGTAATCTAAGTTCTTAGAAGGTGGAGAGAAGAAGAGAAAGAGAGAGAGAAACAGGGAGAGAGAGAGTGGTGGTGGGGGTGGGGGGGCACAGAGAGAAAAAGAGAGAAGGGAACAGAAAAAAAATGTGAAAATTCCAAATTTGTTTTAAAAGTCATTCTGCACATCCACACCTACATATCCAACTCTAAGCCATGTAATGAAAAAGAGACCTTCAGCCGGGTATTCTATAATCAGACTGCCGAAAACAATGATAAGAAAGTCTGAAAAGCAACTATAAAATAAAAATATTACATACAGGAAATTAATAAGAATGATCTGACTTCTCATCAGAAAATAATAGAGCCTAGAAAATCTTCTAAAAGCAACTTGAAAATGTTGAAATTTTAAAACAAGTTTCAGCTCAGAATTCTATATCTTATAGAAACAATATTTCAAAAATGAGAATAAAATAAATAATTTTTTGATAAATGCAGGCTGAGAGAATTTGTTACTTACAGAAAGTGCACTACAAAAAATGATAAACTTGTGCAAGTTTTTGTGTTGAAGTGTTTTCAGTTTATTTGGGTAAATATCAAGGAGTATGATTCACATGGTAAGAGTATGTTTGGTTTTGAAAAACTGACAAATTATCTTCCAAACATTTAGTAGCACACCTATAAATAATCCAAGCAAAAGAGAAACCACAAGGGAAATATTTGAAAACATTAATGAAAATAAAGCACTATACATCTGTGTGATGCAGCTTAAGCAGGTCTTAGAAATAAATAAATTTTAAATTCTCTTGTTAGAAAAGAAGAACATATTCAATTCAATAGTCTCAAGAAGATATAAAAGTAGAGAAAATTAAACCCAAATAAATAAAGGAAACATAAAGAACAGAAACCAATGAAATATAAAACAAACAATGTAGAAAACTGACAAAGCCGAAAGCTTTTTTGGAGTAACTACTAAAATTGTTAAAACCTGCCTACCACAACGAAGCAGATAAACCACTACCACAAATTTCACCTGCATACAACATGCATAAAAAGAGACTGTTACGAACATTCTCATGCCAGGATATTCAAAGGAGAAAAAAATCATGAATTTCTTGAAAAGTATAAATTTTAAATAGACAGAAAAAGAAAATGTGTAGAATTCTGTGTCTGATGAATTTTAAATTTGTAAATAAAATCCTTCTCACAGAGAAAGCTGCAGGCCCAGCTAGTTTTGTTGCTGAACTATATCAAACATTAAGGGAGGGGAAATACTAATCTTAAATAAACTTTCATAAATTAAAGGAGGAAAGAAAACTTAGCCCAAACTGACAAAGCTATTAACGGAAAAAAAAATACAAATAAATATCCTCATAGACATTGGTACCAAATAATCATTAATAAAATTCTAGCAAATCAAACACGCATGTGTGTGTACTAAGTCACTTCAGTCCTGTTTGACCTTTTGCAGTCCTATGGACTGTAGCCTGCTAGGCTCCTCTGTCCATAGGATTCTTCAGGCAAGAGTACTGGAGTGGGTTGTCATTTCCTTCTTCAGGGAATCTTCCTGACCCAGGGACTGAACCTGGGTCCACACTGTAGGCATATTCTTTACTGTCTGAGCCACCAGGGAAGCCCTGATAATTCAGTATAAAACAAAAAGTTTTTTAATGAATGGATCAACTAAATGTAGTATATTCATTCAGTGGAATATTTAGCCACAAAAAGGAATGAAGTACTGCTTCATGCTACATCATTGACAAACCCTGAAAACATGCTAAGTCAAAGTAACCAGTTGTAAAAAAAAAAAGATATTATATGATTATATAATATATGCAGCAGGCAAATCTATAGAAACAGAAGGATCTGTGGTTGCCAGGGACGGGGGAAAGGGGAGAATGGGGAATGACCTGGTATACAATGACTAACCTATATACAAATTTGGGGACAAAAGGAAACTTTGGGTGATAGTAATCCTATGTCTAATCAATCCCCCCTCTCTCTCCAAACATATATATATATAGACATATACATATATATACATATCTTTCTGCAACATATATACCTATGTTCTATAAATCAACAAGAGAAAGACAACACAAATTTAAAAATGAGTAAAATATGTGAACAGTCATTTTTTAAAAGATATACAAAGGACCAACAAGCAAATTAAAAGGTTTGCAACATTATTAGTCATCAGATAAATGCAAATCAAAATGATGATGCCATACTACTTCATTTTTTAAAAGCTGAGAACACTATAACTGGTGAGGAGGTGGACCAACTGGAACTCTCATATTTTGAGAGTATATTATGTTAACAATGACTGGAAAATAACATTTCTAAAAATCACTTAACAATAGCATCAGACTGGAAAGTTTGGCAGTTCATTATAAAGTTAAAAATACATCTACACTGTGTCCCAACACTTCCACTCCTGTTACACAAAAGAAATGAAAACATAGCATAAAATACTTGTACATGAGTATTTCTATTAGCTTTATTCAAAATAACAAAAAACTGGAAATAATGCAAATGTCTAATAAAAATGGATAAATTATGGTATATGTGTATAATACAATGGTAGACACCCCAAACTTTTAAACTTTTAAACCCTCTCATCTTAACGTTGTACGACTAGGATTAGGCATTTCAGTTCAGTTCAGTCCCTCAGTCCTGTCCCACTCTTTGCGACCCCATAGACTGCAGCATGCCAGTCCTCCCTGTCCATCACCAACTCCTAGAGTATATCCAAACCCATGTCCATTGAGTCACTGATGCCATTCAACCATCTCATCCTCTGTCGTCCCCTTCTCCTTCTGCCTTCAGTCTTGCCCAGCATCAGGGGCTTTTCAAATGAGTCAGTTCTTTGCATCAGGTGGCCAAAGTATTAGAGTTTCAGCTTCAGCATCAATCCTTCTAATGAATATTCAGGACTGATTTCTTTTAGGATGGACTAGTTGGATCTCCTTGCTGTCCAAGGGACTCTCAAGAGTCTTCTCCAGCACCACAGTTCAAATGCATCAATTCTTCAGCACTCAGCTTTCTTTATAGTCCAACTCTCACATCCATACATGACTACTGGAAAAACCATAGCTTTGACTAGACAGACCTTTGTTGGCAAAGTAATGTCTCTGCTTTTTAATAAGCTGTCTAGGTTGGTCATAACTTTTCTTCCAAGGAGCAAGTGTCTTTTAATTTCATAGCTGCAGTCACCATCTGCAGTGATTTTGGAGCCCCCCCCCAAAATAAGTATGTCACTGTTTCCCCATCTATTAGCCATGAAGGGATGGGACCAGATGCCATGATCTTAGTTTTCTGAATGTTGAGTTTTAAGCCAACTTTCCCACTCTTTATCCCCCTACACTCACAGCTCACACATTCATCACTTGCCCATAGTTATGGTTTTGAATACAGTCCTATCTTTCTTCTGACATGCTTCCTACTGCTGGCAATAGCTTGATATTGGAGACCGAGGAGAGACATTGCTATGCTAAAGTCACTTCCATCATGTCCAACTCTTTGCAACCCCATGGACTGTAGCTTGCCAGGCTCCTCTTTCTGTGGGGCTCTCTAGACAGGAATACTGGAGTGGGTGCCATTCCTTCTCCAGGGAATCTTCCTGACTGGCTATCAAGCTGGTAGGGCTCCTATGTCTCCCACATTGGCAGGTGGGTTCCTTACCACTGGTGCCACCTGGGAAGCCCAGGAGGAAAGCCAGGTTAATTTCAATTCTGACTACTTATTAAAGAGGAAAAATCAAGCTAAATCCAAAGAGGAAGAATGGTATGTTTTAGGATGGTATCTTGATTGGGGGTTGGAGAGTTTAGATATGTGAATACAATTATATCCAAATAAAGGATTTAGGTGGTGGTTTATTAACAAGTATATACTACTGGTGTCTTAAAGAGAGAAACTATATAATTATTCAATACTTAAGTCTGCTATTATCAATAGACAGGTATAGTGATAGGTAGTATACTTTAATAGTTAAAGCGCAGATAGACTTGGGAGCCAGACTGCCTAGTTTAAAATCATAACTTCTCTATTCCTTACTTTTCTTTTCTGACAAAACGGGCATCATAAGAGTACCCACATCATAGAGTTGGTATAAGGATTAAAAGAATTCATCTCAAGTTTAAGAATAGTTTGTAACAAGATATGTGCTTTTGTAATTAATGGCTGATTTTACCTTTTTTTAAGTTCAAATTTTCTGTATATAGCGGAGAATAATATCAGTTAGTTTTATAGGAAGAAAAGTGTTTTTTTAAGAAGAAAACTTTTTTGGATTAAGATCATATCTCCAAAGAGAACTGAGGATATGGTCCAAAAGTACAGAATAGAAGATGTGAAACATAAGAAGAGAATGGGGTCTGTCTTAGTTGACTGGGCTACTGTAAAAAAATAAGGTAGCTCAAAACAAAACAAAACAAAACAAAAAAACCAGAACTTTATTCCTTAGAGTTTTGAAAGCTAGGAAGTGCAAGGTCACATTCGTCTCATGTCATGACACTCAGATCAAGTGAAGGACTGAGGGAGTGATCAAGGACTAGCAAAAACGGATGAAAACTCATGACACACAGATTGAACCGGTTCTGCACAAGCAGTGACTTAAGAGTTTGAGGCGTCTGGGAGAAACAGAACTCCCTCAGAAAATCACCAGAAAGAAGATGAGGAAGGAGGGATAAAAATGCGACCCGTTTTTATTTCATCTCAAAAGATAAAACGATTCCTAGGTTTTATTTGTATCTACTTTTTAAGCATCTGTAACATACTTACCATCTCTGATGGCACCTGGCATCATTTTCTGTAGAGCAGGTGAACACATGTAGTTTTGAGTAAACATGGAATGAATGAATAAAAGAGAGAAATATTATGTGCAGTAAGATGTATTAAGAGAGATGAAATTCCCCTTGAGGAATGCTTGAAGAAGGCACAATCTCTGTCACTTTAACGTAACTTGAATTTAGAGAACTCATAGTAATTATTTATGGAAGAATGGAATTATGGAATTATTTGTGGAAGAATGAATGTACCATAAAAATATGTACCCATGGGTAAAAAAACAGGACAATGGGACAAAGTCTGAAAACTAGACTATGTATGGTCTTTCTAGAACATCCAAATGCTCTGGCTTCTCTGCCTGCCTCAGGGAATACATTTCCAGGTCCACTTTGCACTTCAGGGACTCTATCTTCTCAGTCAGACTTTTCAATGCAAGCCAGCCCCTGGAGCAGCAGGTGGTTTGTGGTATGTCAGAGAATATACTACTGGAACAGAATAGAATCTTTGTTTTACCTACTACAGGCTTAAAAGAATGCTTGGCCCCTGTGGCGTCCAGACCATCTCCACACTTAAAACACAAATGCACCCAAAACCGGTGAGCAGTTTATTGTCACAAAGAGCACTGCTGACTGAAGGGCTACTGGAAGTCAAAGGCTGATGCAACAGCCTTTGACTTGTATCAACAGCTGATGATAGAGAGGTGAGCTTGGGAGTCTGCATTTCACTGGGTTTGGAACTTTTGAAGTTTCCTGTATTGTGATGCTCAGAAACAACATCTGAGAATTGAGATCAGACAATAAAGAATGTATTTACAGCACAGAGGTCACTTTAGATACCATCACGGACTTGACGGTCATGAATCTGAGCAAACTCCAGAAGACGGTGGAGGACAGAGGAGCCTGGTGTGCTGCAGTCCCTGGGGTTGCAAAGAGCCCGACACAATTTAGTGGCTGAACAACAACACTTAAAAATGTCAACTTGAGACAAACTGCGCTGATTCGACACAGGTCTCACCTTCCCTGCTGTGGGACTCTCCTATGTCTTTGTTTCTTCTGTATAAAATGAAACTGCTAATGATACCACTGATCTCAAGCTGCTGTAAATATTAAAGTTTCCATAGGAAGCATTTTGAACAGAGTTTATCACATTTTAAATACTCAATAAATATTACTGTTTATTAACTGTAAATATACAAATTTGAAAAAAATTTTGTGTTTAAAAAAATCATAGTATAGCCTTAGGAACATTTTGATGATGTAATGAGAGTTCCAAGACATGAGCTGAATGCACTATCAACAGTTTAGTGCTTCTTCACCTGTTTAAACAAAAAAATTATCAAATGACTACAATGTAAAAGCATTATGAATTTGAAAAATGCAAAGACAAATCAAAGATGGTCTTGCATTTGAGGAATTCACACTCTAGTAGAGAATAATAATAGCAAATATTAACTGAACACCAACTAAATACTAGACACTGTGATCTGGATTAATTTATCTAATCTTTATCACAAATATATGAAGTAGATGCCCCTGGTACTGTCATTATGCAGATAAGGAAATTGAAATATGGAGGATTTAAGTAACTTGCCCCAGGTATCTCTTTTGAGCCAATCTAATGGAGCCGGGATTCAAACTCTAGCTGTCTGGTTCCATGTCTTATTGTTAAACACTACTCAGAATTGTTTCTGCAATGCTTCATAAGGCGTCATCTAGCGCTGCGTGCAAGATGAAAGAAAAAGAAGAGGTTATGGAGATAAGAAGGCCATCAGCTCAGTTCAGTTCAGTCGCTCAGTCATGTCCAGCTCATTGCAACCCCATGGACTACAGCACGCCAGGCTTCCCTCTCCATCACCAACTCCTGGAGACTGCTCAAACTCATGTCAATCCGGTTGGTGATGCTATCCAACCATCTCATCCTCTGAGGTCCTCTTCTCCTCCTGCCTTCAGTCTTACCCAGCATCAGGGTCTTCTCTAACAAGTTAGTTCTTTCCATCAGGTGGGCAAAGTATTGGAGCTTCAGCTTCAACATCAGTCCTTCTAATGAATATTCAGGATTGATTTCCGTTAGGATTGATTGGTTTGATGTCCTTGCAGTCCAAGGGACTCTCAAGAGTCTTATCCAACACCACAGTTCAAAACCATCAATCCTTCAGTGCTCAACTTTCTTTATTGTCCAACTCTAACAGCCATACATGACTACTGGAAAAACCATAGCTTTGACTAGATGGACCTTTGTCAGCAAAGTAATGTCTCTGCTTTTTAATATGCGGTCTACATTAGTCATAACTTTTCTTCCAAGGAGTAGGTGTCTTTTAATTTCATGGCTGTAGTCACCATCTGCAGTGATTTTGGAGCCCAGAAAATAAAGTCTGTCACTGTTTCCATTGTTTCCCCATCTATTTTCCATGAAGTGATGGGACCAGATGCCGTGATCTTAGTTTTTTGAATGTTGAGTTTTAAGCCAGCTTTTTCACTCTTTCACTTTAATCAAGAGGTTCTTTAGTTCCTCTTTACTTTCTGCCATAAGGGTGGTGTCATCTGCATATCTGAGGTTATGGATATTTCTCCTGGCAATCTTGATTCCAGCTTGTTCTTCATTAAGCCAGGCATTTCACATGACATACTCTGCATATAAGTTAAGTAAGCAGGGTGACAATATACAGCCTTGACGTACTTCTTTCCCAGTTTGGAACCAGTCTGTTGTTCCATGTCTGGTTCTAACTGTTTCTTCTTGACCTGCCTACAGTTTTCTCAGGAGGCAGGTAAGGTGGTCTAGTATTCCCATCTCTTGAAGAATTTTCCACAGTTTGTTGTGATCCACACAAAGGCTTTAGCATAATCAATGAAGGAGTAGATGTTTTACTTTTTCTATGATCCAACAGATGTTGGCTATTTGATCTCTGGTTCCTCTCCCTTTTCTAAATTCAGCTTGAACACCTGGAAGTTCTCAGTTCACATACTATTGAAGCCTAGGTTGGAGAATTTTGAGCATTACTTTGCTAGCGTGTGAGATGAGTGCAACTGTGTGGTAGTTTGAACATTCTTTTGCATTGCCTTTCTTTGGGATTGGAATGAAAATTGACCTTTTCCAGTCCTGTGACTGCTGAGTTTTCCAAATTTGCTGGCATATAGAATGCAGCACTTTCACAGCATCATCTTTTAGGATTTGAAATAGCTCAGCTGGAATTCCATCACCTCCACTAGCTCTGTTTGTAGTGGTGCTACTTGAAGGCCCACTTAACTTCACACTCCAGGATGTCTGGCTCTAGGTGAATGATCACACCATCATGGTTATCTGGGTCATTAAGATCTTTTTTGTATAGTTCTTCTGTGTATTCTTGCCACCTCTTCTTAATATCTTCTGCTTCTGTTAGTTTCATACTGTTTCTGTCTTTTATTGTGCCCATCTTTGCATGAAATGTTCCTTTGGTATCTCTAATTCTTGAAGAAGACCATATCCTTATTAAAATGGTCCAGACAGGAAGTAACAAGGGCCAGAAATACACACTAGCCATGGTGCTGAAGATTACAGAGTAAATGCAAATGATACTGTATAAAAGGAGCTAGCAAGATATGATGCTTGCCAGCCTGTGAGGAACCCAGGAATAGTTAAACAATTACTTTATATGCAGGAAATGCTGGAATACTAACAATAGGATGGGATCAGAGGTTTCGTCTCTCTGAATGCCCCAGTAATGTCTGATGTCTCTGACTAGCCTGTCTTTTAATCTCCAGATTTACCTGCCGTAATTTTTCAAATTATATTTCCAAAATTACTCCTCATCGATTCTATCAAATAAGAGCACAGAAAGACGTTAGACAATTTCAGCGGTATAATTTCCATTACTTTATTTTTTAATAAAAATCTTGGAAAGTTTATAGTTAGGAAGTCCATTGCTAAAACTGGGCATAAAAACCAATGACACAATTACCAGGAAGGCCGCAAGATGGCAGCAAAGTATAAAGGCAGCCGGCAAAGTCCTTCTAGAGGGCTCTTTGTATTAAACACTCTCAGCTTCCATATGTTTTGTATGTACGTATTTGTTGCGTATTTATCAACAGCTACAACAGCTATATAATCATTGCCTCTATACAGCACCTCATAATTTACAAAACTCCTACCAACAATGTCTCTCATCTGATCCTCTGAGCCACACTGTGAAGTCTATAGGTCAATGATCATGACCTCCCTGGAGAAAAAGTTTTATCCCAGATACTTAAGTCATTTCAGAGACTCAGAGGTAAGTCAAAGCTCAGCATTTTATCACTGTTTCTATTAAGATGTGTTCCAGAGGATAGAGAACATGAAGGGTCATCCTGTACCCACAACTTCAGAGAGAAAAAAATCTAAGATTTTCAGTAGAACACAGAATATTTTAAGGCACTGAGGTCTGTAAGGAATTTGGAGGGAAGAAAGAAGAAAAGTGAAAGGGATTTCTTTATTTTTTATAACAGCAATAAAATTTTTCTCCAAGGCAATTACGAGGAAGCAAAATTGCAAAGAAATATGCCAGGATGGCTGGGACAGAGTTATCCTTCAAATGCTGGTCATGTACGTTTCCTAGGGTTGCTGTAACACCACTACTTGGTGGTGTAAAACAACGAGTTCGGAATCAAGGTGTCTGCAGGGCTGCACTTCCTCCAAAGGTTCTGGGGGAGAACCTTCCATCCCTCCAGCTCCCTGCCCCTCTCCTTGCTGGGTCTTCTCCTCTATGTGCCTCCCTCTGTATGCTTCTCAGGACACTTGTCACTGGACTGAGGACTCACCTGGATCATCCAGGCTGATCTCACCAGGAGATCTTTCATTATATTTGCAAAGATCCTTTTTATCCAAATAAAGCCCCATCCTCAGGTACCAGGGGTTAGGACTTAGGCATAGCTTTGGCAGGGGGAACGGAGTTACCATTCACCATTCAATCCACTACCATGCTGTCAAGACTTCACCTCTCCCCGCCCATGGTGGGGTTCACAAATCTATATGTTAGAGGCCCCCTGACCCTTCTGATTGGCACAGATTAAAGGGACAAAGTAGGTGGTTAAATAGTTAATCCCACTTGGGGATTGTAAGCAGAAAATATATGGGAGACCCCTGTACGTTAATGATTACTCAAGACAGCGGTTGTGCATAACCACAAAGCCAAGCAGGCTTGCTTAACACAAAGCCATGCAACAGAGGCATGACACATGCCCCAAACAACAAAACAACGGTGGCCTGAGACCCACATCCTGCTCAGTGAGCTCAGTAAGTTAATGTTCCCTAGCACATGCTCTCTGCACACATTTAAAAAATGATCATTTGTGGACCTGGCTTGACCATGTAGGGACAAGAAAACTTCTCTGCTCAACCTGGAGGAGTAGCTGATGATGCAAGCACGGCGTCTACTCAGGAAAGACAAAGTCCTTCACCCCCTGCTCACTTTTACTTTGATCATAAAAATGTAGTCAGTTAAGTTCTTGGGTTGGAACGTCTCTCACTCACCCACTTGTAAGCCTCACAAGCATCTTATTCTATTAAATAACAAATCACTTCTTATCTATCACTTTGCCTCTTGCTGAATTCTTTTTGTCACTGAGACATAAAGGATTATGGTACCAGACCTATTCGTAACCCCTGAAAGGACACCCGATGGTTTCATTTCCTCATGTTTAGCTGTTACAGAGCAACATCATCTGATTTCTACTCCTGAGTCTGTGCCACTGTGTCCTCTCCTTGCTCAGTTTCCTCATCTGTAAAATAGGAAAGTTAGACCAGCCAATGGTCACAAAGTCAAAAGGATGCTGAGTTTGAGAGAAAGCTAACACAGCGGGCTTCAGAAAAACAAGAGTCTTTGTACCTTATGCCAATCACTTGTTACATTGTGGTGGAATATCTTCTTTCCTGTATTAGCTTTGGGAGGTCTTTTGTCTTTACATTTTACTAAATATCTACTTTGTGGCAGATCTGGCTCTAGGTTCTCAGGCTATAGAGATGAGCAAGGAGGAATACTTCTCTTAGGAACCCCACAGTCCAGGAAGAGAGACAGATATGCAATGGAATTCCTGCAGTCAAGGGTGAAAGTGCTAAGGAGAGGGCCTCTGTATATGTGAGCAGAGAAACCCAAGTGACCACTCTGGGCTATGGGTGGGCTCAGGGATGAGGAAAGTCCTTGTTGAGGGAGGCACTTAAGTTGATTCTTGAGTGTTGAATACATTTCATCAGTTAAGTAAGATCATAGAAAATAGTACACACAGAGTAATCACAATGTCTAAAGATGCTAAGATGTGAAAGAGCAAGTGGATAGGTGCATTTGGAAAAAAGTATGCTAACAGGAGAAGGCAATGGCACCCCACTCCAGTACTCTTGCCTGGAAAATCCCATGGATGGAGGAGCCTGGTGGGCTCCAGTCCATGGGATTTTTGACAGTCGGGCAAGACTGGGCGACTTCACTCTCATGCATTGCCTGGAGAATCCCAGGGACAGAGGAGCCTAGTGGGCTGCCATCTATGGGGTCGCACAGAGTTGGACATGACCGAAGCGACTTAGCAGCAGCAGCAGCAAAGGGAAAAGGGAAAGGATATTGTCTGGAAAAAGAGCCGCGATCACTGCTACCATCAGTGAGCACATGCATCAAACACCCTGCCGAACGCCTTCATACATGATGCAATTCTTATAGCTACAGATCTTATGTCTGTTTAGGTTTAGCTGGGCTGGGATAACTCCTAAATCTCAGTTGCTTCATCTAGTGACTGTTTACTTATCACCCACACATAATCTGTTGGAATCTGGTTCATTCTCCAGGGCAGCTGCCTCCTAAGCATTGTCTCAGCATTCAGTCTCAATTCTCATAGCACCTTCATATCAACACATGTCTTCACATTTGCCAAAGGAAAAAGCAGGCTGGAGAGTCTGATCCCAGGAACTGAATGCCTCTACATGGAGGTAACACACACCACTTGTGCTTACTTTTTTTTTTTTTCAGATTCTGCAGGTCACTTGGGCACACCTAACTTCAGAAAAGAAAGAAATGTAACATCCAGAGTTAGAAGAGAAGCAGGTACTGGGAAAGAGAAGCAGATACTGGGAAAGAGAAGCAGCTTACTACAGGTAGCTACTATTATCCTCATTTCACAAATGTGGAAATAGGAACAGATAAGTTACTCAAGGTCACACAGCTGGCAACTGGCAGAAGCAGGACTTGAACTCAGATGGGTCTAACTTCAGACCCCACACTTTTCTTTACTGGGGAATACATATGCCTTGTCCAAATGATTTGGGCTTCATCCCAACAGTAATGGGGAGGTTACTGAAAGGTTGTAACAGGGAGAACACACATCCTATTTGTATTTTAGAAAGATACATCTGGAAACAGTGAACAGGTGAGGGACAAAACTGAGGATGTGAGTTCCACTCCAACTGTTATGACAGCTTTCAGACAGTGCCTATTCTGGGGATTATAAGGGGGCAGCAGATCCGAAGGCCACTAAGAGTCAGAGTAGAGAGGTTTTAATAAACATGTGATGGTGAAAATAAAGGATAAATAGAATAAAAACGATAATGAAAAGGGAAGGAGGGACAAACATGATGAGCTGGGTCCCGGCTTGGGCAACCAGAACAGAAGTGCCATTTAACAGGACGGGGATTAAGTCAAGCATCAGGCCAGTGGTGCTTGTTTCTGTTTTTAGTGGGGATAGGGACTTATGTAAGTGATTCAGATCTGAACATGTTGAATTTGAGTTTCCTATGAAATTCAAGTGAAGAGCTGCAGCAGACACTTAGGCATATGCATCTTAAATTTATTTTAAAAGGTTTTAGTTATAGGTAAATATTTGGGCAAAAAAAAAAAAATGCAAAAGTGATAGTCCAAATCATATGACTGATGAAATTATCAGGAGAGAGAGGAAAAAAAAAAAACAAGAAACAAGAAAAAAATAATGTACAATGGAGCAACCAGTCTGGAATGCAAAGGTTTAAAATGTCTGTAGGGCAGAGAGTTCATTGTACTCAACTTCGATCTCTCCACTTAATTCAAGGCAGAATCCAAAAGATTTTCCTATTGGCTAAAGATTTTCCAGTTGGCTAAATTTATGAAACAGAAAACACACTAGAGTGGGCAACATCTGGAAATAAGATCCAATGAATGCATGGCAGCATATTGTCTACACTGAACAGGATGAAGGTACCACATTCCTAGAAACCAAGCCACACATACACACACACAATNGATCTCTCCACTTAATTCAAGGCAGAATCCAAAAGATTTTCCTATTGGCTAAAGATTTTCCAGTTGGCTAAATTTATGAAACAGAAAACACACTAGAGTGGGCAACATCTGGAAATAAGATCCAATGAATGCATGGCAGCATATTGTCTACACTGAACAGGATGAAGGTACCACATTCCTAGAAACCAAGCCACACATACACACACACAATTTTTATCTTTTTATGAAATGTTTTTTATTTGTTTTGGCTTATTACCAAAGAATATATATTTACTGTAAGTAGTAGTAAGAATATGTGTAAGAAAAATAACGTAAACTAGTTGTAATACTAGCACATCCGTTCCTAGGCTCACTTTTTTGGCATGGGGGAAGGCTAGAAAAGCAAAGGACTTAGTAATGGAAAGGGGAGGGGGGCAGTCGGGGAGTTCTATTCATTTAGGGTTCCCTGATTCCATTAACCTTCGGATGCTTCAGAGCTTGTCCACATCTTCCAAATTAGGCTCCGCTTTCCTTTCTCCCATGGGAAGAGGGAAGAAAAAGGAATGTGGCTTATTAGCCACACATAAATATCTTTCGTTAAACTGCTCTGAGCTATTGCTGTTAACACAATGGGCTGGCAATGTCAAACGCGAAACCCTTTCTGCAGAAGCGGCAACAATGACTACGTGAAACTGTTTTCTGTGCTGAAGCAGAAAGCGAGGCATTCGGGAAAGTCACTCTTTTTGCAAACATCGCGGCCTGTGAGATCTGCCCAAAAAAAGAGCTGATCATATGCCTGTTATCCCAAAATAGCACCTTCCTCCATTATGCCGAGGTTCAGCGCAAAACTGACTCATGCGGCTCCGGGATCGCTGCCAGGGCAGAGCGCCGAGCATCCGAGCCCGCGGGCCGCGCGGCATCAACAGGCGGAGACACCGCGGGACCGGACTGCGCGGGGTCCCTGCAACGCGTTCCGGACTTCGGCTTCGCAGCCAAGAAGGCGAGAGCTTTCAGTAGCCACCGTGTTCGAGCGTAGACATCTCGGTGGGGCTCTCGGGCCTTATTAAAAATCGGTCACATCCCGATTCTGCTCCGAATCTGCTCCCTGTTCCGGGGCTGCTCCACAAGGGCCGCAGCTCAGTTTCTGCGCGATCCCGCTTTTGTTCTTCGACATCAGCGCAACCCGAGTCGCTTCTTCGCCCTCACCCAAGGCCAGGTCACTACCCTCCTCAACAGCAGCCCCAGGTCACCACCCTCCCCAACCTGGTTCAAGCTATCGCGTCCCCTGCCCACACCCCACAGCGGTTTTCCTGGAGCGCTTCCATCCTCAGAACTCTCCCGGTGTTCCTTAGTACGATTAATTAATTTCTTCACATTCTGTTGTAATGTCCTTACTGGTCTTTACAATCTTTCTTATACACTGAGTTATCCACAATGCCTAGAATATGATGGATAATTTATGGAACAAATATAATGCAATGTATTGTATGTAACAAAAATAATGAGGATGAGTAAGGAAACTGAGACTCTTCAGAACCCTCACATATACTGATAGTAATCCAGATCCCAAATGGAAGTTATTAATAAATGCGGCTCCTATTTTTCTTCTCCTTTAGTTTTTCTGTCTTCTTGAAAGAGACGTTTAAACTGCAGAGTATGAGCTCTTTTCTGTCTTCCATCCTCCCAGATCATGTATCTAACAGTCTTCTCTAAATGATTCTTGGTCTTCAACCCTTGATTAGATTCTCTGCCTTGAGTACCGAAGTGATCTTCAGGAAGCCCTTTTGAGAAACTCTTCTAGCTGGAAAATCCACCATGATCACAGACAGATGAAATTTCTATGTACTTTTTGTTATTAATGGTGCTGATGAGCTTGCAGTTGATTTAGGAGAGAAAATCGGTGCTAGAACTCATCATAAGGACATAATAAAGGAAAATGCATCATGTAAGAGTGACAAGTTTTATAATGATCAACAAAATCCAAATAAATACAAATCTTTCATTCCAAACAAGCTTATGGTATTTCAACCTCGGTATTGAAACTCAGGATTCTTTGCTAAAAAATTTTAAACCAATGAACACCATTCTTTCAGTCTAAATACGCAGAAACATAATGCTACAAATTGACCTCTTGATTACTTTAGAAATTCTCTACAAGACAGTCTTAGTAACAGCTGTAAAAGAACACCATAGCTCAACACAGCGATTCACGACAATAATTTCAATTTTTTATATAAAATAAAAAATCCAGGGAGAATCACTGAGAGCAAAATGACACTTCACAGAACACTTTAAAAGCCTACAGAGAAAAAATAAGGATCATTTAATAACTGTATTATTTTACATAGAATGTGCTATGATGTACTAAGTTGCTTCATTCGGGTCCAACTCTGTGCAACCTTATGGACTATAGCCCGCCAGGCTCCTCTGTCCATGGAGATTTTCCAGGCAACAATACTGGAGTGATTTGCCCTGTCCTGCTCCAGGGGATCTTCCCGATCCAGGGGTCAAACCTGCATCGCCCACGTGTCCTGAGTTGGCAGGCAGACTCTTTACCACTAGTACCACCTGGGAAGCCCTTACAGAGAACAGATACTTAATACATTTTAGAAGAAGAAAAAGAGTGTGGGAGGGAAGGATGATGATGTATAGCTCTAGGAACAAAGAATAGCATTTTCAAAGATTTTTTGATACTTGGATCAGCCCAGGTCTGAAAGAGTTTCATTCTGCATGCAGTGGTCACATGGAAGAAGGTGATTTGGGGAAGATGCTCATTTATTTTAGGAAAGGTTCTCATTCTCAAGTGCTTATGGAAGATACTTTGGACTGGCCTTAAGCAGAATTTTGGGAAGAGAGGTGATGGTGGTTACTTGTGCAGTTTAACAGAAAAAAACAGCATAATCAATATACCTGTGATGGTTAATTTTATGTGTCAACTTGACTGGGTNGTAACAAAAATAATGAGGATGAGTAAGGAAACTGAGACTCTTCAGAACCCTCACATATACTGATAGTAATCCAGATCCCAAATGGAAGTTATTAATAAATGCGGCTCCTATTTTTCTTCTCCTTTAGTTTTTCTGTCTTCTTGAAAGAGACGTTTAAACTGCAGAGTATGAGCTCTTTTCTGTCTTCCATCCTCCCAGATCATGTATCTAACAGTCTTCTCTAAATGATTCTTGGTCTTCAACCCTTGATTAGATTCTCTGCCTTGAGTACCGAAGTGATCTTCAGGAAGCCCTTTTGAGAAACTCTTCTAGCTGGAAAATCCACCATGATCACAGACAGATGAAATTTCTATGTACTTTTTGTTATTAATGGTGCTGATGAGCTTGCAGTTGATTTAGGAGAGAAAATCGGTGCTAGAACTCATCATAAGGACATAATAAAGGAAAATGCATCATGTAAGAGTGACAAGTTTTATAATGATCAACAAAATCCAAATAAATACAAATCTTTCATTCCAAACAAGCTTATGGTATTTCAACCTCGGTATTGAAACTCAGGATTCTTTGCTAAAAAATTTTAAACCAATGAACACCATTCTTTCAGTCTAAATACGCAGAAACATAATGCTACAAATTGACCTCTTGATTACTTTAGAAATTCTCTACAAGACAGTCTTAGTAACAGCTGTAAAAGAACACCATAGCTCAACACAGCGATTCACGACAATAATTTCAATTTTTTATATAAAATAAAAAATCCAGGGAGAATCACTGAGAGCAAAATGACACTTCACAGAACACTTTAAAAGCCTACAGAGAAAAAATAAGGATCATTTAATAACTGTATTACTTTACATAGAATGTGCTATGATGTACTAAGTTGCTTCATTCGGGTCCAACTCTGTGCAACCTTATGGACTATAGCCCGCCAGGCTCCTCTGTCCATGGAGATTTTCCAGGCAACAATACTGGAGTGATTTGCCCTGTCCTGCTCCAGGGGATCTTCCCGATCCAGGGGTCAAACCTGCATCGCCCACGTGTCCTGAGTTGGCAGGCAGACTCTTTACCACTAGTACCACCTGGGAAGCCCTTACAGAGAACAGATACTTAATACATTTTAGAAGAAGAAAAAGAGTGTGGGAGGGAAGGATGATGATGTATAGCTCTAGGAACAAAGAACAGCATTTTCAAAGATTTTTTGATACTTGGATCAGCCCAGGTCTGAAAGAGTTTCATTCTACATGCAGTGGTCACATGGAAGAAGGTGATTTGGGGAAGATGCTCATTTATTTTAGGAAAGGTTCTCATTCTCAAGTGCTTATGGAAGATACTTTGGACTGGCCTTAAGCAGAATTTTGGGAAGAGAGGTGATGGTGGTTACTTGTGCAGTTTAACAGAAAAAAACAGCATAATCAATATACCTGTGATGGTTAATTTTATGTGTCAACTTGACTGGGTTACAGGGTTCCCAGATATTTGTTCAAATATTCTTTGGGTATTTCTGTGAGGATATTTTGGGATGAGATTAACGTTTCACTTGGTAGACTGAGGAAAGCAGATTGTCCTGTCCAGTGTGGCTGGGCCTCATCCAATCAGTTAAGACCAGCGTAGAATAAAACACCCACCGTCCCACTGCCAGTAAGAGAGAGTTCTGTCAGACAGCTTTTGAACTGAGACTCTGCCCCTTCTTGTAATACAGGAACTTCTAATCTTTGGACTTGAACTGAGACATTAGTTGTGTAGATTTTAGACTTGTCAGCCTCCATAATGACATGAGCCACTTCCTTCTAATGTCTTTATATGTAAATATGTATGTATTTTGGACTTTCCAGGTGGTTCTAGTGGTAAATAATCCACCTGCCAATGCAGGAGACACAAGAGAGACAGGTTCTATCCCTGGGTTGGGAAGATCCCCTGGAAGAGGAAATGGCAACCCACTCCAGTATTCTGCCTGGAAAATCCTATGGACAGAAGAACCATGGGATTGCAAGAGTCAGACACTACCTTGGCAACTAAACAACAACAACTGATACATAAGACATGCTTAAAATTTGAAAATAATTACATTGAGTGAAACAGGCTACACACAAACACACGCAAAAAGTACTTTCTGTATCATTCCATTTGCATGAAATTTTAGAAAAGTAAGCCAAGCAATAATGACAGAAGGCAGATAGTGATTACCTAGGGGTGGGCTGGAGGCAAAGAGGTGAAGGAGAAGTTCAAATGGGAATGGGGGTATGATTGTTATTCATTTATTTTATTGCTGGGATGGGTTCATGTCAAAACTTGCATCATTTAAAATATATCAACTATACCTTTACAGAGCTTTAAAATTTTAATGTAAAAAAGTGATCAAGATGTTGGCTCTGTCCTGCTGCACTCATGTTTGGGATGGAGGATGTTCCCTTAGCCAATACTCACAGCCCAATGGGAGAAGGGCTGGAGCAGAGACGTGGAGGAGGGATCGGAAGGCTCTTGCTCTCTGCCTCCCACTAGAGGGCGCGCATGTTGGAGAATTTGTTTTTCCATTTTCCTTTGTTCCCTTGCTGCTGCTGCTAAGTCGCTTCAGTCGTGTCGGACTCTGTGTGACACCATAGACAGCAGCCTACCAGGCTCCCCCGTCCCTGGGATTCTCCAGGCGAGAACACCGGAGTGGGTTGCCATTTCCTTCTCCAATGCACAAAAGCGAAAAGTGAAAGTGAAGTCGCTCAGCCGTGTCCGACTCTTAGTGACCCCATGGACTGCAGCCTACCAGGCTCCTCCGTCCATGGGATTTTCCAGGCAAGAGTACTGGAGTGGGGTGCCATTGTCATTAGACTTGTCTTTGGTATCTCCTCTTAAGCCTACTTCCTTACTAATTAAGACTGATATAGTTAAGATACATGGCTTCCCCGATGTCTCAATAGGTAAAGAATCCGCCTGCAATGCAGGAGACACAGGAGATGTGGGTTCAATGCCTGGGTTGGGAAGATCCCCTAGAGGAGAAAATGGTAACCCACTCCAGTATTCTTGCCTGGAAAATCCCATGGACAGAGGAGCCTGGTGGGCTACAGTGCATGAGTCACAAAGTGTCAGACACAACTGAGCGACTAACACTTACAGTTGAGATACTTCCCAGATAAAGAACCTACCAGCCAGTACAGGAGACATAAGAGATGCGGGTTTCAGTCCCTGGGTAGGGAAGATCCCCTGGAGGAGGGCATGGCAACCCATTCTAGTACCCTTGCCTGGAGATCCCATGGACAGAGGAGCCTGGTGAGCTACGGCCCACAAGGTCACAAAGAGTTGGAAACAACTGAAGTGACTTAGCACAGCACATAGTTAAGATCTTGTCTATATTGCTTTTCTAAGTGATAGACTTTACACTCCAACATGTAATTTGCAGGACTATTAAGATTTAAACTGCTATATGAAGCACTTAGATGCCACTTTGTAGGTACTTAATACATTATAATTATTATGTTAATAATATTGTTAATACTATAAGGTTATATTTATGATAAGGGTAAGGAAGGTCACTGAAAAGAAATAACTAAGTTTTTCTTTCATCAATAGATTTGCTCTTCCTAATGGACATCTGAGATTGTACTTTCACCATCTGAGTAACCTTAGTTTTAAATAGTCAGATAAATCAGGTCACTGTGGGAAGGGGTGAGTTGAGGTTAAACATTAATAAATCCTCTGGGAGGTCAGGTAGTTGAATAATGCTCTTTCTCAGCACCTTAATGCAGCCTTTCTCTGATAAAAAGGAGAGAAAAAAAAAAGAAAAGAATCACTGTTGCCTTTGGGTTTGGGTTACAGAAGTCGAGTACGGGGAAAGAAGAATCCCTAGTTTTCTAATTTGTAAAACAATTTCACATTCACCATCTCATTTCATCTGCACAGCAACTGCATTGTAACCAAGGTCCATCTCACAGACGAGAGACCTGAAGGTAAATCAGAGGAGGTGACTTGCTGAATACCACACAACACACTCAGCATTAGAACAGCCGACCCTAAGTCTTGTACATTTTATGTAATATTCAAATGTTTAAGAAGAGAGACTGGTTGGAGAAGAATATGTGATAAGGAAGTACTTTGTGACTCAAAGAGCAATGTTTTATAAGGTACCAAGGGGAAATCAGGTCGATGTCTTTGATTGAGTACTATGGCCTCTGCTTATAAAAAGAGAATGATTAAGTAAATCATAATAAAATGCATCAGATGGAGCTTTAAGAACAGTTAATGACATGGGAAAGTGCTCACATTTTAACAACAGGCTTGAAAAGCAGAAAAGAACAACAGTTTAGTCCCAAATCTGTTAGGTGACAGAGCAAGAGAAAGAAATGACCAGAATATGAATGGTAGCCAGGATCTTTCTGGTGTTAAGACTGTAAGTGTCTTTGTTTGTTTGTTTCTTTATTCTATTTTATATTTTATTTGAACAATGGACATACATTGCTGTTCTTAGTGCAGGAAAAGGAACTATGTTTTTAAGTGAACAAATAGTTCTAACAGTCATTGTACATGATTTCCTAAATATTTGGCCCACTGTCCTGTTGATTTCAATTCCAGCAGCAAAATCCTCACAAAGGGTATTGGTAACAAAGTGGAACACGATCCTGACAGATTTACCTGGAGAACTATGTGCCTTTTGGCAATGCCAAAGAGATGAAGCTGGAACAGACTTTAATAATAAAAAAAAAGCTCAGACAGAGAACAAAGAAGAGGAAATGTCGCCATATGGCACAGAGGGACTCATTTAAAAATTAGGGATTGTAAATGCAGACAGATCAAGACTAAAGGAATACGGAGGAAGTGACTGAGCTTATCAAATAATCTATCATAGATCTAATCCCACTGACTTTTAATCTCTCTAATAATAACTGATTTATTCATCTTTCTAACCTCACAGTGACATGCACAGTACTGGAAAATAGTAGGTATGTCAATTGTAGTTGTAGGTTGAATAACATGTCCGTATTCAAAAAATCTTAAAATCCTAGTGTGGGGTGGTTAGGTAAATCCCTAAAGGTATGCTTTAAGTTTTTAAAAAACAGTTTCTTTTTCCATGACAAGCAGTACATGTAGGTATATATATTTGGTTCCAAAAGAAGGTGCAGGCATATAGTAAGGTCTGGTAAAATGAGTTATTGGAGACAAAGTATATTTGAAAATAGCAACACTGTGCATTCACCTCATGAAGAATAATCATGGTCTATGAAAACAAAAATATCTTTTTAGTACACTTGTCTGAAAAAGAAAATAAGACTCTGGTTACCTGTGTTGTATCAGATTAATAACAAGTAATAATAAAGGCACTCACCATATATTCATAGCAATTACAATGTGCCAGGAACTGCTCTAAACTCTTTATATACATAAAGGTCGGGAAGACTCCCAGGTCAGGAAGATCCCTTGGAGGAGGGCATGGCGACCCACTCCAGTATTCTTGCCTGGAGAATCCCGTGGACAGAGGAGCCTGGCTGGCTACAGTCCACAGGGTCACAAAGAGGCAGACACAACTGAACCAACTGAACATGCATGCATATATATGCACGTGTGTGTGTATATATATGTGTGTATTATATATATACTAATATATATACTAATTTAATTATATAGTACATATATCTACTAATATATACTAATTCTCACAAAGGTGCCTGTCAGTGAGTCCAGTTTTTCTCCTGCCTGCTCTCTTCATTTTCTTAGGGAGGGCATTGAAGCACAGGAAGATTAAGTGATTTGCCTAAGGTCACAGACAGGAAGTAGCAGAGACAGGATTTGAACTCAAGCTTTCTGTCTCTAAGAGTCTGTATTCTTAATCCTCTACCATCCTTCAAGGAAACCTACCAATGATGTGCAATCTACACATACATGAGAAACATACTTATTAATTGCTCTTCTTCCTTAATTCCAAGGAAATTTTGTCTCCCACAGTTGATCTGTAGCAGGAAGTATGCCTTCACTTATTGCCCCTCTTAACTCCCATGACATCAGTACCATTCGAACCACACAATGGAGTTCTGCTATAACCTGTCTGATCGTACATGCTTGGCATTCAGCTTTCTTTTGAAAACACTACCTTTTCACTCAAATTGTCAAATGTAAAGAAAGAACAACTTTCCAGGCAATTAATAAGAAGATAAGAATTGGGTCACCATATGTGAAATATTTGGGGGGCTTGATTTTAGTGCTCCTATCACTGCAAAGTGAGTAAGCTCTTATTATTCCCACCTGCAAAGGAACAGCCTTCATGAACCACATTTTCATCACATAGACACACACATCCACTTTCTATAAGAATGCTCAGCCCATCTGCTCACATTTAAAAATATAAATTGAAGACCTCCCACGCTGCCTTGGTTTGTAAAATGTCTATCACCAAATCTTTATTCTAAGACTCCTCTAGGTCTAAGATTTATTTTCCTTTCACTTTTCCTTTAATGGTTTTCACTAGTTCTCTTCCAAATACCTGATGTTTATAATCAAGTTTTCTCTCTTAGTCAAAAATCTCAAAAGGGCAGGATTGCAGTATTGCCTCCATCTGAAACGTGTCTTCATTTTGAGGAAAATGTTTACTATTTGGGAAAAGTCTTCTCTGAAGCCTGATACTAAGCCCATGCCCAGGATGGCAAGTTAGGATGCTCTATTTCTTCTCAAGTTACAAGACTTAGTTGCAATAGCACTAATGAAAAATGACCCTTCAAATAGACACACAAAAGACAAAATTGTGTAGACATCTCTTGTATTTATTCAAAGCTCATTCCCTAAAGATATTTTAAGAGATTAAAAACTAAGTTGCACATACCTGTCCCTGAACAAAGAGGTGGAGATATTGTTGGAGTGAGTACCCCTTCTATCCCCATGGAAATATCCCCTCTTAGGTTGGTAGGTTTATAAGAACGATATCCACACTGCTGTAAACCACATTCACCCATTCATTCATTCTTGCAGTTCAACTGTACTGAGTGCCATCTGCTGGGCGCTCATAGCAATATAGGATGACAGAGATGACAGATCCTGCTCCCTGACTTCTGAGGAGGGAGGAAGACCAGCACTGGGCTTCTGACTCGAATTCAGTGCTCCCTCTTTTCCTTTTTTTAAAATCTGAGATATGTAATGCTGTAGCCGACTCCTTTATTTCCTTCAACTTCTTTTTTGTGTGTGTAGGTGCTTTACACAAAACCTTACGCAGTGAACCAGTTCAAGTTCTAAACAATGCCATGTGCCCAGCTGCCGAGATGACCACCAATGCATGGTAGTACAGCAAAATACTAGAATTTGTCAAAGAGTCAAGATTTCTGCATTTTGCAAATGCTACTGAAATCCTTATTTTTAAAAATGTGACTCAAAGACTAAAATTGCTTCAGACTTTCCCTGAAATCCAACTCCAGGACTTTTTTAGGATACAGCTAGAGACCACCGGGCCATGGAGCAGGCTTTGGTGAGGGAATGTGTCATAATATTCAGATACGCAGGCCTTACAGTATGGCTCCAAGTCAGCTCATGTCTGCTGAGGGCCATTTGTCTGTGTCCCACTTGGAGATTTTTCAATAAATGCTGCTCAATAGAGTCTTAAAGATACTAATTCACATTAGGAAGTGTTTAATTGGTGACTGGGTTTTTTATTTGAAATCCACAGTACAAATGATACAATGGAAATAATCAGAAATGTGTATAAAATGTCTATCAAAATATTCTCTTTTATAATGGAAAAAAATTAGACACAATATGTTCAATGATAAGAGAATGATTAATTATGAGATTGTAGTTGCACAGATAATTGTGCTGCCATTTAACATTACACAAGAGAATTTCAATGATGTGGGCCAATAAACACAGTGCATGACAAAGTGAATAAAGTAGGTAGAAAAGTGTAAGATCCAAAGTGTGTTCAAATATATTTCAATACATCTTTCAAAAGAGATGGGAATAATATATGCAAAAATATCAAGAATCTTAACTGATCAATTGGACTCCTTAATATTCCTCAGTTTTGTCATGCTCTTTCTCATGAAGGTCTTCACATGTTCTGCCCACCCTAGTTGAAATGCTCAACTCTCATTCCTCCTTTCAGTCATCCTTCAGGTGTCCACTGATATCACTACCATCCCACTGGGCTCCACCTCATCAGCTGCTCTGGTGGTATCCTACTTTGGCATCCTGCACTCTGTATTATACTATGATTACATACTTTATTTCAATTGTTAGTTCACTTATCTGAGAGATAATTAACTTCTCAAAGACTTACACTATGTCTCTCAGGCTTAAATCTGTGGTACTAACATATATAGTTCATAGTCAAGAGCAAATCTATAAAAAGAGTAAATTATCTTATTTTCTTCATATTTTCTAAATTATACACATTTTCTTCAATAAAGATCTATTTCTTTTGCAAGTACAAAAAGGATAAATGTTGTATACGCTATTATTGCCATTGAAGATCTTCATTAAAATGAAAACATTTTAGAAGTATTCAAAATTTTCCATCCTTCAGACTCCAAAAGGCCTGATGGCTTCTTAATCTATCTAAGGAAACTATAATTCAAAATTTCCCTACATCTTTCAGAATCTAAATGGCATGGTGAATTTTTAATCCATCAATGTGATGAGCACATTGACTCTAAAATACCATCATGTTGAATTAGCTAAAAGATTATAAGCAGATAGGAAAATGCCTGAAACTGTGAACACCTTTTTCTCTTTGGGATATTCAAGTGTTCTGTTGGACTCAATGTTTGACTCAATGACAATATTTCTGCTACATTTATACTTGCTCAGGATTTATGGGAAAATAAAATAACGCTAGGTCCAATAAAATAGAATCCTTCTGAACCCTTGATTATTAGAAGCTAAATGTATAATAACTGTGCAGATGCTAAACTGAGTTCAACATAATTCACCTTTGCAATAAGCTTTGCCATTTTATTTCAGAATTACTCAAATTATGATAGCTTTAAAATAGCTTCAAGCTTTTAAAAATAATTATGGCTATGTATTTAGGATTTTTATAAAGTTACTTCTAGGCTTCTAGCAGATCTTAGACTATTAACATAAAATCAATGTTTATATTTTATTTTTTATCTCCTTTCAAAGTACATTCTATAAATACCAATGAAAGCAATTGACCTATAAAAGAGGAAAACAAATAAGATTTACCTACTTAAGACTGCTATCAATATCATGGTTATTTATTCTTATTCCTGGATTACTATTTCCCAACTTTTCATACCATAGTTTATCAAATTAGAAAGAGGATGAATGAGCTGACCCTGGACAAGAATGAAGGCCTCCAGCTACTGAGCCCTGTTTGATGGGGTCTGATGGCACCCCACTCCAGTACTCTTGCCTGGAAAATCCCATGGACGGGGGAGCCTGGTAGGCTGCGGTCCATGGGGTCGCTAGGGGTCGGACACGACTGAGCGACTTCCCTTTCACTTTTCACTTTCACGCATTGGAGAAGGAAATGGCAACCCACTCCAGTGTTCTTGCCTGGAGAATCCCAGGGACGGGNTTGACTTGCCTCTAACACATTCTCTGTTGCAATATAGCTTCACCTGGACTGGATAAGGAGTGTGAAGTCAGGAAGCAGGACTCTATTTATCTCCAGATGAAGGCCTCAGAGTACATTTCATCAGATGTGTATAAGAGACAGATCCCAGGGACGGGATGGGCTGCCATCCCTAGTGGGCTGCCATCTCTGGGGTCACACAGAGTCGGACACGACTGAAGTGACTTAGCAGCAGTAGCAGCAGCACAAAAAGAAACAAAAAGGACATCAAATGCCATGTTAGAAGTGAGCACAGTCCTAAAAGCCTATTGCCAAGATGGCTCAAAGAGCTTTAAAGCAAGGTAGAATCTCAGACCTGATGTTTGTGAATAGAAGACCGAGCAGATGATGCTTTCCCAGCCATAAGAAGAAAACCCTTGTCTTGCTGTCTGTGTGCCTGTAGATTACAGAGACTTAAGTGTGGACCGGAATCAAGGTGGAGACAATGAAGTCAATGCCAAGGCCTCTGCCTGCCCTCTAAGCTTCATTTGACGTTCCCGGTCTGAGCTCCCAGAATACCCCGCAAGGCCCACTCCTGTCTCCTTCCTCCCTCCCATCCTCAGACACCACACACGCACATTTTGCACACTACCCTTGACTCTCTGACTTTCTCCTTTTGTTGCCCCTCCCATCCCTACTCATCACATAGAGCCTGACCTAAATGAGATTCTATCTGTCCCTCAGTCTTTCCAAACATTCCCGTCCCTCCACATACTGGTTCACATCTCAGCACCCCATCTCTCCAAGTCACTGGTGAACATTACTCTCCTCTTCTATTACATTCTCCACAGAACCTAGTCTAGTGTACAAAACATAGAAGGTACATAAGATCTAATGGGACACAGCTGAGTTTAATGATATTCTTGCTTAAAATATTTATACTTTTCCAATCATCTTCACAATATGATATGTTTCCTTGGTAGAGAAAGTAGTGGTTGGTCTAAGTGAAAACTTTTAGCAAAGAGAGTGAGACTCCCGTTGAAGTCAGTTTGGTTTGCTCTTGTGGTAGTTTTCAGTCCTTTGGAAGCGGTAAGAACAGTTTTAAAATTTAAGACTTGGTTATTAAGTCACAGGTAACAGCAGAGTCAGATCAAAGCAGCTTTGAGTTTGCAAATTTCAAATCTAGTTCTTTCTAAAATGAATCAGGAGAAATAAAATCCTCAAATTTTGGACCATCTGACTTCATCTGACAACTGCAGACCCTGCCTGGTCACAGCCTGGACTACTGGAACTGTTCCCTGGGGGTACCACACTCAGACAGGAATCTAGAGAAGGCATCAATACTAGGATTCCTGTCTCTCTAGACATTTTTATAAAGATGTTATCTCCTAATCCTGAATTTCAAGTTTAGCTTGTATTATAGGCCTTAAAAAAAAATCTGTTTCTGAAATCATTGTTTTATCTTTTTCTCTGGTAACTTAAATCCTGGGGAAAATTCAGGCTAACTTAAGAAAGCCTGCTGAGCTGCTCTGAAGAATCAGGTTATGCTGATTTAAAAGAAAAAAAAAATCTGATCTCATAATCTTCTTTAGAAATACATAGGAACACCAAACTGATAACAGAGTTAGATGATTAAGGTATTTCTGATTCCCATTTAAGGGATCTGAGACCAGCTTTATCCCATGTTTATATCTCCACTAACATATCCTACATTCTTTTTTAGAAAAAGTAGAAGAATTGAAAAATTACTAGAAGATTAGCCATTCTACATTCTACACTCTTCATTCCTAATTACTGTTTCCCTGTAACTTTTGTTAACCACACCTCCCCCTCCAACCACTGATCATTTCTGGAGGGCACTTGCATGTATGGAAAAGCTGTACCCTATTTCTTCGTTGTATGCCAATTTTCTTCTATCTAACGTGAAACTTGTCACAATCACTGTATATAGTACTTGAACTCATTTTTTTCACCAATCATGAAGACGTAATTGTAAGAATTTGTATCTGGAAGGGACATTAGAAATCCGTTTGGAAAATAGTGACCCAGAGAGGTCTAGAGATTCACCTGAGGCCTCAGGTGTACCTATGGGTCCAGAAGCAGACTCCAATCTGTTTGCTCAGAGCTCGAGGCTCTTTATATCTAATGGGTTTCCCTACTGTTGCACTGAACTGAACTGAATGATGGAAACTCCAGTACTTTGGCCACCTCATGTGAAGAGTTGACTCACTGGAAAAGACTCTGATGCTGGGAGGGATTAGGGGCAGGAGGAGAAGGGATGAGATGGCTGGATGGCATTACCAACTCGATGGACGTGAGTTTGAGTGAACTATGGGAGTTAGTGAACTCTGGGAGGCTTGGTGTGCTGCAATTCATGGGGTTACAAAGAGTCGTACACAACTGAGTGACTGAACTGAACTAAATTGAACTGTTATTCTTACATAGTGGTTTGGCTTTATCTAGTAGCATACTAACATTTCAGCCATCTTTCCTATCCCTGACCTTATCACCCAAATTTGTAGACAAAATCTGATATTCCTCCCCTATTCATCCTGGTTGTGCCAGCCTGTTCTGCTGAACAACTGTCTTGCAATCAGCTTCTAAGATTCTTTCTTTTCTCTGCTCCCTGTGCTTGGCCAAGCCAACTCCTCAGGTTCTAAGTCTCTCTTGGGCTATTACTCAGTGTTACTTTTCCTTTATTGATGAACCTGTAGAGCTGCCAGGAAAACTCTGCTCCTCCACAGAGAATGTCATTCCCATCTCCGAATGGCATCCATTTTTTCAACAGTTTATGCCAGGCACTAATTGGGTGCCTTGTTGAAGCCAGTGGATCAGTTTAAGACAAAATGGGGTTCAATAATTTAGAGATAATTCTAATTCTGGAAGCAGGTTTCTTCTGTTGGATTTAACAACAAGTGAGAAAAGGTCACCCTACTTTTAATGAAGTAAAAGTGGCAATAGCAAAAGTTAATTCAATATTTAAGGAACAAATTGCAAGCCAAGTCAGTTCCTTCTATGTCAGAACCAAATAACATTTATAAAGTGCCTTAAAGTGCTGGGCACTGGGCTTCCTGCCAGTTACACTGGCTTTTCTGTGCCATTTTAACTTCACAATAACCCTAGCAGCAAAAGAATTAAAACCCAGGTCTGTCCAACTTGAAATATTTGGATTTTCTACAATATATAATGAAAACTTGCCTCTTCCTAGCTGGGCATAGGGGTGGTGCAGTTTCAGATATATGATCAAATCCAACTCTTATCCATTGTTTGGCACCATTTGGTTAACAATTTCAGATATATGATCAAATCCAACTCTTATCCATGGTTTGGCACCATCTGGTTAACAATTTTCTTGTTCCTGTTAAGTGACACAAGATAGTCCAGGCCCATGACTAGCTGGGACTTCCTGACAGCGGCAGTGATTCCTGTACCTGTCTTACCAGCTTGACCCACGGAGATGGATCTTGTAGAATTCTGAGGTTCTTCAGCTCCCCGCTTCCTGAGGAGGGGTTGCCTGCTGTTTTCTGACCTCCATGCTCACTGCACACGCAGCAGCCCCCAACAACACACAATCAGCAAAATAAGAACTGTAAGAATACTTCAGGAAATGGTTCATTTCCTTATATGAAGATGGGAAAGGGATTAGCTGTACTTGCAGAAGTGTCTAGGAGTTCAGCTTCACTGATGAAACCCCCTCATTACTTATATTTAGTTGAGTATATATATGTAGTTGAAAATGAAGTAGTATCTATAAGAGCTGGCGAAGAGAGCATATAATAGTAACTGTAATAATATAGGAAGATATGACATTGTATTGGACCTAAATTATCAAATGATAAGAGCTTGATATTAGAAAGTGGGGAGTAGCCTACAAAAGGAAAATTAATTGCTATCGTGATGATTACTATATATAAAAATTTGTTGAACACATGTGTGAAAGGGCACTATTCAAAATCAGATGAAGAGGCTGGCAGTGATTGCTTACTATGTCCTACTGATTTTTTCTGAGTAGAGCATGGTTGCTTAACTCAGATGAGGTATGGGTAATAAATAATATACAACATCCATAAATTGGAATATTGAGGCAGACAGACTTACCTATGTCAGATTCCTGGCTCTCTACTTGCTAACTTTATACATTTACACAGGTTAATTTTTTTTCTGAACCCCAATTTCCTCATCTATATGTAGGATAAAGGGTGGTTACTACAAAGATTAAATAATGTAAAGGTTCAGAACAGTGCCCAGCACAGTGATCTTTAATAAATAGTAGTTGTGCAATTAGCTATTATTGACATTATAAATTCACTCAGAAATGGTGCTTGAAAAGCTGACAAACATTATTGGGAAGATGTTGACTTGCCTCTAACACATTCTCTGTTGCAATATAGCTTCACCTGGACTGGATAAGGAGTGTGAAGTCAGGAAGCAGGACTCTATTTATCTCCAGATGAAGGCCTCAGAGTACATTTCATCCCCTCACCTTAGCAGAGAAACTTCAGTAAAAAAAAATACTTGCATGTCTGGATTACTCCATTGCGAGCCATTTATTTCCAGTGGAAATATATATATATATGTCAAGCTGTAGACTAGACCAAACTCATTTTCCTTTCTTTTTAAATCATTCAGGTCTTTCTATTAAAACATTGAGAAGGTTACTTCTTGTTAGTAGTTTCAATTTGTACACATTCCCCTATGTCTCTTCTTTATAAATCTACCAATTTATTATTTCAGAGAGAGTATAACACAATGAGTCCTAAAATTTTTGGAGTCACTGACCTCTGGGGATCTCCTCAGAATATTGTGGATATTTGTACATATTATATGGAAATATAATACATACATATATTATACACATATATACAAAATATCTTGTCTAAATTTTAGGGAATCGAAGACCCTAAGTTAAAAACTCTAGGCTTTAAATCAGTTTCAGAATCACATTAAATCTTTAAAACTAATGCCAGCAAGGCATTCAGTGGGAAAGTTCTCTCCATCCAGCACTTCCCTCAGTGAGAAGATATTACTTTCTGGTAGCAATGGAGCCATTCAACCTCAGCATAGAACTTAGGCAAGAGTGGTATTCAAAGTGGCTGCCAATCAGTGCTGTGGAGGCACCAATCAATCAGAATAGATGACTTTAGTGCTCAAGTTAGTTCCTTAGTTCAAGTTAGTGTTCTAGAACTGTCTCTTATACACATCTAGATGTGTATAAGAGACAGACTGGAACTGTTCCCTGGGGGTACCACATTCAGACAGGAATCTAGAGAAGGCATCAATACTAGGATTCCTGTCTCTCTAGACATTTTTATAAAGATGTTATCTCCTAATCCTGAATTTCAAGTTTAGCTTGTATTATAGGCCTTAAAAAAAAATCTGTTTCTGAAATCATTGTTTTATCTTTTTCTCTGGTAACTTAAATCCTGGGGAAAATTCAGGCTAACTTAAGAAAGCCTGCTGAGCTGCTCTGAAGAATCAGGTTATGCTGATTTAAAAGAAAAAAAAAATCTGATCTCATAATCTTCTTTAGAAATACATAGGAACACCAAACTGATAACAGAGTTAGATGATTAAGGTATTTCTGATTCCCATTTAAGGGATCTGAGACCAGCTTTATCCCATGTTTATATCTCCACTAACATATCCTACATTCTTTTTTAGAAAAAGTAGAAGAATTGAAAAATTACTAGAAGATTAGCCATTCTACATTCTACACTCTTCATTCCTAATTACTGTTTCCCTGTAACTTTTGTTAACCACACCTCCCCCTCCAACCACTGATCATTTGTGGAGGGCACTTGCATGTATGGAAAAGCTGTACCCTATTTCTTCGTTGTATGCCAATTTTCTTCTATCTAACGTGAAACTTGTCACAATCACTGTATATAGTACTTGAACTCATTTTTTTCACCAATCATGAAGACGTAATTGTAAGAATTTGTATCTGGAAGGTACATTAGAAATCCGTTTGGAAAATAGTGACCCAGAGAGGTCTAGAGATTCACCTGAGGCCTCAGGTGTACCTATGGGTCCAGAAGCAGACTCCAATCTGTTTGCTCAGAGCTCGAGGCTCTTTATATCTAATGGGTTTCCCTACTGTTGCACTGAACTGAACTGAATGATGGAAACTCCAGTACTTTGGCCACCTCATGTGAAGAGTTGACTCACTGGAAAAGACTCTGATGCTGGGAGGGATTGGGGGCAGGAGGAGAAGGGATGAGATGGCTGGATGGCATTACCAACTCGATGGACGTGAGTTTGAGTGAACTATGGGAGTTAGTGAACTCTGGGAGGCTTGGTGTGCTGCAATTCATGGGGTTACAAAGAGTCGTACACAACTGAGTGACTGAACTGAACTAAATTGAACTGTTATTCTTACATAGTGGTTTGGCTTTATCTAGTAGCATACTAACATTTCAGCCATCTTTCCTATCCCTGACCTTATCACCCAAATTTGTAGACAAAATCTGATATTCCTCCCCTATTCATCCTGGTTGTGCCAGCCTGTTCTGCTGAACAACTGTCTTGCAATCAGCTTCTAAGATTCTTTCTTTTCTCTGCTCCCTGTGCTTGGCCAAGCCAACTCCTCAGGTTCTAAGTCTCTCTTGGGCTATTACTCAGTGTTACTTTTCCTTTATTGATGAACCTGTAGAGCTGCCAGGAAAACTCTGCTCCTCCACAGAGAATGTCATTCCCATCTCCGAATGGCATCCATTTTTTCAACAGTTTATGCCAGGCACTAATTGGGTGCCTTGTTGAAGCCAGTGGATCAGTTTAAGACAAAATGGGGTTCAATAATTTAGAGATAATTCTAATTCTGGAAGCAGGTTTCTTCTGTTGGATTTAACAACAAGTGAGAAAAGGTCACCCTACTTTTAATGAAGTAAAAGTGGCAATAGCAAAAGTTAATTCAATATTTAAGGAACAAATTGCAAGCCAAGTCAGTTCCTTCTATGTCAGAACCAAATAACATTTATAAAGTGCCTTAAAGTGCTGGGCACTGGGCTTCCTGCCAGTTACACTGGCTTTTCTGTGCCATTTTAACTTCACAATAACCCTAGCAGCAAAAGAATTAAAACCCAGGTCTGTCCAACTTGAAATATTTGGATTTTCTACAATATATAATGAAAACTTGCCTCTTCCTAGCTGGGCATAGGGGTGGTGCAGTTTCAGATATATGATCAAATCCAACTCTTATCCATTGTTTGGCACCATTTGGTTAACAATTTCAGATATATGATCAAATCCAACTCTTATCCATGGTTTGGCACCATCTGGTTAACAATTTTCTTGTTCCTGTTAAGTGACACAAGATAGTCCAGGCCCATGACTAGCTGGGACTTCCTGACAGCGGCAGTGATTCCTGTACCTGTCTTACCAGCTTGACCCACGGAGATGGATCTTGTAGAATTCTGAGGTTCTTCAGCTCCCCACTTCCTGAGGAGGGGTTGCCTGCTGTTTTCTGACCTCCATGCTCACTGCACACGCAGCAGCCCCCAACAACACACAATCAGCAAAATAAGAACTGTAAGAATACTTCAGGAAATGGTTCATTTTCTTATATGAAGATGGGAAAGGGATTAGCTGTACTTGCAGAAGTGTCTAGGAGTTCAGCTTCACTGATGAAACCCCCCCATTACTTATATTTAGTTGAGTATATATATGTAGCTGAAAATGAAGTAGTATCTATAAGAGCTGGCGAAGAGAGCATATAATAGTAACTGTAATAATATAGGAAGATATGACATTGTATTGGACCTAAATTATCAAATGATAAGAGCTTGATATTAGAAAGTGGGGAGTAGCCTACAAAAGGAAAATTAATTGCTATCGTGATGATTACTATATATAAAAATTTGTTGAACACATGTGTGAAAGGGCACTATTCAAAATCAGATGAAGAGGCTGGCAGTGATTGCTTACTATGTCCTACTGATTTTTTCTGAGTAGAGCATGGTTGCTTAACTCAGATGAGGTATGGGTAATAAATAATATACAACATCCATAAATTGGAATATTGAGGCAGACAGACTCACCTGTGTCAGATTCCTGGCTCTCTACTTGCTAACTTTATACATTTACACAGGTTAATTTTTTTTCTGAACCCCAATTTCCTCATCTATATGCAGAATAAAGGGTGGTTACTACAAAGATTAAATAATGTAAAGGTTCAGAACAGTGCCCAGCACAGTGATCTTTAATAAATAGTAGTTGTGCAATTAGCTATTATTGACATTATAAATTCACTCAGAAATGGTGCTTGAAAAGCTGACAAACATTATTGGGAAGATGTTGACTTGCCTCTAACACATTCTCTGTTGCAATATAGCTTCACCTGGACTGGATAAGGAGTGTGAAGTCAGGAAGCAGGACTCTATTTATCTCCAGATGAAGGCCTCAGAGTACATTTCATCCCCTCACCTTAGCAGAGAAACTTCAGTAAAAAAAAATACTTGCATGTCTGGATTACTCCANCTGAAAATGAAGTAGTATCTATAAGAGCTGGCGAAGAGAGCATATAATAGTAACTGTAATAATATAGGAAGATATGACATTGTATTGGACCTAAATTATCAAATGATAAGAGCTTGATATTAGAAAGTGGGGAGTAGCCTACAAAAGGAAAATTAATTGCTATCGTGATGATTAGTATATATAAAAATTTGTTGAACACATGTGTGAAAGGGCACTATTCAAAATCAGATGAAGAGGCTGGCAGTGATTGCTTACTATGTCCTACTGATTTTTTCTGAGTAGAGCATGGTTGCTTAACTCAGATGAGGTATGGGTAATAAATAATATACAACATCCATAAATTGGAATATTGAGGCAGACAGACTTACCTATGTCAGATTCCTGGCTCTCTACTTGCTAACTTTATACATTTACACAGGTTAATTTTTTTTCTGAACCCCAATTTCCTCATCTATATGCAGAATAAAGGGTGGTTACTACAAAGATTAAATAATGTAAAGGTTCAGAACAGTGCCCAGCACAGTGATCTTTAATAAATAGTAGTTGTGCAATTAGCTATTATTGACATTATAAATTCACTCAGAAATGGTGCTTGAAAAGCTGACAAACATTATTGGGAAGATGTTGACTTGCCTCTAACACATTCTCTGTTGCAATATAGCTTCACCTGGACTGGATAAGGAGTGTGAAGTCAGGAAGCAGGACTCTATTTATCTCCAGATGAAGGCCTCAGAGTACATTTCATCCCCTCACCTTAGCAGAGAAACTTCAGTAAAAAAAAATACTTGCATGTCTGGATTACTCCATTGTTGTCAGATTCCTGGCTCTCTACTTGCTAACTTTATACATTTACACAGGTTAATTTTTTTTCTGAACCCCAATTTCCTCATCTATATGCAGAATAAAGGGTGGTTACTACAAAGATTAAATAATGTAAAGGTTCAGAACAGTGCCCAGCACAGTGATCTTTAATAAATAGTAGTTGTGCAATTAGCTATTATTGACATTATAAATTCACTCAGAAATGGTGCTTGAAAAGCTGACAAACATTATTGGGAAGATGTTGACTTGCCTCTAACACATTCTCTGTTGCAATATAGCTTCACCTGGACTGGATAAGGAGTGTGAAGTCAGGAAGCAGGACTCTATTTATCTCCAGATGAAGGCCTCAGAGTACATTTCATCCCCTCACCTTAGCAGAGAAACTTCAGTAAAAAAAAATACTTGCATGTCTGGATTACTCCATTGAGAGCCATTTATTTCCAGTGGAAATATATATATATATGTCAAGCTGTAGACTAGACCAAACTCATTTTCCTTTCTTTTTAAATCATTCAGGTCTTTCTATTAAAACATTGAGAAGGTTACTTCTTGTTAGTAGTTTCAATTTGTACACATTCCCCTATGTCTCTTCTTTATAAATCTACCAATTTATTATTTCAGAGAGAGTATAACACAATGAGTCCTAAAATTTTTGGAGTCACTGACCTCTGGGGATCTCCTCAGAATATTGTGGATATTTGTACATATTATATGGAAATATAATACATACATATATTATACACATATATACAAAATATCTTGTCTAAATTTTAGGGAATCGAAGACCCTAAGTTAAAAACTCTAGGCTTTAAATCAGTTTCAGAATCACATTAAATCTTTAAAACTAATGCCAGCAAGGCATTCAGTGGGAAAGTTCTCTCCATCCAGCACTTCCCTCAGTGAGAAGATATTACTTTCTGGTAGCAATGGAGCCATTCAACCTCAGCATAGAACTTAGGCAAGAGTGGTATTCAAAGTGGCTGCCAATCAGTGCTGTGGAGGCACCAATCAATCAGAATAGATGACTTTAGTGCTCAAGTTAGTTCCTTAGTTCAAGTTAGTGTTCTAGAAATTAAAAGAATAAATGTAATCATTTTACTTTATAAGCAGTTGTATGTATCTGTGATCATATCAGCTGTTCTAGGACTTACCCGGACTGTGGAGGCCTAGAGCAGGGCAGCCCTGGCAGAGACTAATGGCTAATGTGGTGGTGATAGGAGGGTCCTGGGACAATAGAGTATGGTGTATTTCAATCTTATAACATTCAGGACAGCAGTATTGGTGGGTACCACCTAATAATCAGCTCTACGGTTAGGTATAATAATGAAAAAATAATTTCATGGTCAAAATCCACTTGAAATATCCTTGCAAACATGGAGAAAGAGAAAGAATTTTCAATCCTAAAATCTTGAGTGCCACCTTCATAGTGGCTTCCTTTGAAGCCCTTCAAAGTAACTTACACAGGACTGAGAAATAGTTTCTTGGAGGGCACAAACAGAACCTTGTGCTCACCAGGACTCAGGAGAAAGGAGCGTGACCCACAAGAGACTGATCCAGACTTGCCCAGCAGTGTCTAGGAGTCTCCAGCAGAGGCGTGGGTCAGTGGTGGCCTACTGCAGGGTTGGGGACACTGAGTGGGACCTTTGAGGTCGCCATTATTTTCATTACCTCCACCATAGTTTGGCCCCAGGTAAATAACAGGGAGGGAACACAGCTTAATCCAACAGAAAATTGGATTAAAGATTTACTGAGCATGGCCCTTAGTCAGTCTCTCCCATCAGGAAGCTTATCCTTTTCCATCAGAGGGCGGACAGAATGAAAACCACAATCACAGAAAACTAACCAATCTGATCACAAGGACCACAGCCTTGTCTAACTCAATGAAACTGTGAGCTATTCCGTGTAG